>OX388307.1:9770445-10157818 GCA_947579605.1 Athripsodes cinereus | reverse complement strand
GAGTGGCAGAGTCTAAAGTCCGAACCCGAAAAGTAAAGTAAGTAAAGCAATTTATTCTAGAAATGTCAAAACATTTATAAATTCACATACCTACCCCTTTTTGAATATGCAACGACAAGACATTACAGTATTAAGATATTACGGTATAAAGATATATTTATGTAAGTATGGCATTTAATCATTATAGCTGTTATAGTTATTTAACATGCCTTTAGCAACTCTGTTCAATGTTTATTAATCCATATAATTAATATGTAGGAACAGAAAGCCGTCAAAGGAATCAATTAAATATGTAATAACGTATGTATTAATTATCAATGAAATGCTTCAGGAGCGGATAAACTACATAATTATAATAATATTAGGTATAAGCGATGTGATATTTTGTAGTTTAGTACCTAGATTTTACGTAGGATGAACACCTTGTATCAACATTATTAGGTACGAGTATTATATAAATGTCCTGTTAGGTATATATATGTAGAATGCATATTATCAGGTGTTATTACAGATTTATTTTACGTCATCAGGAGGTACCTATACTTAATAAATATATTCTAAGTAGTATTTTATTTAACATCTTTTTGCACCATTGTGACATAAAGTGCACTGATTACCTACTTTCCTTTTTTCATAAAGCATTGTCTGCTGTTGGATATAGGTTTCTTCCATATTTTTCTGTTTTCTGCCAGCGGCAAGGATTAAATCTTATCTACCCATATATTTCTAGGACCAACTATCTCTTTTATTTATTCCATGGTCTCCATGTTAGTACATATTCTAAGTCAATCAGAAACCTCGATTGGAGAACCATGTCTACACAATGCAACATTGTGTAAAATCTAATCAGAAGGAGTGAGAAAGGTGGTCAAACGCTTACGAATTGGCTCTAGGCTGATTTAAGTGATCACTTTCGGTGTCCATGGACAACGTTTACCAATTCCACCATTCTCACTGTCACGATGCAAGGTCCACCAATCGAGAGACGCTTTTCTAAGTGTATTCTAAGTGTTCATCTGCACATTACTAGGTACATCAATTTTGTAGCTAGTAATGTGCAAGTCGTGTGGGTGGGCAGTTTTACAGTATTTTTATTACATCGAAAACTTTTGTGTGGTGTCTAATTTCGACATTAGAAATTATAATACATATATCTCAGTCTCGCTGCCTATTTCATACCTCGTTCACAATTCACAGCAACACACTCCCAATAAGAAGTAAAATACAGAGTTTAATAATTATTTTATGGCGTATATTGGGTATAAGTATGGTACATATCTAATCATTTGTTAACGTATCAATTGACTTTTCATTGAGGTTAAATACTACCGTCATCTTTAAATATAAAACTAGTGTTGTTAAATGATACCAAACAGTAGGTACCTACATCATTATAACCACACTCACTTATTCCTAGATGTAATAGGTATTCTTTTCCGATACTGAATATGTAAATTTTATTATTTGAATTTACGAGAGATGTTAAAGGCTAACAATGTCGCAAGCTGCGACTCAATGTTATTTTCATTAAAGAAGTTATGGCTATTTATTAATAGGAGACGATTTTATGATAGATACGACGTGTTAGATGTCTATCTCTAATAAAATGTGTTAAATAATTACAATTACCTACATTGTTATGCAACGACGTCGCAGATTTTCCTGCAGTGATAATTGAATATTTTTAAGGTAAATGAAAAACTTAATCTCTGGAAATTAATGCTCTGGCAAAAATTGAGTGGGTCGATAGTCTTATGATAAATTTTCTAACTTTCAGTCGAGATATCAGGTTCGAATCCTTCTGCTCCTAATCTACTTCACCTTCACAATACACCACACAAGCATAGGTACTGTAAACTGTGAGGGTATCTAGAGTGTACACTGGGGTGCTTACTCGAAACTTAATTTCATTTATAAATATAAAATGATTTAAAGATAACAATTAACAAGATTTAAAAAAAATCACATTAGTAGCAGGTAGGTAATAAAAATATTAGTGGTATAATGAAATGGGTTAGTTGGAAGACATCGCATTTTAGCGATAAACTCGCCCTCTGTACATTAAATTGTATAATTGTTATTTTTATGTTGGCAATTTCCAAATATCTCAGGTTAGTAAATTCAGGTACCTGGGAGCAACCATAACGCCATAGGGTGATCTCCGGTCGGAATTACCAATCCGCATAGGAGCACCTAGCGGGGCTTTCAACAACATGAACAAAGTTTGGAAGGCGTCTGGACTCAGCATCAGGACAAAATGTCGCTTGTTCAATGCGTGCATCATCCCAATCCTTCTATATGGCTGCGAGTCTTGGCACTTAACCAAGGCTCAAGAGCGGAAGATACTAAGCTTTGAAAACAAGTGTCTTAGAAGGATTTTGGATGTCAGATGGTATGAACGGAGGCTGGTTTCTGCCCTGTGCTCCCGAGAGGAGCGTTGAGGGCGATGATGATGATGATGATATTTTTATGACACTATTTTATTATGTAATATTGTAACCAATGTACAGTGAAGAATAAAAAAAATAAATAAATAAATGTCCACAGAACCTAAGGATATTTTTGAAATTTATAGAGACATGAATTTATTTGTGATGGGATATACTTCGTCCACCGGATGCGCATCCGGACGGGGTGGAAGTGTCCTGGGATTCAATTTGGCTCTTTGTGGCGGGGGCTATCGAAGCGAACTAATTTTCTGTCGTGTCGTTCTGTCTCCTTTGGTGGAGAGTAGATATGAGATAATTTTCCTTTTGGAAAGGAAAACGTTTCTCCACTGGACCGGCATCAGCGACTCTGAGGTCTTCACCCTCTGAATGCCCAAAAGCCTCTGAACAGTCTGAACACCTCATTTTAATCCTTTTCCCCAAGTTTGTAATATAATGTATAGAATTTAAATTTATACTCTCCTGTTTAGAGATGTTACTTATTTTTATGTTTCATTTTTCATTTATTTTACTTGTTATTACTATTTTAATCATTTTCCCCTCGCAAGACGAGGATCAAAGACGTAGATATAGCTTAAAAGATTCCCACGACGCGTATTTAGCCGGCCAGCCCCGCAGGCTGCCCATTGTGGCCTGCCAGTAAGGACAAAGTTTTTACTTAGTAAGTGCAGTCAGTGGGAGTCTTCAACAATAATGTATAAATGAAGTCCAAGATGGAAATGTCATTAACTACATTGTACTGTGAAATTACATCAGCTAATACAATTCAAGTTACATAATTAATAAGTTGATTTATTATCACCACTAATAATATATACGAAGCACTAGCTTGTTTTTTTACATAACGTAAGTGTACATAATTTGAATATTCTATCATCTATATTAACCCAGTCCACACTTACAGCACAAACATAAGGCTCGTATTCTAAAACAACACTGTGAAGTCTCATAGTCTAAGTGATCACTGTGCGTGGAAATTTGTATTCTAAAACATTACTTGACTGGCGTTGGTAACTATGCATTATTTTAGAAACGTCAAAAGCCAAGTGTGGTCGAGAGGTGTTTTAACATATGCGTAGTCTAGCTGCTGTCATTATCAACACGTTGTTTTGCTATAATATTTTGTTAATGAACATTATGAAGTATAATTTACTCCATTTATAATAAAAAAATATGCCTCATTACGAAAGTGAAGACGTATTTGATGAGCGCGTGAACGAAATTATTGATAAACTACGATATATTTGTCTCGTCGCCTTGTGAAAGAGCGGCAAAATCTATTCACAAACTATAATGGTTCTTCTGGACATTGATCTTCCAATAAACTATTCATCTTTTGAGATGAATCGTAGCAGCGAATGCTTAGCTTTTAGACGAGCATTTGGTCTACAAATTTTTCTTACTACTTACTATACTATACCCTCACGCCGTGTCCCAAGTGGGGTAGGCAGAGAGAACGGAACGCCATGTTGATCTATCCTTACATACTTCTTTCGCTTCCTCTACATTCATCCAGTTTTTTATACATGCACTCCGATTCCTCTTAATTAACACGCGACCGTCCTTGAGAATTTGGTCCACGTGGTCAAACCACGTAGTTATTGGACGTCCGCGCTTTCTCAGACCCCCTCTTTCAGATAAATATAACGTCTTCGTCAATCTTACATCATCCATTCGCTCCACATAACCAAACCATCTCAATTTATTTACACGCATTCTATCCACAACACTCCTCTTGCATCCACTCATTCTTCTAATATCTTCATTCCTCACTCTATCACGCAATGTTTTATCTACCATTCTCCTTAGTGATCGCATCTCCACAGCATTTATTCCACTCTCGTCCTTCAGCCACGTCCAAGATTCGTTTGCATACATAAGTGTCGGTACGAGAATGGCGTTGTGCACCAGCATTTAAGCCATGTTCGACACATTGCTATTGCTAACAATAGATCGAAGTGCACCGTTTACTTTCGTTCTTTCGTTCACTTTTCTTTTTTCAATGTCCCTATCATATCTACCATCCCTCGCAAACATACTTCCTATGGAATCAATGTAAGAAGAAAAATACATTTGGTTACAACCGACTTAATTTATTATAGTAATTAAACATATAGAAGATAGATAGATAAGACATTAAACATATAAAATAAAGACATTTATTCAATCTTTTTGAAAATCTTCATTTTCAGAATATAAAATGAAACTTTTTATTGAAATTATCAAATATTTATTTGAATTGTTCAACATTGTATACTCTTTCTTTCTTTCTTCTCTTTTTTTCCGGCAAGACACCCGACATCGAGTATTTATGTATTGTATATACTCATTCAAAGAAATATTTGTTAATTTGAATAAGTTTTATAAAAAAATAATATAACAGTTACAAACAAAATAAATCTGAATTGAGAGGACAGAGAGCATTTATTAAACTCGCTGTTGGATCAGGAAGAGGAGGTCCACCACCTGTTTTCGACACCTCTTCGCATGTGCCGATAAAACCTTCCTACGCAACGACTTCATATTCTCCCAGCACCTCTTGAGTTGGAGGTCGTTCCTTTTTTGAGTTAGGGCGGACGAAGTATATTATGCTCGGGATACAGCTTTCCAGGCATCTTTTTTTTACTGGATGTTTCTGGAATTGGTACTCATGGTACTCATATCTTCTATAATTTTATGTTGAGCTACGATCTACGTAAGCAATGGCTTTTCTGACGCAATTTTCCTGTAAAATAAAAGATTTATGTTATAAATATACATTATAATAATTATCTTGTGTTAGGCAACTAACTGTATCACCAATAGCAAATTCGACATTGTTGAAAGTAATTTTAGTACAACGTAAAACCTTCAATGGACTTGTACCAATAATTTGTTTCACACATTAAATTACATTTAATAATTTACTATTATTTAATAATATATTTGATTAATAAATGACAAATTACTTGGTAAATTAAATTCACGAACAGCGCCCGTATTTATTTTAGTTTAGGTAAATAAAATAATGCACTTTTTGCAGCTAGATTAGTTATCTGGTAGATAATATATTTACTTAAAATATGTAATGTCTTGTAATATATTTAAACATTTACCTTTGAATAGTGTTTTCCACTTTAATAACAGCGAAAATAAGGCACAATATTATAGCAAACACAAAAAAACGTGCAAAATAATGAAATGTCAGATAGGCGCCGATTATAATGAATGCAGTAATTAATCACCGATTTGCGAATTGACCAATCACGAGCGGTGTGTATTAGTAGTAGTGAGTGCACAGATATGTATTTGCCAAGTGTTGTTCTAGAATACAAATCTATCAGTGTTTATTTCGCACAGAGAAATATTTTTACTTAGCGCAGCGTAGGCGGTCGCTATGTCTAAGTATTGTTTCAGAATACGAGCCATTATGCCTCTCTCGCCTTCTTTTTGTTGGTGTAGTAAATGAAAGAGTTAAACACAATTAGTCGATTCCCTTTTTTCGTTCATTTTTAATTTGATATTTATCATAGAAGGAATAGAGAAAGAACACTGTTTCTGGATGAATCAAGTAACTATAATCAGTTACGTTTTTCCCCATTTTTTTTTCTTCACTTATGGCATGGCATCCTACAAGGATGATTTGTGCCAAAAACAGTCTCTAAATGTTATAGAATCGTCAGGGAGAAGATAGTTATTAGAGAATAATAAAATTTGCTTTTATCGATTTGAGAAGGGACAAAAGGATTGTATCGGATGTCATACTCAGCAATGATTCAATATTTACGGGGAATTGGCAATCGTTTTGAAGAGCAACTACGGAAATGTCGTAGGCATCCCTAATAGGACACCTCAGGAAAACACATGGTCAAGCGTCTCCTAGTCCAAGCCACACTCGCAGTATGGACTTTTAACAAGTTGAATTTTAAAAAGATGAGCTTCCAATCTACAGTGTCCAAATAGCAATCGACAATTTTTCCCCAATTAATAAAAGATATATCTGGGTTTGTTATAAACCCAAATACACACTAAGCTAAATGCTTGTGCCGTGAAAGGGGAGTTTGCCGGCACCTGGGATCGAACCACGGACCCCATGTTCTGAAGGCCGAGACTGTGGCTCGTATTCTAAAACAACACTGTGAAGTCTCATAGTCCAAGTGATCACTGTGCGTGGAAATTTGTATTCTAAAACATTACTTGACTGGCGTTGGTAACTATGCATTATTTTAGAAACGTCAAAAGCCAAGTGTGGTCGAGAGGTGTTTTAACATATGCGTAGTCCAGCTGCTGTCATTATCAACACGTTGTTTTGCTATAATATTTTGTTAATGAACATTATGTAGTATAATTTACACTATTTATAATAAAAAAAATATGCCTCATTACGAAAGTGAAGACGTATTTGATGAGCGCGTGAACGAAATTATTGATATTTGTCTCGTCGCCTTGTGAAAGAGCGGCAAAATCTATTCACAAAATATAATGGTTCTTCTGGACATTGATCTTCCAATAAACCATTCATCTTTTGAGATGAATCGTAGCAGTGAATTCTTAGCTTTTAGACGAGCATTTGGTCTACAATTTTTTCATGCCGTGTCCCATGTGGGGTAGGCAGAGAGAACGAAACGCCAAACAGATCTATCTTTACACACTTCCTTCGCTTCCTCCACATTCATACAGTTTCTCAGACACGCACGTCGGTTCCTTTTACTCAACACGCGGCCGTCCTTGCCGCCACGTGGTTCTCGGACGCCCGCACTTCTTCACACTCTTTCTTTCAGACAAGTATATCCTCTTTGTCATTCTTAACCTCGTTGATGGCCATGTTGATCTATCGTTACATACTTCTTTCGCTTCCTCAACATTCATCCAGTTTCTCATACATGCACACCGATTCCTCTTACTGAACACGCGACCGTCATTGAGAATTTGGTCCACGTGGTCAAGCCACGTAGTTCTTGGACGTCCGCGCTTTCTCACACCCCCTCGTTCAGATAGATACAACATCTTCGTCAACCTTTCATCATCCATTCGCCCCACATGACCAAACCATCTCAATTTATTTGCACGCATTCTATCCACAACACTCCTCTTGCATCCACTAATTCTTCTAATATCCTCATTCCCCACTCTATCACGCAATGTTTTACCTACCATTCTCCTCAGTGATTGCATCTCCACAGCATTTATTCCACTCTCGCGCTTCTTCAGCCACGTCCAAGTTTTGCTTGCATACATAAGTGTCGGTACAAGAATGGCGTTGTGCACCAGCATTTTAGCCATGTTCGACACATTGCTTTTGCTAACAATAGATTGAAGTGCACTGTTTACTCCCGCACCAGCCGCTTTTCTTTTTTCAATATCCCTATCGTTTCTATCATCCCTCGCAAACATACTTCGTATGGAATCAATGTAGGAAGAAAAATACATTTGCTAACAACCGGCTTAATTTATTATAGACATTAAACATTTAAAATAAAGACATTTTTTCAATCTTTTTGAACATCTTCATTTTCAGAAAATAAAATTATACTTTTTATTTAAATTATCAAATATTTATTTGAATGAGTAAACAGTTCAATATTGTATACTCTTTCTTCTTTCTTTTTTTTCCGGCAAGGCACCCGACATCGAGAATTATGTATTGTACATACTCATTCAAATAAATATTTGTTAAATTAAAAAAGCTTTATTTTATCTTTGAAAAAATAACTAAAACAGTTACAAACAAAATAAAATTCTGAATTGAGAAGACAGAGAGCATCTATTAAACTCGCTGGTGGATCAGGAAGAGGTGGTCCACCACCTGTTTTCGACACCTCTTCGCATGTGCCGATAAAACCTTCCTACGCAACGACTTCATATTCTCCCAGCACCTCTTGAGTTGGAGGTCGTTCCTTTTTTGAGTTAGGGCGGGCGAAGTATATAATGCTCGGGATACAACCTTTCAAGCATCTTTTTTTTACTGGATGTTTCTGGAATTGGCAGAGATATGTTATAAGAATAGATACGAAGAGAACGCACGAAATGTGAGTCCACCTCACTGACTCCATATGCCGTCAGCCGTGGCGACTCCCTATTTAGTGTGTTTTGTACCGCTATAGACGCGAGACGTTTTGATGCAGTGTAAAAATATTAAACAAAAATGGGTAAAGATGTGATTAAAGGATGCAAAATTAAAAGAGACACATTCAAAAAGGACCGAAGTACTTCTTTGCACAGTTAAATGTATTTTTTAGATAATAGTTGAATTAATAAATATTTTTTAAAGAATTATTTAATTTCTTCTGTGCAACCTCTTGTAACTTCATCTATATTGAAGATAAATCAGGGTTACCGCTAACATTGTCCTTACTTATTCTTTTACGGATTTTGTAACTTTTGTCCAATTTTTTTTTAATTTAATTATTTTCTCACCTCCATCTTGTCTGGCAGAATACCTCAAGGTACAATTGAGCTCGTCGGTAGCCTGGAGGTGGAGTCTTGGCCTTGTGAACAAGGGGTCCGGGGTTCGATCCTAGGTGCCGGCAAACTCCCCTTTCACGACACAAGTTTTTCACTAACTGTGAAAGGTGTATAAGGTTGTATTTGGGTTTATATCAAAAACCCAGATATATCTTTTTTTTTAAAAAAAAAAACTGTTTGATCCATACAGAATAAATAAAAAAAAATTCTAATGATAATTCTGTAAATGTAAAGTATATATATTTTTTAAGATATCAATATTTAAAAAAATATTATTTAGTTAAAACATATAACATATATTTTGATAATTGCAAATTAGTTTTGATTTTCTATAATTGATTTACCTAAAGATTAACACCCAAATGTTTAGATGGATGTAAAGTTGACCAGTTTTGTCGGAATATTTATTGTTAGGAATTAATGTAATTTTGTATTCTTTAGTTTCTAAGGTATGTATTTTTAGGGTTGTTTTTATGTAATGTATGGAATATTTTTTGTGTAATTTTGCAGCTTTTCTGTAATGCAATAGGCTCTCATTCTGTAAAATGTATTAATAAATAAATAATATTTTTTTGTAATATTGAAGATTTTTCAATAATTATTAGTTCTCTAATTTGTTGGTATACTTAATTGAACTCGCTCTCTGTATATTGATTGTATTTGATTTGAATGTATACCTGTTATGTACATAATTGTTAGTAATCAATATACAGTAAAGAATTAATAAATAAAAATAAATGTTGTGTAACATGTTCATTGTTTTTATATTAAATACGAAAAATTAATTAATATTTTCCTAATTTTGTCTCGCAACCCTAATCCATATTTGGGTTGTCACGGTAAAGAGAAATGTTTGAGGGGGTAGGGGCGCATCCATTAATTACCAATGCGTTCTGCGAAAAAGAGACAGAAAGAACGTTTATGGTATAGCTAATGCAATGAATTGAAAGGCATAGATATATTTTTGAATAGGTTTTGTTTAAAATATTAAAAGATTTTCAGTGTTTCGTCCTTAATGGTATATTTGACAACAAGTTTGGATCCTAGAAAAGCATTGTATTACGTATCTATTCCTATTACATATCACTGGGAATTGGTACTCATATCTTCTATAATTTTATGTTGAGCGACGATCTGCGTAAGCAATAGCAATAGCTTTTCTGACGCAGTAAAAGGAGTTTTCCTGTAAAATAAAAGATTTATGTTATAAATATAGTGTACATTATAATAATTATCTTGTGTTAGGCAAATAACTGCATCCCCAATTGCCAATTCGACATTGTTGAAAGAAATTTTAGTACAACGTAAAACCTTCAATGGACTTGTACCAATAATTTATTTCACACACTTTAAATTATATTTAATAATTTAATATTATTTAATAATACCTATATTTGATTAATAAGTGACAAATCATTTGGATGATAAAATTCATGAACAACGCCCGTATTTATTTTAGTTTAGGTAAATAAAATAATACACATTTTGCAGTTAGATTAGTTATCTGGTAGATATGTAATGTCTTGTAATATATTTAAACATTTACCTTTAAATAGTGTTTTCCATTTAAATAACAGCGAAAATAAGGCACAATATTATAACAAACAAAAAACAACGTGCAAAATAATGAAATGTCAGATAGGCGCCGATTAAAATGAATGCAGCAGTTAATCACCGATTTGCGAATTGACCAATCACGAGCGGTGTGTATTAGTAGTAGTGAGTGCACAGATATGTATTTGCCAAGTGTTGTTCTAGAATACAAATCTATCAGTGTTTATTTCGCACAGAGAAATATTTTTACTTAGCGCAGCGTAGGCGGTCGCTATGTGTAAGTACTGTTTCAGAATACGAGCCTCTACCTCCAGGCTGCCGACGAACTTATTGGCCAAATCAAGGATAAAATTGTTTTATCATACAGATCAGATTCTTTTGGATGGGCACATGCTAAGCATATTATAAAGGATAGAGTGTATGAGCAACTGTATGGATGTTAGGAGTAAGTGGCACTCTATAATTTCTGCCTACCCCACTAAGGAAGTAGCGTAATGCTGATAACTAAAATTATTTGCATACTGCCAATTGAAATCCCGTGGAGCACCCGGTTAAGAATTGGTCTCCCACTCTTCTCCATAAGTTTTCGAGTGTCCTGTAAAAGGCAGGTGTTCGAAAAAATAAGACATTTTACATCTTAAATTCAGCGATGAGAAGGTTTGCCACCCATCCTGAATGTCTTGATTTTATATTGGCACGGTGAAGACAGCTTGCATGTTTTATATGCAGCTGGTCAGCTGGCTACCCCACTTAAGGGATATGCCGTGATGGTATAGTAGTAGTAGCAATTGAAATAGTTAACAGGCAGTGACAAAAGTGGAATGGATGGATGACCTATGTTGACCACATAGATTTATCATCAAAATACAGAGTTCTATAGACCAACAAATTAAAAAATTACAATGTAGACTTTTTGGCTATTATGTGGTGGTCGTATATTTAATGTGATTTTTTTTATATTCCTAAAAACTGCTTACTATGACACTAAAACCGTAGTTTGAGCTGATTCTAAGTACCAAATATAACAATTTTCTATTTTTCAATTTAAATAAAAATATTTCCACATGTAGCAATGCCATTTATGTTTAATATTCTTATTTTATTTGTATTCCAACTGGGTTAATTGGAAGACATCGCATTCTAGTGACAAACTTACCCCTTGAACATTGAATATTTTTTTGATACCTTGTATTGATTTGAAATATTGTAACCAATGTAAAGTGAAGAATAAAATAAACAAATAATGAATGTTTTATTTCAAAAGCAAAGTAATTTTTTGTGGTTTTCATAGACCACAATAGTTCCTCAAAATATTGGCAAGTTGTATCTCAGAATAATAGAAAATCAAGTTGATTATGGAACTGGATGATCAATATAAAAGCAGTAAATGTGAAATAGGATAAATAAAAAAAATATTTTTAACTCTCTTTTAATTTATATAATATATTATCATAAACTACTTTTACAACAAATGATTTTAAACTATTGTTAAAAACTAAAACATATTAATGTGTATAAATAAAAACCTCTTTCTTCAACTTATTATTATTATTATTTATTTTATCATTTATAATATAATATATTAATTTGTCTATCAATTTTAGATTATCTAACTACATATGTATATAATAATTAAATTTAATGCAGTAGTGTACACCAACTTGCACACCCTTTTTTTATATACCTATTACATACTCTTGTGGATCATTTAAAAATACTTAGAACAAACAACATGTTTGAATATCAGCAAAAAGTAAGTATACATAATTTATACATTATCATATTATAATATCTTTACAATAATTTAAATCTGTAACTACGTAGAGAAAACCTTAGTCGACAAAAAACAAAGTTGAAACAAAGTTTTTGCATTTTCCTGGATGTTTACAGCTGCGCGCTTGTGAAGATATAAACAATATAACTCAACAGACCCTCATCCGCACAACCGAAAGACTAGGCAAACCCCCTTTAATAGCTAACTGTTTCCTACTGCAGGAAGTGTGCACAGTCTGTTGGTTGTGTGGATGAGGGTTTGCTGAGTAATATTCTTAAAAGTTTACACAGATAGAAAATAAACAAGAAATAATATTTTTTAGGAGAATTGACATAATGTTTATAATTCGATTGAGATAGTCTTTTTGATCCTGAATTACATGATTCTTTTAGAACAAATATCTTTTCTGGTTCCTTTTCAATCTGTACTCTAAAATTTGTTTTTTGATGAATAAGGTTTTCCCTTTGTATGTACAGAAATGTACTATTACTAAATTAATTATAATCATAATAATAACACACTAAAAACCAAAAAAAATAATCATATATATTATTATTACTTATTTGCCATGTTATTTTACATCGTATATGACAATCCACCCTCATCACCTGCATCAAATTTTATTCCAAGGCTCAGTGATCCTTTGTTATTAGCAAACAAGATTATATGTTATAACAATTTGATTATTCGTTTGCTCCCACTTGCACCAATCTTAATAATTTGTTTCAATCCAGGATTTGTGATATTACTAAGTAAATGAACAGATCCTTCTACATACTTTTATTATTTAGCTAGTATTGGCACTAATATTGGATTGTAGTTAAGAAATAAAATTTGGTGCAAACAGAAGTATGATCTAAACCTGTGATAAAAAAATAATGCATGTGAGAATTAGTGAACAGCTGGGACCACAATTCAGCTGTGAACGAACTAACAAATATTCTCAATCTCTTTTCCTTCCATTGTAAATGTATGTTGACAAAAAAGAAATCCTACAATTTTATGTAACTCATTCTTTTTTTTTACTTAGTGAAACAGAGATAGAGAATGTTGCTCTTTCATTGGCTACTATTATTCAGACGCAGCTAATATAATAAGATTATAAATCAAATAAGCCCTGGATCATTAAAAAGTACTACTAATAATAAATACATGTGAAATAATTAATAACAAAGAACATATAATGCAATATGCATACTACATTAAGAATAATAAGAATTGTCCAATGGTAATTTCTTAATTCTCTATACAGAAAGACACTTCACTATGTTTCATAAGATGTCTCAAATTTTTGCTGCCATGAATAAAAATTAGTTAGCAGTCATGGAATACAACATTTTTGTTGAATTTCGGTAAAATGAAAAAAAAAGTTACACTCAAGTTTACTTTATCTCAAGCAATGAAATTATTATTATTATTATTATTGGACAATATTAAAGTGTCGTTTATGTGCCGAAGCACCTCAAGGACACTGTACAATTCAAATTTGAAATTGACATCAAATAAAAGTTTTTTTTTACATGGTAACCTTTTTTAATAATTTTGCCTTAAGATAATGTTATTTAGTTGATTTTTATTTTATAAAACCCTATATTAATTTATGGTAATAAACACAAACTGTTTGAGTTTATTTCTATAATATATTCTATGTGTTTTTTGCACTTTTTTACAAGTACATTAAAAAAAATATATCCACTGAAAAAATCTTTTTTTTTATAATAATAGTTCATAAAATAACTGTAAATGCATAGAGAATATAAGAAACAGAAAAAGTAAAATTTTGAACACACCTGCATAAGAAGAATATTTAGAAATTAAACATCAAACATCTGTTTAGAGTTTAATTCGCATGGTAAATATTTATTTGACTTATTGGACAATTCTTATTACTAAAAAATCTTATTACTTTGAAATAATAACTTCACTGTAGAGTGCTCCAAATGACAATATTTTCATAATGATATGAAAATTATCTGTTATGAAAAAGAATTTCACCACAACCTAAAAAGAAAACATTAGTTCTACAAAAAATATAGATGTAATAAATGATGACAATTATAATAATGAAAGATATGAAAGAAAAAGCATATAGTGAAGTGTACACTAAAATATAAAACACAAAATCATCTTTTGCCACGCTTCACTATTATCAAAAAGATATACATACTGTAATAAATAATAATAGTTAGGTATCGAGAAAAAATTGAAAATAGAAGAAATATATTTATATATATAAATATAAGCTGCAAATTTGTCGCAGTCAATGAGATGTCTGTTAAGTAAAAGACAAATTATAGTTATATTGAAAACCTTGTTTTCCAAACCAAAGGCAGAGAATCTACAAATTAAATAATTATATCAACTTCAAAGAAGCTTTGTATATTCCAAAACATTTGTTTTTGTTTCACATATAATAATCAATGTATAATAATTATTAAGAGGTTGGTAAGATATAATATTTTAACTCAAACAGGTACGTTTTAACCCCAAAAGCACAAGGTGGAGGTATGCTTCAGTTCTGATTACAGCACAATGCGTAATCCATTATTACAGTTGAGTCAACTACTTACTTGTATAGGAGTACATCAGATGACAACCAACATTTGCATGTGAGAAACCTTGTGAATGGTAACTAATTATTTTAAACATAATAAATAATATTTATCAACAATATTTTAATCAGTTCTGTAAAGAATAATACAAAAGCAAGTGATATGAATTTGGCAAATATAAATTTAAGAGTATTCAGATATTCACAACTCAATTATTTATAAGAATTCAAAACTATACACTTGTTTAAATAAGAAAAGAGCAATATTTTGTTGAAGGAGACAGATATATTGGAAAAGTAATTGTACATTTAGGATTATATTGCACATCGCCCTTGTAATATACAATCGATATGAAATATGAACACGGCACAGTCTCCAGTAATTCACACAAGATTGAAGCAAACTCATGTGTAACTCTCTGCTCAGTGCATTATAAGCAGGATGAATATACAAATATTGCAAAAATTAATTCTTTGAGAAACAAAGATTTTAGTAATATTGAGAATGTTTTGTGTAAAAAGGATGTATTAATGTCCCATTTTAGAAGATGGTTTCATGTTTCAGTCGACATATATATTTATTTGCTCTTTATATGTCATATTTTTCAAGATGTCAATGCTCTTTTACTAGTAAAATGATTCCCTCAAAATGGCTTAGCTGCCCTCGAGACATTAAAATAGTCATTATTTTCTTAAATTCCAGTGTGATATGTGACTTATTATTATACAATGTTATTAGTCAATAATTTAAATAAGTCACAATGTAAGGAATCAAAGCAAGTGCCTTAAATATTATTCACTTTCAAATAAATTGAGTAGAATTGCACGTGCTTTGCACATGGTGTAAGCTTGTACAAAATTTATTACATGCATGAAACCTTAATCAGATCTTAATATCAAAGTCATGTATAATCAAATGTTAGAGGCATGTATATTAAAACAATATTTATCAAATAAATAGCAAAGAAATATTTAATAATGTTATGATAAAACGTTATCAATGTGGTAAACCCAAACACAATCAAAATGATGGATACTTCAATAATATTATCATTAATTATTACAGAAATTCATTACACAGTGAAAATAAATATACACAATGCTATTGGTTTTAAAATCAAAGTATAATCTGTTTGACCATGTATTAAAATTATACTCTAAGTGTCACAAATATGCAGGGCGGATAACTTGAGAAGTATGTTTTATAGAAGTCAAATATAAATGATTAATGAAAATAATATAATGACATAACAAACAGAGAATCAACAATGTCTAAACACACATTATGATAAATACAACTGAAATTACTCTGAATTTTGATTACTATAATTGTAAAATCCAATTATGTGAAATTGAGAAACTACACATTGAGTTATTAGGAAAACGGAAATATATTCAGAAAAGTGCAGTATGATACAATAATAAATAATTTAAAAGTATTTTTTGAATTGTGTCTTTATACAGCAGCAGATAACATTATTGCAGTATATTATTGAATGATACTATTTAAAATAAATTGCATTTGTCATAAGATATTAAAAATAATACATTAAACCTTTTTACATGGTTTCACAGATCTATTGTTCACAACAATTTATTCATAGCATCAATCAATATAGGAGTAAGTCTCAAGTTTTCCTATATCCTTAACATTATTTAAATATCTGCTTTTGTTTGAGATATAATTTATATTGTTTGCATTGAAAAAATATCACAGCATGTAAAAAATACATTATTATTTAAAAAAAATTATAGGGCATTTATATTTACAATCAAATTCTATGAATTGTATCATTATGAATGAGACTCTATTGTAATTTATTATCATGTACCTACACAAAAATATTTTGTATTTGTCACCCGGTAGATATTGTTATCATATGGTTCTACTATCACCAAAAACTGTAACTAGATACAATGTGATTGTTGGAATTGAAAATAAACTTATCAAAAACTCAGCAACACCAATATATAAAATAGGCAAGATGATGGATAGAGCTTAAAAAGGTTTCCATTCAATCTTGATTTATATTGAAAGGCCTCTAGTCATAATGATATTAAATTTATCTATATTTGCTGTCCCAATTAGCTATCCTGTATGACTGGTGTGGCAACAAGGGCAGTTGATATAAATGTCGGCAAGTCTTTGGTCTTGTCTGATTCAGGATTTATTTTTTCTATTTCATTCTCATTTCCTTTTTCAGGTTCTTGTAAATTTTCTTCTATTTGTAATTTTTTCTTTTCTTCCTCTTCTAACCTCAGTCTCTCTTGTTCTTGCTCCATTTCAATCCTCTTCTTCTCTTCTTCCTCCTTGAGACGTTTTGCTTCTCGCGCCTTGGCTTCTTTTTCTTCTCTTATGGCTCTCATA
Source organism: Athripsodes cinereus (assembly GCA_947579605.1). NCBI lineage: Eukaryota > Metazoa > Arthropoda > Insecta > Trichoptera > Leptoceridae > Athripsodes > Athripsodes cinereus. The sequence continues at coordinate 10,140,680 of OX388307.1, read as the reverse complement.
AGAAAGGGTCTAAATCTTTGGAAAAATATCCTGTTTCTGTGTTGTCTATTGAATACCCATTCGAGACAAACTGATGTGTCGCGTATTCTCTGTTTGAATCTTTCAGCGTCTCTTCCATATCTTTCCCAAGGACCTATGCGCGCCTGCCGGTATGCATGAGCCCAAACTATCATTTTGTGGACCTCGGGTTTGGGGTTGAAATTAACCTGAAAGAAGAAAAAAAACTTAAATTTGGAGTACAACGAAAATGCTTCACATGCATACATAGGAAATAGATAAGTATCTGTAACCAATACAACCCTATAAATAAAAAATTGTTGTACTGAATAATATTTATAGTTGGAATAGTAATATTTCAGATAAATATATGTTTAAGGTACCTATGTATAAACATTTTTAAGTCTGTGTATGAATAGGCTTTTTACTAATATACTATTAATTCCTACTTTCTACTGATATAAATTATATTATATCATCACAAGCGGGGTAATTAGCCACACAAGCCGTCCTCTTTGTGAAAAAAGTAAAACATTCATAAAGTTTAAGTCTAAGAAAATATCATTGCATCCATATCTGAAAAAAAAATCGTACAGATCAACAGGATGTAAGTAATGTGTGGGCGGGATGTGGAGGTAGGAGGTAGTCTCGCAGTATATAATGTCAATGTTATATTAGGTAGTCCCCTACGTCACTAGCTACGTCATGCGCGACCGTGTGTGACTCACAGTGTTGTGACGTCATCCTAGTAGAAGATTCCTTCGTACAATTATCAACAGTTCATAACAAACAATGACTCGAATGTCCCCAACGAGTTAATTTGCCAGGAAAAAACCAGGAATATTAATCTCAGTAATAAACCACTTAAGTTATCCTTTTATCAAACTCTCGTACTTTTGATTATTTGATAAGAGTAACAACATTTTGAATGTGATACGACATTAGTTGATGTATTCAATTATTTTGATAAGAGTAACAACATTTTGAATGTGATATGACATTCTTATCCATTGCCACTGCTGTCATTTATATTGAATAGTAATATATTTAAATAATCGATAAATTGCAGACATAAATATAATAATAATAATAATAAACTTTATTGTACAAAATATATGGATACAAATAATAAGGTTACATGGTATAAACGGATAATTTTGCACAATAAATAAATAAATAAATAAATAAATAAATAAAGCTTTATTGGCATCAATATTTATGTGTACATGTTTTGTTCCAATAAACTACCAAAAGGCGGGCTTATCGCATATGCGATTTCTTCCAGCCAACCCGAAAAAATAAAAAAAATAAAACAATATATAAAAATAAAATAATAAAAAAAAATAAACATATAGATAAAAGTATATAAAAACAAGATGCTAAAATAAAAACTACAAATGAAATATGTAATAAAAACAAGATAAAATATAAAAAGCACACATACAACAAGAGTAGGAAGGGAAAGGGAAAGGGGAAAAGGAGAGGTTCTGCTCGGCGTAATTATTACGCGAAAGTTTAAAAAAGTAAAAAAATTAAATCAAAAAATGTGTATGAAGACTAGAGACAATTAATTTGTTTACGAAATGAATATAATGTTGAAGAAGTACGAACCTTATGTGGGAGTCTGTTCCAAAGCCTCGCACCATGAACAGTAAATGAATCCGTATAAAAACTAGAATGATGAGGTGGGATGGATAGAAGATTATTTGTAGCTGAACGAAGTGACAAACCGTGTGATTGTAAGAAGACAAATCTTTCCTTTAGATAAGAGGGTGCGACTGGATCAAAGAGAATTTTAAAAAGAAGAGAGAGAATATGAACATCTCTACGCTGGGCTATTGTCTTCCAGCCAAGGCGCTGCCGGAATTCAGAAATGTGATCACGCTTTTTTAGACCAAAGATATACCGAATACATGAATTCTGAAGACGTTCCAGCTTATTCAGCGCCTCAACTGAGAGATCTAAGTAGCATACATCTGCATAGTCAAATAAAGGATGAATTAAGGATTGAACGAGAAGTTTTTTTGTGTCAATAGGAAGAAAGTTTTGAAGTCTTTTAAGCGAATGTAAAGAAGCAAATACCTTTTTACTGACTTCATTAATCTGCCTCCACCAGGACAACCCGTTATCAAAGTATATACCTAAATTTTTGACTGTATCAGCGAAGGGAATAATGGAATCGTTTAAGATCAAAGATGGCAAAGGGGCGAGATTGAGAGACGTCAAAAGCCTGGAACTACCTATAATGATTGCTTGGGACTTTGAAGGATTAACAAGTAGTCCATGCTCCCTACACCACGAACTAATATATTGGAGGTTTTGGTTCATGATTTGAAAAGAAGAAACAATGTTATCCAGATCAAAATGAATATAGAGTTGGAGATCATCTGCGTAAAGATGGTAGGATCCACAAAGCTGGTGAGTGATAGTATTAATGAAGACTGAGAAAAGCAAAGGAGAAAGAATTCCGCCCTGCGGTACACCTGCACGCAAATCAGTCCAGTTGGAGGTTTGAGTTGATAAACACACTCTCTGCCTTCTACCTCTGAGGTATGAGTTTAACCATTCCAAGGCACCTCCTTTAATATTGAGAGACTCCAATCGAGCCAAAAGAAGATCATAATCAACACAGTTAAAAGCGTTACTAAAATCTAGCAACGTCAGCAAAGTAAGTTTCCTCCCTTCCATAGCGAACCTTATATCTTCTGAAATTTTAAGCAGGGCAGTAGCTGTACTATGGCCCTTACGAAAGCCGGACTGAAATCGATCCAGAGAGTTGTGAGATAGAAGATAGTCATTAAGTTGTTGATAAATTAACTTTTCCATTATTTTAGATAGAAAGGGTAGGACTGAAATAGGCCTAAAATCCTTGGCTGAAGATGGGGAACCAACCTTGGCTAACGGAATTATATTTGCCGTCTTCCACTCAGATGGGAAAACTGATGTGGATATTGAGGAGTTAATTATGAATGTTATAACAGGCAAAACACAATCCATAAGCAGAGTGATCATCTTGAAACTTATCCCATCATAACCGACAGCAGTAGACTTCACCGCAGAGAAGGACTTTCGCACTTCTTCCAAGGTTATTAATCTGAAATCAAATGGTTCAAAATCATGCGTACAATTCTTTATTTTATTTAAAGAGAGTTGTTTAATAACAGGATCAATAACGACAGGTAATGAAGAAAAGTGAAGATTCAGCTCATCGAGGCTAACCGCAACCGAGCCAACAGTGCCACCTTGTTTACCCAAACCATGCTGCTTTAGAAATTTCCAAGTCTTATTTGGTGTGGATGATGAAACATTATTGAAAAAATATTCCTTTTTAGATTTACGACACAATTTAGAGCAGTGCCCTCTTAGCAGTTTGTAAGTTTCCCATTTATTGAGGCACTTTGTCTTATTGAATTTTGGGCGAGTTTGTGCGAGTTGGGCACAATGGGCGAGTTTATCGCAGGGACTCGATATCTTCCAACTAACCCAATAGAATAATAAACAAATGGAAAAAAAATATAAACATAAAAATAATAATAAGTCTTTAAGAACATAGAAACTAAAATATATAATACATACTCGTAAGTAGTTTAAAAAAATAGTAATAAACTATGAATAAATAATACATACATACAAATAGATATGTACTAAAATACATACCTACTGTAAATATAGTAATATATACATACATGAAAAAAATATACCTATATTTATAAATAAACTACAAAAAATAATAATTATTATTATAAGTGCGAAATGTAAAGCAACACACATGTTGGGGAAGGAGGGGTTAAGGGGTTGAACTGCTCATTGTGAATGAATACACGAGAAGAAAGAAGAAAAAATAAACTTGCAAATAAATATAAAATATATGTAAAGTACAGTAATAACCTATACAAATTCAAACAATATGCTAGTCCGTCGGTCTGGTCCAATTACTTGGACATTAAAATAGTTGCATCAAAACTATGAAATTTATTCACTCTGTCGGTGTTTAGGTAGTAGAATTTCCTTATCGAAATAAATAAAACAAGCGTTTTATTCTACTATTGATTTATTCGACGAAAGACGTCTCTCTCGTCAAATAAATCAATAGTAGAATAAAACGCTTGTTTTATTTATTTCGATATGAAATTTATCATTTTTTGTTATTATCCAGGTAAGATATAATATTATGTCGAATGTATCCGACAACTTCAACGTGAAAATTATTCCGAATTCAAATATTGTTCAATAATTACGTATTAGGTATTTTAATTAAACTACAACATTATTTTGATATAAAATCGTCCTTAAATTGCAATAGGCGGAAACCATCCAAATTCGGGCGCATCGCCAATATAAAAAATAAATAGACATAAGCTACAAAACGAAATGGTGGCTAAACGGTCAATAGTCATAATATGAAGGGCGTAAAAGCAAAGTCACTCTTCGATCGATCCTAAATTTTTCATAAATATCTAACTATGAATGCAGAAAAGTGCGTATTTTCGTTGGCTACACTGTAGTTAAATCGTTAGTAAAACAGTATTAACCCGTCTCCATTCTCGAGTGAATAAATTTTTAAAACTGATTTAATTTCATAACACTTTAAGCAGAGATAGAAATGTGTCGTTTTCTCAATTTCAATGTTCTAGAATCGCGTGACTTTGCTTGTACACTCCTCGTTTATCTCATAAATTATTGACGAATGGTCACTACAGACTGCGATGCAAAATAAGCTTGAACAATAACTATAATAGTTAGTTCGATATGATGTACCTACCAGTCTTATGTACATTGCATAGTACCTACGTACTAGATATAATATTGGAATCCGGATAGTGTCATGACGAAGGTCGCTCGAAGTAATACATAAATATATACATACACAATACATCCTATATATGTAGCTAGCTGTATATATATATATATATATATATATATATATATATATATATATATATATATATCAGTATTGCTATTAGACGAGACAATGAATAAATATTAATGAAAACTTGTATGCAATTATTTTTCACGTAATCGGTTGTAACTCAACAGAATAAAATTATAAACGAAAATAAAAACTCCAATGCATTATAATAATAATAATGATAAACCTGAGCAATATGACGTCTTCCCAATTTACATATTATTATTATTATTTAATGTGGTAGGTATTTATTTTGTAAACAAAACAAATCGACGTCGTTGTCTTAAGATAATAATATAAACAAATGACAGGCGATTGTTCTGCCCACTGATTCCTATTTTTACTAACCAATCGATATATCCGGCGACAAGAACGAAATGAACTATATCTATCTTTATCTATACCCTCATGCCGTATCCCAAGTGGAGTATGCAGAATGATGTCAATTTATCAGTGATATCAACATAAGGAAGTTTTTTTTTATTTATACAAAGATCAAATTTTTTGTTCTAAATTGTACACTTAATAATATATGAGTCGGATAATCCAGCTAGGTTCTAAGATAATCCGAAGTAATCCAATGATGATATTATGTTAACTCATAGCAATACAAATTATTTATTATAATTGCATGAATTTTAAAAATATACGTTGCGTATTAAAAAAATACATTATTTGAATATTATGTACCGAGGATTACTGATTACTTACAAAATTATAAATATAGCTAAGATCCAAAATACAGTGACCCCGATATTTAATGACGTATTAATAAACGTTAATCTAATTAAGAAAGCGACCAACCATCGACCAGATCAACATATTAATTCAACGTGTTAAGGAAAAACAAGGCCAATATTTGCAGAGGAAAATGTGGACACCTTGATTAGGTATTTGAGGAAGACCTAAAGGTCGTGAATGACGACACATAGAGCAATAACATAATTATGTAAAAACTATCACATAAAGGACGACAAAATTACAGAAATCCTTCATCATAATATGGAATGTCTTCACAAGTCTATAGAGAGTGAATAATCATGGAAGCTGACGTGTCTGACTAACTTGTTGAGTTGCACAAATAATTTTAAAATTTACTCATTTTATATAAAAGCAAAGATAGGTACATGCACATTTGATAGGCATGTATACACGTAGGTAGATTATATTTCGAGTGATGCCCTATTTCACAGCAGTATTAGTGATAATTCATAGGGGACCTTTGCACCTACACTATGTGATTATAGTTTCATCTGATGACTACTATTCACTATTCAGTGTCACAATACTGTACTTGTCTGTTGATATACATAACGTTTTATTTACTAATATGGCTGTTTACCTATTCGTCCTACCAAATACTATCATAAGTGGACACATACATTGATATCTAGATGATTATGCTATTTTAACAATCACTACAATTTTATGGATTGCATCAGAATTACGTTGCACATAGCAGCAAGCGAACTGATGATGAATGAAGTAGATACATTTATAATACAAGTAGACGCTGTGTACAATGTATATCGAGGAGTCACGCATGAGAACAAGACAAAGGAGGCCACTATAAACAAATAGTAGTTAACAAAGAAATAAGAAGGGAACTCCCTCAAACGACAATAGATTTCGACATTTAAATTAAAATTATAAAATATTTCTATTTCGTAAACTTTCATCACCACGCATTTCCCATGCATCATCGCATAATACATTTCGTGGTCTCACAATGAATATAATAAATTTATCAATTTATTCATCATCACACAAATATGCGATGTAATAATTGTTCTACGTAGCATCGGTGTAATCGTTAAGCTTTACTTACTCTATACAATCTTAGACCAAAAGATCAATAACTTTACGACGAAATGATGATACATCACTCTAACATTAGACGACCCGACCAGCAACAGGTAGGTAATCATTATTTTGTTTATATCCGTAGGTACTGGGGATACGAAATTTACGCTGTGATGTTTCCGCAAAACAACACAGTAATTACGAAACTGGATGTAGGTACTTAATAGAATCGTACAAACATACGTAGGTCAATGGGGGGAACTCCTTTTTCATTCCAAGTAATTAATCAAATATATTATTAATAATACAATACAACAACGAACATCGGTAAGTGTATTGATAAGAATATTGTAAATGCGCAAAATTATATCTACTCTCGGTGGATAACAGAAAATAGACACGTTTATATTTTGTTCCTGCTACTTACTAGAATTACAATTAACTTTGTTGGGAAAGTGGTAACCGTAGGCATGACTATAAAAAAAATCGATTTATCAAAATTCAGAGCCTATTAACACTGGATAGAGGTAGGTACGAAGCCAATGGAAAAATATTACATGTTATGAAAATTGCTTTCGTATAATTTATGCAATCGTGGTTAGTAAATTTATTGTTTTACTTCATCACTGATTATTTCTTGTACTAATATTATATTATCTATCCTCTAACACGTTCTTTTTCCTCTATAATGTTTCTAATGATCTATGCATGTTTTCTGATCTCTATCGTCTATTGGTGTACTGTATCTAATCTATTTATTTTGTCTAAATTTGTTTTTCTGTACACATGCTACTGATTGTACTGTCCGCCTCGACGCAGGCTCCAGCTTAGTGAGATGGCAGAGTAGAATGAATTGAATTATCATACTGGTATTTGAATTGTATTGGTTTATATGTGCTTATTTCAGGAAATAAATAAATAAAACAAATAAAATAAAGCACATAATATTATGTTACTATCCAGGAAAATGATGAGTACATAGATTTCACAGATAGCATGGTTTTCATACTAAATGTGTCTACTATGCTATTTATGCTTAGTAGTAATTGGTGTTTTTCTCATTTTATCATCAATAGTTGCTTTATCAAAACAACTAGTCGATATGTATATTAATTTATTAGCTACATGTTGGCAAGCAATTAATACGCTATCAACAACAATCGTTCGTGAGTTTGTCACTAGGCTAGGCATGTATGTTGTCGGCAAGGTCTCTAGAAACATAGATAGGTGCCTGAAATTAGTAGACACTAGCAATACACAATACTAGATAGTTATATAATCTAGTTGTACTCCAATTTTTGTAATAATGTACCTATACTACGTATCGACACTGCGTATTCGTGATGTGTGGTACGGTATAATAATATTATATGTGCATTATGTGATACTATGTTCAACGCTTTTGTATCAAAGTACCTACTTGTAGTACTGGGTAAATATACTAACGTTTTCAAACACAATTACACGATACCGATATCAATAATAAGATAATTTATAGCTAAATACATATTGATGCGAAATAAGCAGGTGTTGTCGCGTGGCCAGATGTTTGTATGTGTGGGTACACATACAAACTGATAATATTATCGCTTAAATGTAAATCAAATTAAATGATCACGTATACATTTTTATTGTTATTACATAATCTACGCACACTGTACAATAGATTGCCAATTTTATTTCTCAACATTATATACTCGCTTATAATATCTATCAATACTAAACGATCTGATGGGAAAAAATAAGAACCATAAACTAATAAATATGTGACATTTATGTACTGACGTAGGTGTGCAGTCTTCATAATTTACTATAAAATGTGGTGAGATTATAACACTAATATAATAACTTAACAGACAGTCTCAAGTTTGCGATGAAATTATAAACATTTTTACTGAGGTTTAAATTTAGCGGGAGAATATTTATGTAATTACTTTGCATACATACCTACTAGCTATAAAACCGGTTTCGTTCAGCAAATAATCATCAAATAAGCAATTAATCCAATGAAATTAAAATTACAATTTTTGACAAAATATGGAGAATGAAGTGTTTTAATCACCGTAGAAATCAAAAAACATAAACTTTGTTAAGAAAGAATGATAGACACCTACGAGTAGGTACATACAATTTTTTAATAACAAAAACTTGCACAAAGCATACAAATTTTCACAGAGCGCATTGGTTACCTTGGTAAACGTGTTTATAACGAATAAACAAACATTTAATACGAACTGGATCAAACATTTTCAGATTTCAATGAATGTGCAAAATGTCAACTGAAAAGTAGTTAAGAGATACTGGATGGTCAATGACATTACAATACATTGTACACAGATAGATATCTTTACATGTTCACTATAACATTGTATCGAACTTGTGTTCAATGAAACTGCAGAAGCGGAAAGGCCATATCAGGCTGATGTTGAACCAAAAGTATATCGTACAATTATTGTTACATGACCTCGATGTATTATAGCCAATAGCTAATTTAGCTTCGTTCATTGGAAACAGATCCCATCAAAAATATGCACTTGTTAAGAAGCAGTTTCGGGTCAATTAGAAGATTATCTTTACCCAGAAATACCGAGTTCACTGACAATAAAATTAAGTGCAGTAGGTAATCAAACTTATTGCACATAATGTTCCGATTAATGTTCAACATACACAAATTCATATAAGTAAGTACACACTAATATTGCTTATGCACCAATACAAAAAAAAAAAAAAAAAAATGGAATTCAATTTTAAAACAAGCAAAAGATAGAAAGTACATCTACATACACATTAATTAGTAAATAATAAGCTCATAATTAAAAAGATTTGGGGTTACTAATTATTTTGTTTGCGCTAGTTTCTTTAAGTATCTACGTCAACGTTACGATAAAAACGTCACAGCAACAAATCCGTTTCATAGGCACGCGAGCTTAATCTCACCTCCAACAGCTGTTTTTAGTAGCTGTAAGTTATATGAGATTATTAATACATGGTATTCATTGTATGTGGCTTAGCGTTTAAGTAATTATATTATATCAGTAATATTGAAAAAAAAAATCTCTCATTGCAAATACATGCTACATCGATACGTTAATTTAATAAGCTGCGTACGCGAATTAAATCATGTTGAAACGCACGTGATTTCACAGTAAGGATTAATAAATCAGGGGTCTCCAGACTACGGCCCGCGAGCCAAATGTAGCTCGACAGTGCCATCAACTAAGCACACGGCAGCTGATGGCATATTATTGCTATGACAAATTGGATGAAAAAAACATAGAATGGTAATAATAGCTTGGTTGTATATAATCTGCGGAGCACCCGAAAAAGATTTAGTCTTACACTCTATTCCGTAAGCTTTAAAAGAAATGTGTAAAGCTTGTTATTTTTGACAATATGTGTTCTTAGAACATTTCGTCATACGGATGATATTCGTTTATTTTACTTACAGTTCAAAAATTTATTTCAAATTTAAAAAAATGGAAGGGTTGTGATTTTATTTGCGTAAATTTTATATAATTTTCGACAAAAATTATGACAAGAAAAAAGTATCGATCAATCTAATTTTACTTTGGATGATAAAGTTCAATCTAAAGACGCTCTATATTACCTACTAACGCAATCAACTCAAATGTATTTGTAGATTGAAATCAAATGCGAATTTCCTAAAGACATTCCAAAATACGCTATAGTATCAAAAACATTAATACTGTGCATGAAATGATGAAGTAATGTCGTAGTGAAACATTTTACGTTATTGAGGTACCTACCCCTAGACATTAGTTCCACTAGCACAGAGGTCTTCAAATCCCGGTCCGCGAAAGGAGCGGTACTACAACAAATGTTCAGTACTTTTTAGTAGAAATATTCCTTAACAAAAACAAAGAGATCATGTATAATATGTCAAGTATCTAAACCTTTTTGAAAATCTATCAACGGGACGTAGAAATTTTGAGTGCAAGAAAGGAAATTATCAAATCCTGAAATGAGAGACCTTAAAAAGGTTCTCACTTTTGAAAAATCGACTGACAATACCACATTTGAGATATTTATTATATTTTCTAACAAAACCAACGATAGCGTTGGACTTTTTAATTCCTACACCATTTTGAAAACTTGGCATTTGATAATTTTTTTTGAATATCTTAACATATCCTATGTATGCACGTTGTTTAATGTAAGCGTATTACACGTTTTCAGAGCACGTGCTTACGTCTAAGACTCACTTACGCGTACGCCACATTTACCTTCAAATGAGTAGATGACATTAAAAAATGGAATACATATAGAACCTTAGGTAGGTATTTAAACGTAACTTTTAAAGTAACTATCTTATCGAGGTGGTTTAGAATGAGCGAAAAAATGCGAAGCTGTTCCAAAGCAACAGAACGACTACAATAATAAGAACATTTTATAGTTAATTTATCAGACATTATAAATAAACATACAAAACTTGGAGACAATGACAAAGAACAGGTTATAAAGTACAAAGATAAATTTATAATTAAGGTAGATAGGTAGGTATGTATTATTAAAATAATGTTTATTTATTAATGTCTATTAAGTATATGTATATTGCATGTATTTAATATCACTTATAAATTAACGAAACGTAACATGTTAAGTGGCAAATGACATTGATACAGCACTTAGGTATATCACCTGTGACTTTATTTACTCACCAGTTGGTTATAATGAATATTGAACAGTAGGTACTACAATGAGTAAGCCAAATTATTAAAATTCACCGACAATCTTTATGATATAGGAACAAATTCTGTCTCCTCAAAAAGAAAACAAAAAATAACAAAATTCACGAAAATCCAAAAAATTAACCTGCGTCGAAATCCCTTCAGAGCAAAGCACTATATTTAGTCTCATCAGAAATACAACAAACGTGTTGCTGACATAGTTTTGTGTTTTGTATTTCCTGAATAGTACCTCTTCCAACCCCTTCCCAAATGTAATATATATTGTTATTTTAATATATAAGAATCCTAGTTACCTACGATTTGTTGTACAATAATATGTCGACATCGACACCTTGGCAACGCGTGCCATCGATTTATTTTAACTGCTTTATTAGACATTTACAAGATAGCATTCATTACAGGCAGTGTTACTATTTTTTTCATTGGCAATAAATATATATTAATTGACGACACAAATATTGTCGTGACTCCAGACCATACAGCGATGCGAATATATTAGTTAATTGGTACAGTAAACAACAGCATTTATTCTGGCATTAAACTTACAATGTAATGATGAATAGTGTGTTGAAAATAAAATGTGAAAGAATTACACACACTCCTAGTGAGACTATACGAGTGCATGATTATTCTAAAGATGACACGAGATGTGTGAGCCAGATGAAACAATTAGAACAGAGTAATAATGATATTGATATAATAACTTACAAAATGGGGAATATCAACAAGAAATTTTCATCTATAACTAAAAAATATAAACCAAATCATGAAACAAGTGGACAGCAAGATAAAGAAAAGATAATTAATCATCATACAGAAGATGAAGACATTCAAATTGAAAACACCACACCGAATAAAACTCCACATGATGAAGAAGATGTTGATCCTGAATGTGACCAACTAGTTAGAAGTGATGAGGATAATATGATAAATGGAATTAATATAAAACAAGACCCAGTAGATTCAACACTTGAAATAAGTCATGACGATCATTATAATACAACCGAGGACACCAACAGTTCTAAGAGAAGTAGTCAAGCTAAAATTGCTTTAAAAACAACATACAGTGGCGAAAAAATAGCAAAACCTTCAGAAAAAATTAACATGTCATTTTCCAATGAGCGGTCCATGAACATCGAACGAGAGAATAGCATTCTTCTACAAAAAATACTTAATACTCGAAGATACAGGAGTACAATTTCCAAGCCAACAAAAAAGCCATTGGTTCTGGAATCGAACGCTTCGGTTAACAGGAAAAAAATGCAAATGAAAATAGACCACGACAATCTAATCATTCTAAGGAAAATACGCGGAGCAAAGTCATCATGTTCGAGTGCCCACCGATAATGAATATCGTAAAAGTATATATAGAGCCAAGCCGGTTTTGTAATACATAATGTATGTATATTATTATGATGTATTTCATTTTTATTTCATTTATCTAATATTAAAAAAAATCATAAAACAAAGAACTGAAACATTCTTACGCAACAGTGGATATAAAATAAATACGACTGAAGTATGCATGCTTATAATAAGATAAATAATAGCACAAGGAAAACTACAATAGCATTTTATAATCAAGAAAAATCTAAAATAGAACAAAACTTATTACAGTATTTAAATTTTAAATTATTATCCATAAACAATAAAATGATAACATTTTGTTAAACCGTGTTTCAAAATATCCTCAATCCCTTTTCAAAGGATCATTATCAAAAACTAAACAGATAAAATGGACTATGTAACTGTCATTATTGCCCATTTCCTATCGAATTTGCAAAGTTGTCTAATTAGATGATTTGTCATGTATAAATAATAAATACATTTGTGATTATACAACGGCAAGCGTGTGCGGCAAGTAGGTATAGAGGGCACACGCAAAAAAAAACACTTTCACTTACAACAGCGGTAACATTAATAATCAACGGAGCATGCTACATATTAGTATTGCCATCTATTAGTTTATATAATTACTAAGATATTCCCCTTCTTACTATAACTTCCAAAGTCTACAAACACAGGTTAAATTTTGAATTAATTCATATTACTCTCCTAGATGCTAAATTAGACATGCTGGCTACATTTCCTACAGCCAATTTAATACTAAATGCAAATATTGTTCCACCTTGATCTACTGAAGGGTAAAATATTTATGCCATACATCTTGGTTATAATCACAAAATATTATTAAATAGGAAGCAATATTATAAATATGTAAATATTTAAAGGGTAAAATATACAATATGACATAGAGGTCAGCAGTAAGTAAGAAGAATTTACTAATAATATGCGGTTTTTCAGCACAGTTCCAATAATTAAAATGTCTATCACTGAGTGAGTACAGTACAATCATGTAAATAATATAATAAGGAACAATTACATTGATTCAATCGTTTATTCGCTTCACGCTATGAAGAATGTTTTATGTTCATGAGCATATTATATTCAAAAACAATAATTGTATGTAAATAATGACTTGGGCGTCGGCCAAATTATGGCAAATAACGATTAAACGCGGCTCCGACAAATAATAATATTAAAGTGAAAATAATTCAACAGTTCCCGAGTTCCGACACTCTGCAGCTTATATACTCGTGGCTAACGACGATCTTACATCGGTTCAGATGTACTACAATATGTATGTGTACTGAACAGTTGTGGGTAGAACATATATAATATTAGGACAATCAACATGTGCTCTCATTATTCATTAAATCTCAAAGCAATAATAACTATACATTAGTAGAAATTAGTACTTTTAATGGCTTACGGAGGTCTATTGGCTTCACAAACATTTATATCTAGCACTTTTCAGCTATTATTTAAAGAAGTCATAAATAATATTTTGTTTAGATTCTATCTACTATTCGGACAATTAGTAATTCTCTGTAATTACAATTACATAGTATACCGCGCTGTTGAAACCGAATCTGATGAAACAAAATTAATGAGGATTACACACTTTTGCAATACGATTTATTATTTTGGTTACATACGATAAATCTTAATCAAGTGAAATAGCTAACAGTATTTTAGTAGCTAAAGTAGCTAACAGCTAACATTCGATATTAGTTGCATTTTAGAAATGGATTATTTGGAAGAAATCTCATAATCGTGACAGACATTGTCTACTGTGCAACCATGATTTATTCTTGTTGAGTACATACGCACGTAGTTTTACAAATTCATTGACTGAATGTTAAGTAGTATGGGGGCACGAATGATTAATGTATTTATTTGCACATCATTTTGATAAAATCTTTGCCATTACCACACACGGCTGTTCATTGATAAAAAGCTAAACGACGATAGTTATCATCTTATATTTTTAATTGAGCCAAGAGGGCATTGCTAATATGGGTATGAGCTCTAACAGACGTGTAATCGTCATTGACGGGAATCATTTACGATAATATAAATGTTTACATTATTGTGAATCCTATTGCAATACTAGTTTTATCTCAAACTATGGAAATTTTCCGTTCACATATCTACTACATAATTATAATAAAAGTGCACAAATAATATTGTATCACTACGAACAACTAGATATAAATTCTTTATATACCCTACACACTATATATTCATGTAGATATATTTGCAATAAAATATAATCAATAGAATTTTATTGTATAATGCACACAATATATCTACACTAATTTATGTTCTTATATATGTAATACGAAAATCAATATGTTCTGGGTAGGTACATAATATAATGATTTTATTGAACTAGCTACATATTCAACTGATATCAGAAATAATAGAATGCATGTATAATGAATACTTGGCACCTGCTTATCTCGCTATCGTCACTTTTCGTGAAATGGCGCTTTAATAGAATGTTAAATACATATGAAATATACGTATGAAAATATACATGTAGATTTTCCATCTAATAATACTCAAATAAATTTTATCGACACAATAGATATATACGTTTTATCGTATAGGTATCTATCTGAGAATATAGAATAATAGACTGCGATGAAAATGTCAGTCAATACACAAATTCGAATAATAAACTTGGTGTCATTCATTTTGGTTATCATGAGAAGTTATTAAGCGGATTTCAAATTATATTTTCTGTTAGGTAATTAATTCATTGAAATGTTTTGCCACCGTTGAGCAATATTCTCATTATTTTAATTCATTATGATGAATATTTTATTGTACCAATCTCTTGACATATAATTTTGCTAAGTAGGCAAAAAGTCACATTGACTACATTATGCGGTTCAGAATAAGTATTTTTATAATTATATATATCACAATCGCCTGAAATACATCTAAACTTGAATTAGGGATAAAAAAATGTGCACATATTAAGCTGACAATAAAAGGTATATTCAACATACTTACATCTTTGTTTCTATTTCAAGCGATGAATGCGACTGTTCATTAGAAGTTAAAACATATTTGATTGATTCTGAACATATGTTGCAAAACACGATATTTAAATAACTAATATTGTGATTTAAAATATGTAATTCCAACAGATGGAATCGAGCAGATATAGTCTTTTATCAAGACAACGACTTGTTGCATACACATACGGACATAAAAAAATAAGGTATAAAGGTAGTATGATTCAAACTTGGACTTCTTCGATATTATATCCTAAACTCTGTTTAAGAACTCCAACTATTTCCAGTTAAATGAAAGCACTGATTGAAAAACTTATCATTATTGTATTTACAGCATTCAGATCCCCTTGATCCCCCCGACAAGCTTTCACACAACTGGTGTGAGGCCTGTGACAGTGATAAAACTTATTCGTACATAAATAAATATTGATTATTTTTTATTAATTTACCTTGTAACAAAACAGTGCAATTCATTTCACATTCCCGTCCATTGCCACGGTGTGTTGCGTTTCTGGAATTTCTAAGATTCTTCAAATAACTGAGTTATGAGTAATTTAAACAACAATAACCGCACACGATATTACATGGATTATCTGTGAAGTAATACATATACAAATTATTATACAAGCGAGAGAAAACTAAGAAAATTTCACAAGTTGATACATATTTTTATACTACATATTCGCTTTAGAAAACATCAACCAAAAATTATTGTAGGTATCTTAAATATTTCATCCAAATAACACCAAGTTTTAGAGGTGATCACAATTACCAAATAATGATTACTCATATAGAAATAAACACAAAAAGTAATTGCAAGTTCGTCTCAAAAATTTAATAAAAATGAAAAAACCTTATACTGGCATCTGGTATTCTACATGTGTAATGTAAGAAAACGTCTCTAAAATGTTGTAAAGCAAAGAATTTGCGCAGAGAAAAATTGATACAAAATGGCAAGTCATAATAATAATCGCGTGACCCATCGCTAAAATTTTAACGATAGAGGATGCGATATAAAACATTTTTGGAGGATAAACTTTTTTACGACAGAGTTCAAAACATAAACATTGCAGATCAGAGATAAATACACGCCAGATATTAGGAATCATTCATAACATCGTATTTTTTTCTACGTGATTCGGAAATTGTCCAACAAAAAAAACAAATATTGATAGCAATCAGATTACATCAATACGTAGGCATAAGATATAAATGTCGGTATAATTGTTAATAAATTGATGACGACCACTATCGAAAATAGCACCCAAATAATATTAACATTACCGATTTAAAAATAGAGAGGTGTGGTGTGGAAAATGGGAATTATCAAAATATATTGTAAAAAATCACGGTCAATAAACATTTCAAAGAAAAAAGAATAAATTGGGTCACTGCGAACTATTATAACTATATAATTATAATACTACTTTATTTATGGCGCTGGTAGTCGATATAATTATATATTACAATTATCGAACAGCAACATAGTGATAATATGTGATTATTGCATATTATTGTTCCCAAAATTAAGTCTGCATATTATGATAAAATTGTCAAGAACTGATTAATTATAAATCAATACTGTGTCTTGATACAACACGTATCACGTAATCAAGATCAAGTATTTTTTGTACTTCTTGAATGTAATGTTACAATTATAAGGATATTATTAGAAATTTGTACCAGTGATAATTCCCGATTGTAATAAATAATTAAATAGCCACCCACACTTCTACTACGGCCCGCGACTAACATGACTGGACAACTGAAATACGCAGACACTAACAGACTTACAACATTCCTAGAAAAATAATCATCCACATGAATGATTGTACGTGCAGGTCATAGTTTGAACAGATACTTAATGTTATGAAAGTTTACAAGTTCACACCTCCTGTTTCTGATATAACAGAACAGCATTCATAGCACGACACGAAACATAGTACATTTTTTTACGCGGCGGCAGAATTGCCATCCACACTTCTCAGCATTATACAACCAGATAAGTCTCCATATGATCAGTCATGATCACACAAAAACTTAACAGTCTAATGCCGGGAAAAATTCACCTATCCAGATATACAGGATATCAAAGGATTAGGCTCAAAACGCGGGATCAAAATACCAGCATTGTGCCTGAAATATCTGTGTTCAGAAACCTTTTTACAATATTACAAGTGTTTATTATAATAGATTTTTGAATTTTAATGTACAAATTAACCGGTAAATCTAATTTTTGTAAATTATTTATTAAAGATTTCGGAGTTACCCCTGTAGCTGACATGACTAAAGGTATTATATAAACGGACCTAGAATGCCAAATATTTTTTATTTCTCCTGCTAGTTCTGTATATTTACGTATTTTTTCTGCGACGGTTGTTTGTATATTATGTGTATTTGGGACAGCGATGTCGATTAGGTACGTTATTTTATTACGTTTATCATGTAATACTAAATCGGGTCTATTATGATGTATTTGTCTATCTGTTATTATGGTTTTATCATAATAGATCCTATAATTTTGATTTTCTAATACCTGTTCCGGGTTGTATTTATAATAAGGTATTACATTATTTGAGTTTAAAAGATTATGTGTAGGGAGTTGTTTTTTTATTCTGGCAATTTACTTAATCCATACATACTAAAGACAAATATTACGTCTGGCAAATTGAATACGCAAAAAAGTCTGGAGTATAAATATGTGAATAAAATAATTTATATTGGGTACATTGTCTAATAATGTGATTCCAAACATTTAGCGGCAGCTGGCAAGAAACATCTTACGTAGTGAAATAGATACCTACTTAAAATTGATAGTATGAATATAACAATGTTCTGTTATGTTCTAATACTTCGTCAATGGATTACTTTCATTAACCAACTCGCATAATACAACAACAAACTTATAAATTTACTAAAACAACCTTTTAGATGAAGGTTAAATAATTAAGTTTAAGTGAAGTGGAATAACCGATTTCAATTAACAATTAGGTTTAATGATGTATTTATCTTCTAAATAATTTGACAAATCAAATGTACTTATTATTTGTACATTTCAAAACGCATAACATGTACTAAGTTTTTGTTTGAAAACGTACAGGAGGCATTCCAGGAACAATGAGCATTAGAGGAAAAATGTTTTATCATTTTTTTTTTGAAAAAATAATTGAATTTTTCATGAAATGGTGGTCGACAAAACAATGTTTATTTTCATAATAAATACCTTTTTAAACGTACATTTACATTTTTATACTATGATAATATGAGAGTAGTCAATGGTCACCAGTGGTTAGTTATTTCACTGTATATTTGAATCACTCCTATTATTTTTTATCTCCAATCCCTGTCTTCATATATTTGTAGTGCCTATGCCCTTTCATTAATACTATCAAATATTAGTTTTGTTATATTTACCATTTATATTATTTTATACTCATTGAGAAAAAGGCTCGGTAGATGTCCCATATTGTTATCAACAAACCTAAAATTATTACAGCCTTCATAATTTACAAAAGATAGTAATATACATTAAGTACTTACTAGAGTCCCATATAAAAATAATTTTGAATAATTCCAAAAACTTTTAGATATTTGATCTTAACCGTTTCATCTTAATAAAATAGGTAACACACCTTGTCCCAAACAGAACCAAAAATACCTCTATCCAATGTATTTATGTGTTTATCATGAAAGTCAGGATTTCTAATTTTTTATATAACATAGATGTCCATGTCCATAATCACAAATAATATATTAAAAAAATAAAAAGATTTCTATGTCCAATTTCCCTTAAAAAAGTTTGACTTCCCCTATGTAACCTGGAATGTCTTGTAGGATAATAAACCTGACTTAAGTGAGAAACTCTTTGACGAAAAATTCGACACCTTCCGAAAATTTATAAATCTATTAAGTATGTCAGACCTATTCTGTATTCTATCTTCATCACCGTTAAATCTAACCATATGTTGCTTAGCATATATACAATATGAGTGCTAATTACTACATTAAACCTAATTAATCAAGTCACATTAAGTGTAAGCACTAATATGTCTTACAATCACTATAGAGAACTTTCATGAAACCATTACAATTTAAATAATTTTGAATATTTTAAAGAAACCAATTATTATTTTCAGCAATCTTAAGACAAGCTTTATAGAGGAACACCCAGTGTACAGAATATACAAGTCAGTCGGCTTTAAATGTTCTACAGCATGGGTGGCCAACCTTTCAGCAGCCGGGCTAAATTTCAGAATGAGATTTCCTACAAAAATATACTCCAATATGGAACATTTGATAATTTTACTTAACCTTAAAATTTCCACCCCCCCGTCGCCAAATTTTCATAATGGTATAGTAATTTGATATGTTTCAAAAATCCATCCTCGGTTTTCTTTAAGAATATTTTATTAAAATACCTCTTTCAAAAATTTAAAAAGTAACGGGTACTTGTACCGACTATTATTAAAAAAAGTGTGCATATGCTTCGCGGGCCGCACGTAGACACCCAACGGGCCGCATGTGACACGCGGACCGCTGGTTGGCCACCCTTGTTCTACAGCAAGGTCGAGTAAATGAAGAAGACGAAGGGGAGCTATTACAGTTTGTACTGTTAATATATACATTACGAAACAAACAATAAAATAGATAATTAATAGACATGACCATAGTCATTCACATTCCTATGTAGAGAGGAGAGTAGAGAGCTAATGAAACAAAGACTCGAAATTTTGCCGAATTCTAATCAACTTTCCTGTTTTGTAGAATCACTTACGGCTAATTCCTGTTCAAAACAACCAGACCATGTTGCTCAATGTCTTAGATTTTTTGTATACTTTGCCTGTTAATTGCCTGATATGTTGAGACTTTCAAACAAGTATTATTTTTTTTTACTCTCGAAATTTTTTTTTTGGCGGCCATTTTTCTAACGTGCCGTGGGTGATTTTTAATGAAAATAGATCTTTAGAAAAATATTAGTACATATCTTTTTTATTTATTAACATATCGAGATAATTTAAAAAAATATATTTGAAGTATAAAATTTTCTAGTTTATAAAATATTTTTGATCATCGGTATCTATCGAAAAAAATACTAAATTTTGCTTTAAATTTACAAATTTCGAAACACCATATTTTTGAAACCACTTGGACTATATTAAAATAATTTTCGTGGTTTATTAACTGTAATAAGGTCATGCTATTTTCAAATTTTCATGAAAAAAAATTAACCCGTTTTTAGATATATAGTCTTAAAATTAGATTTTTGGGTCGAAGGAGTGTCATTAATTTAATTATAAAAAAATTAGCGCTACTTTTGGACATTCCATACCTATTTCTTTATCTGAGAATACTATTCAGAGAAAAAAAATCAATAGTGATTCTTACTTTTATATATTTAAAAATTTCGTGTAAAAATCACCTTTTTTCATAAAAATATAATGACCTTGAGATGAATTTTTGGTATTTATTAAAATATATAATAGAATATCAATATATACCAAAATATAGTCTCATTATTACTCAATATAATGTTTTTTAAATTATTTCGCTACGGTTACAAACACAAAAAAATATTACGAATTTAGTATTGATTTCTTTTTACAAAAACAGCCCGCGCGAAAAACTCTATATCCCAAAAACCGCTCCGATATCACTAATATAATTCCTGCCACTTATCAATAAGAATACGGTTAATGTTTGATAAAATTTTCAAAAGAAAACATTCAGTCCCTTTTTGGATATTTGGTTTCAAAAATTGCATTTTTTCACAAGTGCAAAGTTCGACTAGTTATAGAAAAAGAAGGACTTTCTTAAATTCATCTGCATTGCTTCTGAGAATAGTGACATAAAATATCTACTATACTACTACTACTATACCATCACGGCATATCCCACAAGTGGGGTAGCCAGTAGACCAGCTGCATGCAAGAAACATGCAAGCCGTCCTATCCGTGCCAATATCTGTAAATAAAAATTATCAATGATGATATTTGTTGTTTTCATTCTGGAATGGTGATGCGAAAATGAGAAATTTTCAATTTGAAAATTGTAAATTTGAAGCAAAATTTAGTAATTTTTTCGATAGATACCGATAATCAAAAATATTTTATAAACTAGAAAATTTTATACTTGAAATATATTTTTTTAAATTATCTCGATATGTTAATAAAAAAAAAATACTATAATTTTTCTAAAGATTTATTTTCATTAAAAATCACCCACGGCACGTTACAAAAATGGCCGCCAAAAAAAAATTTCGAGAGTAAAAAAAAATAATGTTTGAAAGTCTCAACATATTAGGCAATTAACCGGCAAAGTATAAAAAAAATCAAAAACATCGAGCAACGATTTTTCCATTTTTTTTTGGATCGATACTTAATCATTGAAGATATTTTAAAGTTTTTTGTCTCCCTATATGAATTATGAACTGTTGAACAATGACAAATGTAAAATAAAATACATTCAAGAAATCATGTAAAAAAAAGTAAGGCACAGATGAAGGGACACTAATTCATTATTATTTCAGTGACCTAATATAAGATTTTTTCTACCTACACTACACAGTGCAAATACTAGCACAGCTTAATTAAAATTTTGTCTAATGAATTGACCACACATAATATACATATAAGGCTAACTAAACAAGTGATAGTGGCGGTCCATTCGGACTTGACTCATGTCACGCCGTGAACCGGTGATTCCTTCTAAACAATGAGTAGGTACATTATATCTACATGTTAATAAAACATATTTGCATAACAATACATGCTTGTGTGTAAATTGTTTATAACAAATATACATGTTGATTAATACCTAATAAATATTATGATATACTGCATCCTCAATGTAAGATAACTGGCTGCATATTACACCTAAAACGCTATTTCATATCCTTATGGTTTGAAAACATACACAATAATACCTAATTATGCATTTATATTGAAACGAAAAGCAGTGAAAAACAGAATGAGTAGGTACCTAAATAGATTATGAGGGACATCTTACAATAGCTATAAAAGTTTTCTTTGTGATTTAAAGTTGATTTATTAAAAGTGTTTTCAACATAAGATTAAAACAATCAAATTAATACCTATTATATTAGGTTGCTTCTTTGAGAAAATTGTAACAAATCTATTCAGTGCGCTACTGTCAAAATGTGATTGTTGGCAATCATGCCAGGGTGTTATTATACAGCAATACCAGCTACTTATATATTATTATAATTGCAAGCTATTGTTATAATATCTATATAGTAATACCAACCATTCTACCACAGTACATAACATAATACAAACATATGCAAATAATTTCAACTTTATATACCTATCAACACAGAGTAATCAAAGTAAGCAAATTTATAAACACATATATCAGAAACTGCAAACAAAAATCACACTTGAAATAATATCATTCATTCAGCCAAGATTATTTTCATTTCATTAAAATACATAAAATGGGTACCAGGCTTCATATTCAACTTGTCTTGCAAATATCTTATTTAGTTCGCTTCAGAAGATTGAGCAATTCAAAAATCAAGTATAAAAATGTCCAATAAAGAACAATATTGTCTAATGGAGTTTAAGGTAAAAGTAAATGCCTTTGAAAGATATCTCAATGCAGGAACGAGTCTGATTGATTCCCCCTCTAAGTTCCTTCTCATTTCCATCATAGTTTTCCACATCCTTGAGAAGGATACACTATTAAACAGTGCCAAACAAAAGTCAACTAATTTATGAAAACAATATTCAGTAAAGAGAAAAAAGTTATAGTCAAATCCTATACAGCATTTCATTGGCTACCTTGCTTATAGGAGATACAATGAGGTATGTAGATATAGACACATCTATTTTATTCCAGGATTCTTCTCTACATCTATAATCTATAAGGTTGGTAATTAATTGGACAGATTAAACTATGTAAATACGTGGTTAGATGGAAGAAATCAGTATAAAGTTATAATCTCACCACTGCATATCATCACATTTTTTTTTATGTAAACTGCTTTGTTGCTTTTGCTATGTGTATGATGATGTGCAAGAAGAATAAAATAAATAAATTTGACGTGCGCATGGAGTTATTGTTTGTAAAATTATTCTTACCTTTTTTTCAACTGGTGGTTTTTCAAGTTTAGGTGAAGATCTCCTCTTAAGGCAACTCTTTAGCTTGGGTGGTTGTTCCATCACTGTCTCACACTCATCACTACTTAAATCACTATTCATTTCATCGCCCTCACTATCTGTATCTGATTCCATATCACTTCCAGAGGTAGACTCCGAGTCCGAGTATATTTCGTCATTTCCATAACAATCGTCTACAGATGAGCTACCATCTCCTTCAAAACAGATGACAAAGGAGTCTTCAGAATCACACTCAGAAGGTAGCCTAACACGCTGTTTCATATTTTCAGGTTTTAGATTGCTTGGCTGCTTTGTGGGGTCCTCTTTTTTGCCATCTGAGAACACTATCACAAAAGAATCATCACTTTCTGAACTATTGCTTTTGAACTTCCCTTTGATCTCATCAAATCCTTGACAATCTTCCGATTCTGTGCTGGACAGCCTTTCTTTGGAATTCCCATTACACAATTTTTTATATACAGGAGACATTTGTGAAGGTAACTTAGATATGAAGTTTACACATTTTTCCATACTCTCTGTCAATCTACATCTGTTGGTAGATTCCTCCTGCCCCTGTGGACTGGCTTCATTTTTCATTAATATCTTTGATGTTTTAATTTTCTTGTTTGTTTTTTTATTTTCTGTGTGCAATTGTAAACTATCGGGTGAGAAATATATAATATCTGAAGTTTCAGTATTTGAATCATAATTGAGATCATCTCTTATATCCTTTTTGAAGCTTTCTTTTGCCTTGTGCCTATGTTTCTTCATACAATGTTCATTCTTATGTTTCTTATTGCATACTTTATTATGAGGTGTGTGACGTTCTTTTCCTGGTGACAATCTCTCTTGTAAGGCATTTAAGTTCTCGTTCCCACATTCACCCGCTTGAACAGTACTCTCATCTAACTTGACAGCTGCAAGTCGATGATTCTTTTGAATTTTAGTTCTTTTACTTTTCTTTTCATGTCGTGTTCCAGGAGTTACAACTGTATGATTATTGTTTGGCACCAAATCTTTTGTATTTGTCATGTTTTTATCACTATGATCACTTGAAACTTTTTCTAAATGTACTATATTTTCTATCTTCTCAAGTTTTGTAGTGTCTATATGATCAGCCTTTGCAAGTAATGTATTAATTTCACTTAAATCACCTGTGTTTAGTGTGACAGTTTCTTGAGGTATATTTGCAGCTTGTTCTGGCACAGACACAGGTACCACAATAGTACTGTTGTCTTCTACTGAACTACTCTTACTAATATCTTCAATTGAATGAGTTTCCTGAAGTGAATTATTTTCTATTGATTTAGGAATTTCCATAGAATTCTTGTGATTTGTTATTTGATTATGAATACTATCATCAATTGTCTTATTAACAAAAGAATTAGTTTGTTTAGGACAAGATTGTTGATCATTAATATTATTGGGCATTGTTTCCACTACTTCAACACTAGGGGTATCTGTAATATGTGCCTCATTTATGAGTGACTCTTTCTTATGGACATCATCACTGAGAGATAATTTATCCATTAATTTGCCTAACTCTACAATGCTTTCATCTGTTGCAGCAGCAGTATTACAAATATCAGTCCGGTGGAAGCAATTAACAGAGCTATGTTCAGGCGTGTCTACTAGTACACTGAGATTAGAATCCACTTGTTTATTAATTTCTTCTATTTGACTAGGGGCACTTGGTATTGCATCAGGTAATAAAGGAGGTGTTGAAGAATGAACAATCTCAGGGTTTCTACAAGGTGAGACATCCTTTGATTTGTTCCTAGGCACTTGCTTTAATTCATCTACATTATAAGATTGCTGTTTCTTAGATAGCATTTCTTTGAGTCGGGCTATTTTGTCCTCACAGCTAGTTACAGAGTTTCCAGTGTCAAGTGGTTTCTTATTTCTCAATTCATTCTGAGAAGCTTCAGCTTTTCGATCTCTTACTTGCTGTAAGAACTTACTTGTGACTGATGATGATGTTTTCTCAGGAATCTTATTGTCACTCTGATTAAACTGATATTTGATTTGGAACCGAGCAAGTTTTGAGTTGTCTAGAGTACTTGGTGGCGAAGCAGAATGCCAAGTGTGTGGAGGTTCCATTGTGGTGGTTGTTGAAACACTGCTACACAACATGTGGATGTTTTCTGTAGAACTTTGCGTACTACACACTATCTTCACGTCACTAGAATCACTGTAAACATCACTGTTGACTGGGAATAATAAGCTACTGCTCTCTGAGCACAGCGACAAAATATCTCGACAACCATCACAACACTGAGAATTTCTACCCAATGCTTCCCCATTAATGTCAGCTGTGTTACTTTGACCGGATGTATTCTGGCAATGGTCCAACCCACAATACAATTTAACATCTTGTGAGCTAGTGATGTTTATTGATCTCATCTGCTCCGATAGATTTGTTTGAATGTGTTTTTCCAAATTATTAACTCCATCTACGGTGTCCACATATGCTGGTGCTGAAGAACTCGAAGATGTAGAACAAAAGTTATCTATAAGGGATGGCGAAGAAAAAGAAGAAATACCTATGACCCCCACCATTTTAAATAATGTTGTATTTCTCTCAATAGGCTTTTCTGTCTTTGATAAGAACATGTTCAATACACCTGGACCTGGACCTTTCTGTACACTGTCACCACGTATATCTCCGTAGGATTTGAAAGCTTTATCAGACACTATAGGTGGGTTGCCTAGTATGTTGTAGTCTTGTAATACAGTATTCATTGTTGCAACTCCTTTTAATATTTCTTGGTTTGGCTCTGAATAATTTCTGGGTTCTGAACTTGTGGTATAATGTCGTTTGGTGAAATTCATGTTTGTAATCGGTAAACCTCTTCTTTGATTGACCAAATCTTGAAAATCCATTATTCTATTTTTTTTTGGTATTTTTTATTTTCATTAATTATCAAACTAATATTTACAAAATTAATTTTAAGTCATCTTGATGTTATGTTGAGGCACTTGAAAAACAATGATTTTTCCTCAAAAAACGATAATTTCTACCTCGTTTCCAACAGTTCTTAACTTTCTGGTGTGGTTTTTTGATAAAACACTTCTTATGAAACCGTTCACTAGTGGCACCAAAACAATTCACTCCTTCCACAGGATAAATTAGACCATAACACTCAATTTTTTTCTTTTCCAACTCAACATGTGACACGATTAAATTATTTTCGAGACGTATTTCGACAAGATTCTCCATTATATAAAAATTTTGACAATATTTGCTTTACAACATCGCTTTACTTTTACTTCTATGCTGCCATTTTGTTTCTAATGTGTCATTTTATTCGTTGACCTAAAATTGCGCTTCGTTCCGTACAGTGAAAAAATGTTGCCGTAAATAAATAAAGGAAAACTTCGTTTTCGTTTAAATTCGTTGAATTATCTGTTCAACTATTGTTGTGCACGGTATAAAAAAAGTAAAGCATTTGTTGTATAAAATATAGCTTTAAGTTTTTGATATAAATATATAAAAAAATAATACATCCATTACTTGTATCATTTTTAACAAAAAAAATAATTAAGAATTTATTTTTCATTCTGGCAATTCTGGTGTGAAAATTTCGCGGTATTATCATTCTGCCGTGACATGCAGCATGGCGCGTTGTTATTCTGTGAATTTGTTCGCAGGGTTGACACCTACGGTTGAATTTTACTCATAAACATTTTTCGCTTAAGTAGCATTCACATTGCTTCACTTTGGATGATCATCCAGAGTGTTAGGGTCAAACCTATTCATCGAAAGTGAACACGTCTCAGTGTTCTCGAACCTACCGATTTTCCGAAATGGGCCGCGTCCTACCGAAATACCGAAATGCCCTAGAAATCTACCGAATTTTACCATTTGTCGGCTGGTAAGTATAATCGGTAGATAAGTACCGGGTATTCAGTAAAAGTACCGGATATTTATGGATTCGTGCAAAATATTCCAAATTCCAATACCATTTTGAAAATTCGGCGACGGGGGGGGGGTAGAAATTTTCGTGAAAAGAAAAGTATCCGATATTGACCATTGTCGGTACAAATACCCCATATACCGATTTTGGATACAAAATATACCATTTATACCGATTTTAGCGGATAGTTCTACCGATATTGGACAAAGTCGTTCGAGAACACTGACACGTCTGTTCATCCTACGCTTTCACTGCCATAGTGCCATGTCAACACTCACGGTCATGTTGTATGTAGTTTGACGTATTAACGTAAAAAAAATGAAAAATAATATTCATTAAAAATTAAAATAACGTAATATAATTCTCAACAGCATGATAATTTTGTACATGATTCCGACTTTCAATACAAATTCGTAGATAAAACTTGTTTATGGTCGTTTCAGTGAAAGGACCTTTCATCGAAATTATGTCGGGTAGTAATCGTTTTCATCCGTCATCGCTAATGATCACTATTGATGAAACGCCTGTTCAAATCTTTTCATTTTGGAGGATCATCCAGAGTGATCACAAGTGAACAAATGTGAACACCCCTTTGAGAGTGGAAAAGAAAATTTTTGCAACAATCTGTTATCATTTTCACTACAGGATCTTTCTCCAATTCGTCCCAATCCATCTTTAACCCTTCCAAAAGATTTTCTTCATTCCCCTGAGTGGCTTCTTGCAATTGATAAGCTGTCCTCATAAAATTTAAAAATTTCTTCATAGGTATTTCAACTTCGATCGGAGATGGTGACAGACGGTCTACATAACGACGCATGATGGTCACGATCCTCAGGATTGAGGGACCGACAAAACTCATTTATTTTAGAAATCAGCCGTGTAATTTATCCGTTAAAACATCCCTCTATTATTAAATATGTCTTGTAAGTGAGTTTCAAGACGCATTTTGCGTCTAGTCTGTCCGACATGTTTTTCAAACATGCTCTCAAACAGGGTTGCCAGATTGTGTTGTTGCCAAAATTACCTTACTTCGGTGAAAAAATACCGTACAATTACCGTACACATCGGAAATACAACAGTACCTTTTCAAAATGTAACAGGTATTTCTACCCCCCCGTCGCCAAATTTTTGAAATGGTATAGGAATTTGGAATATTTCAAAAAACCTTTTTTTACAATGTAACGGGTATTTGTACCGATGATTGTTTGTGTCAATATGTTAGTCGTACGGTAATTTGTTAAAATAATTACCGTACGGGGAAAGAAATTACATGAAATTACCGTACAAATACGGTAATTACCGTACGTCTGGCAACGCTGCTCTTAAATAACGATCAGTGTGACCAGATTTTATTTTACTAAACTACTGCCTGTTTTACAAAAAAAAACTACTTAATTCTTCAAAGTGGTGTAGAAATTTTAAATATTTCATTAACTCCTTGCTTTTCTTAAGGATATTAATTTTCTCATAGTACCTTTTTCCACTACGTAACGGATATCGTAACGGCAATTTGTACCGAATAATGTATTAATTATTGGGTACTTTTCCCAAATACCCGATATTGTATCTATCTATTACCAACCAAACTGTTTTGAGTTCATGAAAACAGAAAATACCAAAAAATTGAAACTACTAAACACTGTTGACAATGCCTCGAAAACTACCAAAAAAGTAGGAAACTTCCAAAACTGGTCAGCTGAGAGGGATGCCTACAAAGCAGGGTGACCAGATTTAGTAGTTTCCTTCTTTTTTGTTAGTTTTTGAGGCTTTGAAAGCAATGTTTAGTAGTTTTTAATTCTTTGGTAGATTTTGGCATTTTCATGAACTTAGAACTTAAAATAAATTAGTCGGTACAAATACCCGGTACATTGTGGGAAGTTTAAGCACGTAACATTTTTACATCAGTCGTTACAAATATACGTTACGTTGTTGTAAAAAAAGGTACTATGGGAAACTATTCTTTATAAAATTTAAAAAATTAAAAAAAAAATAGGTTGTACTTATTTGGGTTTATAACAAAAACCCAGATACTTATATCTTTTAAAAAAAAAACCGAGGAGTTTTTGAAATATTCAAAATTCCTCTTCTAGCAGTAGTTTTGGAAACGCTGCTACAAAGGTAACAAAACGTGGTGTTAATTACTGCCACCTACATAATTATGCCAATGGTGGTGTTGAACACTGTTGTTCTTGTTTTTAGCCTAATTGGATTTGTTTAAATACGTAGAATACGGCTTTTCCCAAACTGTATCATATTTATCGTCCAGCAATACATTTTGTCACGCGGTATCTTGTATATCATAATGTTTTTTTTTTTTAATATAAGTATATCTGGGTTTTGTTATAAATCCAAATACAACCTTATACACCTTTCACAGTCAGCTAAAAGCTTGTGTCGTGAAAGGGGAGTTTGCCGGCACCTGGGAACGAACCACGGACCCCTTGTTCATGAGGGCGAGACTCTACCTCCAGGCTACCGACGAGTGTATTACATTTTCTGTTTTTTTTTATTACACTTTAGCCTATTCCATTGAAAGGTCGCTAACTTTTTACAGCTGCCAACCCTGCTGTGTGACCCCCTTGAAGACGCAAAACCTCAACCATCCTTCAATATGAAATGACAGTATTGTAATTTACCCTTGCAAAATTATTTGTAATATCTTTCTTCTCAAACTAGGTATGTTTTAAAGATTTATGTGAGTAATTGTAAAAAGTTAATTTTAAATATAAAAATAATGATGTCACCATACAAACGCATTGCATCATCTTTATTAGTTCACTATTCGGTCGATAGGTGGCAGTGACTCCTGACTTTGAAATTATTGTAAAAATAGTGGGAATTATGAATAGTATAATGAAATATATAATATTTTTTATTTATGCAACATTTTAATTAATTTAGTTCATATTTAAAATATTTTTCATGAAAATTACTCACCAGATACCTCATTAGCAATTTATTGTTCGAAGCCCCTTTAAAAGGAAGCAGGAATTGGAGAACACGCCAGTAAAATAAATAAAAATGAACTGAATACTAGATCTATAAGATAAAAATGATATATATATATATATATGGACAATTTGTAAAGCGCCGTTTACTCATAACATGACCTCAAGGGCGCTGTATATCGTATCCATCACCCGAAACTCCCAGCAAAAAGGTGTGTCTTCAGCCCTCTTTTAAAACTCTCTCCATTCACCTCCTCTCGCATATATCCTGAGATATCCTGTGGAGTACCCGGTAAAGGATAAGTTTCTCGCTCTTTTTAGTAAAAGGTAGGTATTATTTTGTAAAACATCATGTAAGATATACCCAAAATGAAACATTTGATTACGTATCCTATTTTTAAGTTTCAGACTAAGTAATTATGAAAAATTATTATAATAAGGCGGTTAGAATAGGTACATACAGTCGTATGACAATTTATTATGGCCACCCTAAATATTCCTGTAAAACAGTAGGAAATAATGTTTTGTTTATATTTTTTAGCATTCTTTTTACTCAAAAATTATTACAATTGAAGGTATAAGTATTCCTTTAATTAATAAAGCACATTTTACTTTGATAATACAATTTATTGATAAAATATTTCGAAAATTTAGGTGTAGTGTGTCAATATTTTGTCACTCCACCTTTTGCCTCTATCACTGCATGTACTCTTTTTGGCATGCTTTTAATGCAATTTTCTGCCATTTTCTTAAGTCTAGCGTTGTGATTCCAATGATATATGATTCTTTCAATTAAATAAACTTTATTCATGATATTCTCCTTCGCCACTTCCTTTTTCAGCAGTTCCCAAACATTCTCTATTGGATTAAGGTCCGGAGAGTTTCCTGGCCAATCCAACAATGGAACATTCTGTTCTGTTCCATTAGATATTTTTTAATTGATTTGGCCGTATGGCATGGTGCCCCATCTTGCATAAAGATTCTTTTATCTCCCGGACCAAACCATTCTGCCAATTGTGGCAACAATCTTTGTTCAAGGACATTTTTATATTGCCCCTGATTCATCATCCCATCAACAATATAAAGTTTTCCCATCCCTTTCCCAGAAATAACTGACCAAATCATCACCGATGTTGGATGTTTGACTGTTTCAATAATGCAGCTGGATAAATATTTCTCTCCAACCTTTCTCTTGACATATTGAGCCTTTTTTGTCAAGACTTGAAGAGTACTTTCGTCACTAAAGCAAACCTGAAAATTTAAGGTGATATTTCATTTAGTTGAACTATTAAAGCTTTTTCATGCTTTATGTAAAAATGATTTTTTGTATTACTATTTTTAATAATAATTACCGATTTCCAGTCATCTTCAGTAAAATTCTTGTGTTTTTTCGCCCAATCCAACCTTTTTTGCATCATTTTTGGTGTCAATTTTGGTTTCCTTGCTGGGCGTCTCGAATTGTAACCGAGATCGTGCAGTCGCCTTTGAACTGTTCTCTTAGACATACGAATACCAGATTGCTCCAATTTTTCAGTTATTGCATCGTTTGATGCTTGTCTGTTTTCCAGAACAATCTTCGTCAGTATTCTTTCGCCACGTGGTGTGAGAATTTTTTTTTACCACATTTACCAACCCTCTTTGGAGTCAAGTTCTCCATACGTGATATTTTTTTTTGTATATTTTGAACAGATACTCGAGAAACATCACATCTTTTAGCTATTTCTCTTTGAGAATAACTTGTATTTGTTAGTAGCGTTCGAATCTCTGCCACTTTTTGTGGTGTTAAATCTTTTTTCTTACCCATAACTAAAATAAATTAACAAATTTTAACACCCACAGTTTAGTATTTGCTTAAATACACATAATTTATAAAATATTGTATAAAACATAAATATTTTAACATACAAATATAAAAAAATGTTAAATAAATAATATTTTCATTGATTTGAATACTTACTTTAAAGATATCTTCCTAAAATTTATCAGAAACACCAAAAGAAAATTTGACACGTGTATCGTGAGACCATCGGTAACAATATGGCATTGTATAAAATGGCTGCCAGGAATAACAGTGTTTCCAACAACACAAAAAATGCACTGATTATTATAAGATCAAACCATATTATACAATTTCAAGTAAACTAAATACGTTCCTTTTATTACTTATAGCTAAAAAAACCCAAGTATTTTCAAATATGATCAAATTCTATAGGTGGCCATAATAAATTGTCATACGACTGTAGTATTATAGCATAGGTATACAGAGAAACCAACTAAATCCATCTTTTGAGATCAAATAATTAACATTATTCTTTCATACCATCACGCTATTTCCCACAAGTGGGTAGCCAGCGGACCAACTGAGTATAATAAATATGAAAATTATTCTCTCTGTGCCAGTTTTCTTGAGGATCTTGTCTATGTGATCTATCTAGCTGTATGTTCCCTTTGTCTGAGCCATGTGTATATTTTTAGTCATTATGTTCTCATAATATAATATTATCGGAGCCTATTAATATTCTTCTTTGTTATTATTTTACATTACTCTTCTCTCTCCTCTTGTAAAATCAATATTGATTTTACAAGAGCCACTTTAAATACATAAACTGTTTCATATGACAGCAATGATTTGCATCTTTATTATTAACAAATATTAGAAATGATGTTTGTATCCACCTCGAGTTATTTAATGTATGGTCAAGGCTAAATTGATAAAATCATATCAGTATATTGATATGTATTGTATATTATATGGCTAGCTAGCTAGAGCGAGCTAATTCAGAGGCTATTTCTTTAGTTTTTTTTTCTTTCTGATGAGGTTGAAAACTGGGTATTATTTATTAGTTTTTTTACTTTCTGATGAGGTTGAAAACTGGGTATTATTTATTAGTTTATTTATTCAACCTTATAGAAATAAATAGGTAGTCATTATTCAATAATAAATTTAACCAAAAACTTTACATCTTTACCTATATATAGCCTTATTGCATTCTAAAACAATTATAAGTTATAAATGTATATTAAATTTACATACATACATACCATCATGCCGCTACCCTCGTGGGGTAGGCAGAAAGGATCGAGCGCCACTTCCTTCTATTCTTGCATACATCTTTTGCTTCCGTCACTGTCATACAATTCCTCATGCATGCTCTCCTGTTCAATGTGCTCAACACATGACCGTCCTGTAGGATTTGATTTAAAGGCTCTTGCCATTTGATCCTCGGACGTCCACGTCTCCGAGCATCATTCCTCTCAGCCAAATATATCTTCTATATTAAATTTGGAGTGCCTAAAAATATCTATTAACAACATTTGAGGATATTGATGACATTATACCTAAATCAAAACTCAAAATTGTAAATTTCTGTGTTGTGTTATTATTATTATGAATATTTGTAAAATAAATAATAAAACTACCAATCTTTTCCTTCTTCTCCTTGGGCAATTATTAGCCCCACGCATGGTGGGTGTATCTTTTTTATTTTTCTTTACCTTGTGGTTTTGTCCGGTGCGTTATTCTGGGTAACATCACAATCCCACATATTATTCTGGGTAACATCACAAGTCACAATCCCACATATTATTCTGGGTAACATCACAATCTCACATGTTATTCTGGATAATATCACAATCTCACATGTTATTCTGGATAACATCACAATCTCACATGTTATTCTGGGTAACATCACAATCTCACATGTTACTCTGGATAATATCACAATCCCACATATTATTCTGGGTAACATCACAATCTCACATGTTATTCTGGATAATATCACAATCCCACATATTATTCTGGGTAACATCACAATCTCACATGTTATTCTGGGTAACATCACAATCTCACATGTTATTCTGGGTAACATCACAATCTCACATGTTATTCTGGGTAACATCACAATCTCACATGTTATTCTGGGTAACATCACAATCTCACATGTTATTCTGGATAACATCACAATCTCACATGTTCGGTCAATAAAAAAAATAAAAAATCTATACTATTATAACTGTTCTAAATTTCATTGATAAATTCAATAATGAACACATGAGACACCTTCACATCCACTGAAAAAGTTAGGATCGCCTCTGTAAACTCTTAAAAATGTCAGCTCGATTGTAAAGGGTATCTACCAGTATCTATTTTTATATTCATTTTAATAATATTGTTTACAAGGTGAGGAGGTTCGCTTTTATCTCTTTTATCACCATTTCATATTAACCTGTAAAGGAGTGAGATTTTGTTCGAGTGTATGTATGAGTGAGATTTTGTATGGTCCTAGTGGAGTGAGTTTTTTTCACCATTAGATTTTTTTTAAGTATCACATTATATAAATATCATACTGATTATTCCATTAAAAATTATATACACGTCGTAATATTGACAGACGTACCTGTACGTCCATACTCATATTTATACTGATTCTCCTCGCCGTACTCGTACTGCCATACCACTTTAGAGGTTAATCTCAATCTCAATGTATTTTACAGTATAGAAACAAAACAAACATTTATTTTTATTTTCACAATCCTCATATTCATCGCTCATTTTGAAATTGCACTTTAAAGACTATAAGATTTATTTCAAAAACAAAATTTACAATCAAACATAGTATAAAGATTCTTACAATAAAACAACGAAAAGTAAAAAAGTGAATTAATGATAATTTATAAAAGTAAGGTGTTTTCATTTGATAAAAGAGCGGTGTAATGTAATATTGTAAAATAGTCTTCATTGCGCAAAATAATTAATGAAAAAATATTATTGTATAAAAAATATTTTTATTATTTTATCATAATAAAAAAGAGATATTTTGCTTTACTTGTACAAGATTGTGCTTTAGTGGAGAAGAATGTGAAATAAAAGCTGGTGTGATAATTAAAATGAATATCAATAAACTTCTTTGATTTGTGTGTAATAAGCACAAAATGAGAATGAAAATTTGTACAATGGGAAGAAAACATGTTTTTAAAATCATGGTCATGAATATACAGTAAAGAATAAATAATAATAAATAAATAAAAGCCTGAATGAGTAACTATACAAATGAAAAATAACTATGTGAAAGAGTTGGAGTGTGTGGCCTATTATTATTTCTATTTACCATGCACGAAAAGTACCATGTAGAAATAATTTAGATTTTAAGTGTTATACACATTTTCTTTAATACTGATTTCAGATGTTCCTTATCCTGGGATTTTTTGTTGTGGTGCTGGTAGGCCTATTGACATTTGCTTACTTATATTCACAATGGGAATCAGAATATTTCAAAAAGAGAGGAGTTAAAAGTTGTCCAACAATGAAAATTCCATTCCTAGGACATTTGGCACCAGTTTTACTTGGAAAAACTCATTACAGGGATATTCTGCGACAAACTTATGATGCATTTCCTAATGAAAAGTAAGTTCATGCTTACAAAGTAATATAATTTTAGCTGAGCACACTTTATCAAAAAATAACTTTGTTATTCAGTACTGGAGTTTTGAAATAAAAACCCTTCATCAAATTTTGATGTTTACTTAAAAGTTTAAAGCTAATCACCATTTAACTGTTAAGATCAATGAGTCAATGACCGACTCCAATTTGTGCAATATATTGTGCGAAATTCATTGTACTTATTTAATATATTTTTTTTTTGTATTTAGGTATTACGGATTCTTTGAGTTTGGGAATCCTGTTATAATATTAAGAGATTTAGAATTGATAAAAGAAGTAACTATAAAATCATTTGATTCCTTCCATGATCATATGGATTTCTTAAACTGGGATACTGATCCCCTGTTTAGTAAGAATCTTTTTTCACTCAAAGGTAAGTATTTTTCTATTATTAGTTATTTAGCAAAGTATGTTGGATATGTGCAACATTAAGGTAATTAATGATGAATTAGATTTATGATTTTTCTTTGAAATCTAATACTTTTGTTACATAAAAAGTAATTTAAAAATTTATAAATTTTTAGAATATTTACTATTTTTTTTATTGTTGTACTGAATTTGGGCCCAACATGTAGATGACAAAACCAATCAGATATTTCAATCAGAGAACCATGATTACACTAATAAATTAATAAAAAAAGTAGTAGGCAATAAATTGAATAAAATTATTTGTCAGGTTACTATTGATTCATTGTTAGTATGAAATACAATAAAAGATAATGTATAATTAATTTAAATTTTACTCCAGAAATAATCATTGAATTGATTTGATAAAATTACTCAAAGGTTTATTCAAAGAAGATGGTTGCACCATAGCTTGTCTATTATAAAAACAGTTAGAAAGATATAATTACAAACATAAATATAATATTAATACCATTTTTTTTTTATAATAATAGACTCAAATATTTGTGGGGATCAAAATTTTAGGTCAAAGATGGGCAGAGATGAGACCTGCTTTAAGTCCAGCTTTCACAAGTTCTAAAATGAGAGGAATGTTTGAGTTTGTAGTGGAGTGTGGAGAACAGTATACAAGTTACATTACAGATCTGTGGAAGAAGAAGAAAAATGGCATGTCAATTTTGTTTATTTTATAAGATAATAAAAAAAAACATATTTAAGCTTGTATTGTACTCCAAAACACTCAGCAGCAAAGATCTAAAGTTTTTGTAATACAGAAGAGATGGTGGTCTTGTTTGGCCCAAGTTTTGAGAATTGCCAATATTGGTTAAAAAGAACACTTCTTTTTTATACCTATGACAACGATCTCAGAGCACTGGGAATATTGTGGAACTCGATTGGTGCAAAGATGCATTGAATGGAGGAGGCTGATTTCTACCTTTTACTCTCAGGATGAGCGTTGAAGAGTGATTGGTTGATTGATTTAAATTTAAATGTTATAGTATATTTTTTTATCATTCTAGCTGATGGAGTACTTGAAATAGAACTGCTAGACATATTTAAAAGTTTTGCTGGTGATATTATTGCAAGCTGTGCTTTCGGTTACAAAGTTGATTCAACAAGAGAGAAAAATAATATATTCTATAGAATGGCATTGGGCGCTACTGTGTTCAGTTCAGCAAAAATTATTCACATGTTGTTCTACCAAATTAAAAATAAATTGTTTAGGGTAATGTCATTTATATTTTACAAACATTAATATTGTTAAAACTTGACAAACAGCAAATAGTAGGCTTTTAATGATAATCTAGGCAATTTATTTTAAATACGTCATTCTGTGGCTACATAATGAGGCATTTTTTGTGAACTATCAAGCGATTTTTTTCTACTGCACACATAGTTTCTGCCTTCTCCAATAAATTTATATTTGATTGAAATTTGTTTAATTTTATTTTTGAAAGCAGAGTTTGGTAATTGCTTTTTTTACCATTCCTAATTTAATTTTTACAAACATAATATAAGTATGAAAGTCAAATATATTAAACCATTTTATTTTCAGAATATAGAAACATCCGCATTCAGTGACAATGTTCGCAATTTCTATAGAAAGTTAGTAACAGAAACAATGGAAGAACGTGAAAAACACAACATTGTTAGACACGACATGATTCATTTGTTAATGCAAGCAAAGAAAGGAAAGCTATATTCTAAATCAGAAGAAAATAATGTTTCTCATTCTGAATTTGCTGTGAATGATTATCATAGTTCGACTGATATTGGGAATAAAATAACAAGTTTGTACACAACTTTTCCATGTATATAATAATATTTAATCATAGGTCTTCCATTTTTTTTGAAGTTTTCGAGTGTTTTGTAAAAGGCATGTATTCGTTAAACAACATACAAAAGACATTTGATAATTTATAATTTAGTGATAAAGTATACCACCTGCCTTACTTGTCTTCTTTTCTTACGACACAAAGATGATGACTTTCGTTTTTGTTATATACATGTATTTCGTACACCATTTGTTGGGAATGTCATGATGATGTAGATAAATAACATGCAAAAGACATTTAATAATTTATAATTTAGTGATAAAGTATACCACCTGCCTTACTTGTCTTCTTTTCTTACGACACAAAGATGATGACTTTCGTTTTTGTTATATACATGTATTTCGTACACCATTTGTTGGGAATGTCATGATGATGTAGATAAATAACGTGCAAAAGACATTTAATAATTTATAATTTAGTGATAAAGTATACCACCTGCCTTACTTGTCTTCTTTTCTTACGACACAAAGATGATGACTTTCGTTTTTGTTATATACATGTATTTCGTACACCATTTGTTGGGAATGTCATGATGATGTAGATAAATAACGTGCAAAAGACATTTAATAATTTATAATTTAGTGATAAAGTATACCACCTGCCTTACTTGTCTTCTTTTCTTACGACACAAAGATGATGACCTTCGTTTTTGTTATATACATGTATTTCGTACACCATTTGTTGGGAATGTCATGATGATGTAGATAAATAACATGCAAAAGTCATTTAATAATTTATAATTTAGTGATAAAGTATACCACCTGCCTTACTTGTCTTCTTTTCTTACGACACAAAGATGATGACTTTCGTTTTTGTTATATACACGTATTTCGTACACCATTTGTTGGGAATGTCATGATGATGTAGATAAATAACTAAATTTTTCTTTTTCATTTCAGAATGGAGTGATGATGAGTTGACAGCTCAAGCCATAATATTTATCATAGGTGGCTTTGATACGGCTGCTTCTCTTATGAGCTTTACGGTCTACGAAGTGACGATTCATCAGGATGTACAAAAAAGACTGCAGAGAGAGATTGATGAAGTGCATGAAAGATGCAATGGAAGGGTTACATACAATGACCTTAATGGAATGAAATACATGGATATGACTGTCACAGGTAATTACTTATCCCTATTCTATAAACCTACCTTTAAACAGCATTTGGATTGAAGAAATTTCATTCGAAAATGTTGTCAAATTGTAGTTATACAGTCCCTACAGCAAAAGTGCTTTGTTATCTATGGTATGACTACAATGAGAAATTTCTCGTCTGACTGCAGCTTATACCAAACATTCTTTAGATTTGTTAAAACAATATGTTATTAGAAAAGAGATGATTTCAAATACATGTGTATACGCTCAAATAATAAAAAAATGATTATATATCTATTAAAAGTATATGAAAATTACAGAAACACTTAGAAAATGGTCCCAAGGATACAAGGTAGATAGAAAGTGTATGAAAGAGTTTGAACTGCCTGCAGCTAATGATTCCTCAAACAAAAAATACATAGTAAGTACAGAAGCACCTGTAGTAAAATAAAATTACACTTAATTGTATCTAATGACAAATATTGATTTATCATAGTTGAAACCAGGAGATGCAGTTTGGATTCCTATTGCGTCAATTCATTATGATCCCAAATACTATCCAAATCCTGAAAAGTTTGATCCAGAAAGGTTTTCAGATGAAAATAAATCCAAGATTAATCCAATGACATATTTACCTTTTGGTATTGGACCTAGAAACTGTATTGGTAAGTTTCGTTTACATTTTTTATGTCAAAAATATGTTTTTTTGTATTTTTGATGAAATATTAATTTTGTTTTGTTTTTTTTATTCCAGGTTCTCGATTTGCACTAATGGAAACAAAGGCAATGATGTACTTTTTACTCCTCAACTATGATTTGCTGCCAACACCGAAAACACCTAATCCTCTAGAATTAAGTCCAAAATCATTTACTTTTGTTATAAAGGGTGGAGATTGGGTTGGGGTCAGACCAAGAAACAAATAAAGGTATAAAATAGACATACATACATACATACCATCACGCCGCTTCCCTCGCGGGGTAGGCAGAAAGGATCGAGCGCCACTTCCTTCTATCTTTGCATACATCTTTCGCTTCCGTCACTGTCATACAATTCCTCATGCATGCTCTCCTGTTCAATGTGCTCAACACGTGACCGTCCTGTAGGATTTGATTTAAATGATCTTGCCATTTAATCCTCGGACGTCCACGTCTCCGAGCACCATTCCTCTCAGACAAATATATCTTCTTAGTCATTCTGTCCTCATTCATTCTTTCCACGTGCCCAAACCATCTTAACTTATTTACATTCATCCTTGTTATTACACCAACTTTCATTCCACATTCCTTTCGTATATCAATGTTACGCACACGATCTCTCAGACTTTTACCACACATCCTTCTCAACGATCTCATTTCCACTGCATTTATGCCACTTTCATCCTTCTTTAACCATGTCCACGTCTCACTTGCATACATAAGTGTTGGCACTAAGATAGCAGAGTGCACCAACCTTTTAGCTGTGGTGGATATGTTTCTATTTGCAATTATTGGTCGGATTGCACCATTTACCTTATTGCCAGCAACTTTTCTCCTTTCAATATCGCTTTCACACTTCCCATCTCTCGTGAACAAACTACCTAAGTACACACATTCGTCAACTTGCTCTAACACTTCGTTGTCAATCATCACCTGGCATACTGTTCTCTCACTTCCTCTTTCAAACACCATAATTTTTGTCTTTTTTGCATTCATTCTCAATCCATTAATCGCACAATTTTCATACACACACGTCATCATTCGCTGTAGATCACTTTCACTTTCAGCCATCAATACCAAATCATCGGCAAACATTAACGCTCTTACATTCATCCCATTCATATCAACACCTACATTCATTTCTTTCAATGGACGAATACAATGATCAATGTATAGGTTAAAAAGCCATGGCGACATAACGCACCCTTGTTTTACTCCTTTTGTCAGTGTGAACCATTCCGACAGGTTATTGTTCACTCTAACACACGCAGAACTTCCTGTATATAGGGACGCAATGGCGCGAATTAGCTGACTACCCACCCCACACATTGATTGTACTTGCCACATTTTCTCACGATCTACTCTATCATAAGCCTTTTCAAGATCAACAAACGCGCAGAAAAGCTTCTGGTGTTTCTCCAGGAGCTTCTCTGTCACCATTCGCAGGGAGAAAATCTGGTCCACACATCCTCTACCACTCTGAAAGGCACCTTGCACATCCCATACATTCGTCTCAGTTACTTTTCGAACTCTTTCAATCAATATTCTTGCATACAGCTTCCCCACCGAGCTCAGCAGACTGATAGCCCGATAACTCCCGCATTCTAGTCTTGACCCCTTTCCTTTGTATAGAGGGCATATCACAGCTTTTCGCCAGTCTTCTGGCGTGCAACCTTCCCTCCAACACTGGTTAAAGAGTGCATGACACCATTCGAGAGTCCTCAGCCCACTCAAACTGATGAATTCTGTAGAGATCATATCATATCCAACCGCTTTGCCATTCTTTGCTTTCTTCAATGCATTCTTAATCTCATCCATATCCATCTCAATCCATCCATAGACATCTCTACAAATATATTCAAGTTAGATTGAAAACTATTTGATGCTTTTTTTTTTAAATTTGTATCAATTGGGAAATTGTATCAAAATTGATATGTTGCCATCAATATCTAGAATTCAATAATCATTGGAAAAACTAGATAAATTATTTCTGATCTGAATATTCTTTGCCAGTCTAAATACTAGCAATCTTTGTTTTTTTCAATATTTATGTTACATACAGAAAAATACAATAACAAATGTTTATGTTTAATTTATTTCCTTTATTTAAATCATTTAATAACCTTTAAAACAATGTACATATTACTACTTATAAGAAAACAAAATATAAAAAAATATGTATGTTGTACCTAGATATGTGTAATATTAATTGGTAGTCAATTATGTTTTTGCGTATAGTGATAATTTATAAACATACAAATAACAAAATAGTAGCAATGGAGTATAATACAAATACTAAAGCGACAATACTTTATTAACAATATATTAATTTTTAAACCTAATAAGAGTCAAATAATCACAAAGGAAATGGAGAAATTTGGCACCTAATAAATTATTACACAAAGCATTTTTATAAATTTATCACCAAGAATACTATTATATTAATGATTTCTAGGTACTTTATAATAAATGCCAGTTAAAGTTGAAGCACAAATATGGAGTCAAATATGAAATACTGTGCATTACGTCTAATGGAGTTCATATTAAAGATGTATATCATTGTGCATAGTAAAGACGTATAGCATTAAGACGCTCCAAGTATAAAAGTTACAATTTTGTATAAATTCATAAATGATTCCTTCAAGTTAAGTTTAATATAATTGCTTTATGCTTAACACACTAATCCATTATATAATAAATGGTCAGTGCAAGTAGTGTAGGTAAAGAAACTTATATATCACTTCATTAATGATCTGATATCATGAGTACTCTTCTCAAGACACAGTCCAGTCATTACAAACAGTACGTATTGCTATAATTTCTCTATCTAATAATTCCTTAATCACTCACTCTAAGTACATACAAACTTACTTAAGAGCACCATATCTTATACACACATCATGTTATATTATTTTCTTATAAAAATGTTTATGCTAAAAGTAATATTCACAAAATGCAATTGTTGCATCATATCTAACATTAAATACTAGCATTTCGAACATCACTGTAACAGTCTCGAATACTGCAAACAAGTTTATAAATTTTACTATTCGAATGAGCCCTACTTAACACATTTCATTATGCAATGTTACAAAATATCATTTGAGTGCTGTTCTACAGTTGATTGCAATTTGATTTAAGACAACTGAATAATATGAATTCCAATTCTGATGAGCTATACCCAATTTCTAAGAATTAAGAGATTCTGACTGTCAAGAGTGTTCAAATATATATAAATTCCAACATATTTGTAAATAATATAAGTATACCTAGATTGCGAAAGTGATAATTGAGAAAAAATGTATATGTATAACATAGATGTATATGTATAACATAGATGTATATGTATAACATCGATGTATATGTATAACATAGATGTATATGTATAACATAGATGTATATGTATAACATAGATGGACAAAAAACAATTTCATCCTTCAAATAAAATCACTTACAGTAAAATAAACATAACACACTTTGTACACGACTAGGGCTTATAAATAAAATACTTGAAAATTAACAAAATAAATGGGTCTTAATCATAAGAGTAAAATGAAAAATATCAATCACTAGCCAATATAGTAAAACTAATACAAAAACACATACTGATCATCACCCACATCCCATAATGAGTGATCACTTTATTGCAATACAGTAATCCTGTTACCTATGCATTATAAGAAAGTAATGTATTGATGGTCATGCGATAATATTCTTTAAACAAAGTTCATAGCAAAACCAGAGTAATGAAAGCATCAAACACAGTTAATTTAAAAGAATTTTAAGAGCAGCAGGAATACAAAAATATTCACAGGTTTTTAGAAATAATCGCGCATCAATTTTAATTATTTTATAAAGCATCCAATTCCTCTTTTACATCATTTCTCTATCAAAAAATACAGGGGAAAAGAATAAAATTAATTATATGTAAACCATTGCAGCTAAATTATACATAAATCTATTTACGTCATAAGTAAATATAATAACGTGGAAATGTACAAAAGTCATCACCATTTGTGTTTTA
This sequence comes from Athripsodes cinereus, assembly GCA_947579605.1. Lineage (NCBI taxonomy): Eukaryota > Metazoa > Arthropoda > Insecta > Trichoptera > Leptoceridae > Athripsodes > Athripsodes cinereus. The sequence goes on along the minus strand of OX388307.1, from coordinate 10,096,414 downwards.
TATTAAATGTCAATACTTCAAATTCATAAACAAACTGCTAAATAGTTTAAAACATAAAAATAATTTGGAATATACTAAATACGTAGCAACACTAAAATCAATATCTTGAGTGTTTTGGCAACAGTTTTCCCAAAAACAAATATGCGTTTATGAATGATTTCAGAATCATGATTGCCAGTATATTTTTAAATACTGTTACCAATCGATAGAAGATCAATTATTTTTCCATAATGTGAATTAAATAAATAATGTACATTGTTTTTTGCTTTAAAATTAATTACACCACATCTAACTCTTTACCCTGTCAATGGCTTATAAAAGCCCCTTACACTGTATATTATTAAAAAGACAGAGAAATTTAAAATACTTTCACTCTGTAAAACAATCACTTCGTAAGATGATATCAAGTTAGAGATCCACTTCCAGTACAAATATTTCACTTTTGTTGATGCAATAACATAATTACTTGTTGATGTAATAATATATTGTACGCACTATATATAGATTATGTTATATTACTCAGGCAGAGAAGAGCAACATCTCACTCAAATGTCTCTTTCCTTGATCTTTCCTCTTTGAGAACCTCCACCATTTGAATCATTCTTTATAATCTCCAGTTTTAGACGGTTATACCATTCCATTCTAGAGACAGCATAGTCCTGCAAAATTATTACAAAAAAATACTTCTTATTTTTTAGTTTATCTCGTTTCAATATTTTCAATGAATCATAAAGTTTTGTTAGTACTATTTATATATTATGGGAATTTATCAAAAAATATGAATCTAAGTGAATTTTAAAGTATATTACAGGTGATATAAGTGTATTACCCAATATCCAAAAGGAATTTGACTTTGGACACCATTGATTATAGCCCACAAAGACCAAAAGAGATGACTGGCCAATGTGAAAGCTTCCACTTCAGAATTGAGTTGGTCAACCTCTTCTACAGGAATGTCTGTGGAGCCAGTGAACTTCCACAGGTATTGTCTCATGAACACCTCCTGAAAACAGAAACACAATATAAATTATCTCACCCCAACCAAATATTCTCTTATTCAATATAATTATTATCTATCGACGTCAGCACTATATGATGTGTGCTCCTCCGAGTGATTTGTGTTAAGTATACATGGATGAATATATTGCAAAAATATCAACTCCTAATGCTCTCCTAATTTCTTACTTAAGATTAAATTACTGGTGTTTAAAAGCTGAACACAACTTTATTACCAAATACCTATGTGGTTTTAAACTTTTTCACCGAATATGCGACTGATTTTAATCATCAAAATATAAACCAATACATTAGAAAATATAAACTAATATATAAGACAAACAGTTTTACCACAGTAACGGAACATTCAAGAGGATTTGAACCTCTAAACTGCTCTAAAAATTAAACAATAAAAATTTCAAGGTAGATTGCTTAAAATGAATACACACAAACATTACAACAATAAATTATGTAAATGGTATTATACATTATATACTTAATATACCAAGCCTTTACACTCCAAGAATAAAAAAAGTAATTTCCTCAGTGAGAGTTCATCCTGACAGTGATTGTCGCCAAACAGCCAAGCAATTATGGTAGTGTGGACATGTGGCGAAGCCGATTACATTCTCGGCTAAAAATCAATAACACAACACGTGACGAAAAAAAAACAAAAATTATTTGAGTATCCCTAGCATTTGCATAATACACACCAACATTTCTTTACTCTTAATAGCTTCAGTAATTATTGGATATTATGAAAATAGGATCCAAAGGAAACCCAGTCTCTTTGGTTTTTTAATGCTAAATAGTTAATTATCTTTTGAATAAATATTTTTAATGTGAACCATGTTCAATAAAAATGATGTTAGTTATAATATAGAGTACTTAATGAATGAAACTTGTCAAGTTTCTAACCGCCTATGCATACACAAGGATGCGAGAACTGAGCAGCCAGGTGCACCATATCAGCACTGTTGTGGGACCCGCAGTTATGACAAGTCCTTACTGAAAATGTGAAGCAATTAAAACCTTCAGGCATACCCCCCTGATCGCTCCTAGCAAGGGGGAAACCATCAACACAAACACCATCTCATCACATCAATCCAATGTTAACATTAACATATCTATATAGGCACATATTACTCCATTCATTCAACTCTACTAATGACACAATCAGAGAAAACAACATCACCATAAAATCTTATTTATATAATGATAATCAAGAATTAATACACCCCTCAAATAGTAGGAGAGTTCACAGTTGAATTAGTATGTTTTCAGAAATTTATTTTAAGATTTGAGTCCCTATTGTTTTCTTCTACATGAATGATTTAATCTGAATGTGTCACCATTTTTTAAAGTCCATCGTGAATTTAAAAGTGTCATGCAAGTTATGCACAAACAGAAAAAAAATGCCATAATAACTACAATGTAATATGAAATACATTGTATGTGCATATACCCATGTCTACAACACAGATTTCTTTAGCCATAATATCTTTTAAAACATATATGAATGAAAAAATATACCTTGAGTAATAAAAAAGCCAGATATTGCAGTACAGGGTCAATGATATTAAGAATTCACATGTTTAAGCACGCAAAATGTACCAATAAAACATTTATCTTATCAAATTGTAGCTCCACCTTAGTTTACAGATGATTATAAATAAAACCTAATCTGACAATGTAAAAAAACACAAATTATGATAAAAAGTTGATTGCATTCCTTGCATTGACAAATTTAATTCTATGAATAAATAAACAAACTGATACTGGTTTTAAAATGAAAATGGAGGGCAGAATATTGACAATCTTTGTGATATGTATAGTACCTCAAATGTAGATAATTTTTTTTTTTTTTTTAAAAAAGATGTATCTGGGTTTTGTTATAAACCCAAATACAACCTTACACACCTTTCACACTAAGCTAAAAGCTTGTTGTGAAATGCGAGAAAAAAAAAAAAAAAAAATTTTATGAGAAATATGAAATAATTATAGAATTAAAAATATTCAAAAGTAGTTAAGAGTGTTATCAAGTATGTTTGTGGAGTCACATTATAATCTACCTGCAAACTATAAAGCATTTATACAATGCTGTAAATTATAAGCCTTTGCGGTAAACTTGTCTATGATAACATCAAATATTACAGAATGATGATTTAATCCATTAAATACTATGATTATGGTAGATTAATCTGGTAATAAAGCCAGCAATGATTGTCACTTTCCGCATAAGTACTACATAATGAATTCATGATTATTTTCTTACCTACACGTCAAGTAATATCAAAGTATCTGAAACTTATATAAGTTATTAAAAAAAAGTTAACCTACGTATTTTGCCACTAAAACATGAAATCATAAATAATGAAAACATTCACAACAAATGCACGCGGCACAACATATTATGTATCTGCTACACTGTATCTGTATCTGCGTCACTTACACAAACAACACAATGCCTTCCATTCGACAGATTCCACAAATCACCAACCTCACTCATTAATGTACCATGTCACATAATGATATAATATTGAAAAGTATTATTTTACCTTCTGTTCTAGTGTTGGATAACGATCAAAATTCTCATAATAATATGGATACTCTGAGTTAGTATAGTCGTACATCCACTCCACAAAGTGATTGGCAAGATCAAATCCTCTGTGATTGTAGGAGCAATATTCATAGTCTATCAACATTAATTTAGGTTCTCCATTATTTAAAGATCCATCACTAGCAGAGCTGCACACAGAATCATTGGTCACATCGTCTATTCCACTGAGATCCTCACCAAATGAATCTTTTCTCTTCTTGCCACACGTTATAAAGTTATTCTCTTTGTGTGATTTGGTAGTTTCTCCTCCAAACTCACTGCAGACAGATTTCATATCAGTGTCATGATTATTTTGTGAGAATGAATCTAAAGAACTATCATGATTGATGGATGAATAATCCACATTGACATCATCATTTGTCTCGTCTGAATGTGAAATTTCCTCTTCTCTCAATAGAATGTTACCTGAAAAGATTAATTAAACAACAAAACAAATTATCTATCTACTCTTTCAAGTGGAGTATTAAAAACAAATTGGAAAGTATTATAAAAGTTTTGAACATAGGTGCGACATTAATCTGATACGCAATAAACACAATTTGAGGATTAGCTATTTATACTACATAATATATGCTATGTTAATGTGCTGCATTAAAGTAATATATGTTCGGATAACTGGGTAAATTTATGTCAAATGTATCAAGTGTCCTTGTGCATACGTAAATGTTATATTTTGTTATAAATGTATGGTATAATCAAAAGATCTAGGTAGATCAAAAACTAAAACAAAACTGCTTCACTACAATTTATTATGGAATTTTTATTGACGCACAATTGTAATAAATCATGTCTATAAAATATCAAGTTCAATATGAAATAAATACATTGAGTTCTATCAGAATTTGTTTTATACAAATATATGATGTCATAAGATGATTTTGCAAATAACACCTTACCTTCCTGCAAATCATTGTGGCAGAACACAACTGGAGAATCAATAGTGGATAGGTAAGATTTCAACCACACCACTTCCTTTTCAAAGTTTTGACATCTCAACTTGCTCAAATTCTGTTGTTCATTTTTATTCTAAAAAAAATACATAAATTAGTCAAAAATACATCAAATTTACTACAATTTGTAAACTTACGCTGTAAGACAAGAATATATACCATTGCTATGAGAAAACTTGCAATATATATACGAGGCATATCTAGAAAGTAAGTGTACTGAGGCTCTCACGACTGGGTGGATTTTATTTTTGACATGTTGGCTACACAGAAGTGACCCTTCCCCTTCACAATTGCTATCACTTCATATTTTCATTTGCTTCTCGCTTAATCATGTTTAATACTTTTTTCATATGTTTGTATTTTTCTCAGTAAATTGTAGTAAATCAATAACTAAATAAAATAATATAATATAGTAACCTTTGCTTCATACGTATCTAGATGCTCCAGACAGGTTTTTAATAATTTATTAATTTTCTTCCAAAGCCACTGTGGCTCTTTGCAAAGCGGTACATTTAGGGAATGAATAGAGGCCATCTTCTCAGCTATTTTCATAGAGAGTGCCGGTTCTGATAACTCTCTGGTCAACAAGGGACGAGCCTGTAAATTCAAAACACTTCATAAAATAACAGAATATGCATTTCATAAGAGGCTTTCAATTAAACAATAATTTTTAAATCATTCAAATGTCTTTTACATAAATATGGTTTATAAACCCACCGGAATATATTCTTCAATTCTTCCTCCAGGAAACACACCATGGAGTTTTGGTCCAAGTTTTCTTTCAGAAAGTAGTGTAAATATAACTGAGTCCATAATAATATTATCCACACCGCGTTCAGATTGGGTTTGTCCATATATCCTGATAAGCACCTGAAATACAATCAATTATCACTCGCAAATAAGATTTAATTTGTTATTAAAGAAAATCCATTTGCCTATTCTTAATACAATCAAAACATTCACATACAAAATATATTCAAATTTAACAACAAATTACCTTCTTTGGTTCCTCGGTAGAGAATGCAGCAGAAAATGATCTACCCAGAATACTACGAATTTCAGATTTCTTCTCTTCATTCAAACCATTTTCTTTTTGAGAATCATCAGACAAATCAATAGAATTATTGTTCATCACATATTTTTCAGGCAAAGCAACATAGTACAAGAAATTTGATAATCCACCACTGAAAAAATAAACACATGAACATAAAATATTTTGCACAAACACATGTTGTGACAATGCTATCTCTAAAATTTTAATAAATATGTTTCATTTTAAAGAAACGATAATAAAAATAACACTAACAGAGCAACAGATCAATCAAATTATATTTAATGATAAATTATCAAACACAACCCATCTAATTCTTACCCAGATTTAATTTACTATCAAAATATTTGTCTATAGAAATTTTTTCTTTGCCTAAACACTAGTCTAGATTGTTTATCTTTGCAAAGATATTTCACTTGTTGAACATGTGTAAGAAATAAATATTTAATGTGTTTCACCTAATCCTCCTAAAGTCAAGGTCCTTTGAAGAAACAGTCTTCCAATTGCCATGAAGGAAATCTCTACATATCTTGGCAGCAGCCTCCTTCATATCTACCTCATTGCAGCACATGGGCAAATACTGAAGAAGAAAATAATTTATACTTGTAAAATTTTAAAATATAGAATATTAACTAACAGCTGGACTTAAAGGACGACTTTCACATTTATTTCATGTGGTTTATATACTGGCTGAAATGCAATGTTCATAAAGAGCCTCTTTTGAACCCTTGGATTTACTGAAATAATATTAATTCTCAATTATATTTCAGAAGTAATAATGATTAAAATATTGTAGTCCATCTAAAGATAGAATTTATCAATTGCAAAATCAATGTTTCAAACCTCAAGACAAACTTAACACACATGTGTAACCATAACATAACAATTCTAAATTTACTTTTGGCATTCAAATTGGTGAAATCTTTTTTACTAGAGATGCAACAACTAGTATATCATAGACATAATGTATTAGACATGCTACACGGTACGTTTTTTCGAAATTTTTGTGTTCCAACACGGAGTTCGCAGGTAGCCCCTGCCTCATGTACTGTGGTTCAATTCCAGGTGTCAGTAAACTCCCCTTTCACGACACAAGCTTTTAGCTTACTGTGAAAGGTGTATAAGGTTGTTTTGGGTTTATAACAAAAACTACTTTGTAATTGAAGCCACATTTTGATAACCTGATGTAGTTAGTTACCAAGAGTGAATATGACTAGCAGATGTTGAAATAGAATTGCCTATTCATAAACTGTGCACACATACTAATTATAGCAGTGTTTTTTTTTAATTTCATTCAAGGGCATTGAACACAAACCAATAAGCAACATAATAAATCCTAAGGCTTATATATAATAGATAAAGCAAAGTGCAATAATGTAATTGATACCATTTACATGTGTCTATTAGTGATTTGTGTACAAATTATAATGACAATATAGTTAGAAATGGATTTGACTTCCGAATAGTTTATTAAATTCCGTAACCAATGGTTAAAATATGCAAACAAATTGATAATACACTTTACATGCATTCATGACACCAATCATAAGATTATTATAAGTGAATCCACCCAACCTTATATCCTCTACGAAACAACCTAAATACTGTCATATTTAATTACGGGGTGGATCAATTATATTTACTAGAAATGTTAAATTATTGTTGTAAAAGCAACTACGAGAATTTTCGAACCAGTTTTTCAGAAACTATAATCCCTTATAACCCGCATTCAGATTATCAGACAAATAAATTGTTGATTATTGACATTTGATTTGACGTTTCATTGAACACATATGTTGCCAGATAAAAAAATATTTATCAATGGTCCTTTTCACACCAAATACACACAACTACGCACAAAAAGTCATCAGGCAGCATTAAGTCAATAACCGTATTATTTATGAATAACACTTCTTGCATTTGGGTACACAATGTGCTATGGTTTTATTAATTTTATATCTGCTGGTATTTATGCTGTGTTACGTACTTAAATCAACCGCTTGCGATAAGAAGTCAATAAGAACTTGGATTCACTATAAAATTTTATACACTTAGAACAGTGATATGATACAACTAGATTCGCAATGTCATACAAATATTCTCTAAAAATGTGTACAATACCGTCGAGGTACAATACCTGAGTAATATATATTCATCTCTTTCTACCGGCCTTTGAAGTCTGTAATAATCCCCATTCTCATATTGTCTATCTCTTATTATCTACAAACAATTTATACGTGTGTCGCTTTTTTTCAAACTAAAAATTGCGGCACCAAGGACCGCAAAGAGATTTTATTGATGGTACATGTTTGAGATTCATATTGCAAATCTAGGTATAACATATCACTGACTTAGAATGATATTATTGCAAAAATCCAGTAAAGTAGGTAAGTATAGGTACTCATTTGATTGATATAGGTATGATCAATTAATTATTATGCTTTGACGACATTCAACAACAATTCATTTAGTAATTGATCCAGTGAGTTGTGGACAATGTTGTAGAAATCACGCGATCGCGAAACTCCTCTCTGACAATCAATAATCTCACATCGTACCATACTTAGGAGCTTGCGCAGTAACTATCGAACACGTGATGCTCTGGATATTCACGTCAAATCAAATAAAATCCCTATCTGGTTAGAAACATTACTACTTATTTCTTACTAAGATCCCACTTGTTGCTCTGGTAATATAATATCCAAGTATTCCAGAAATGGACATATTCACACTAGTACATCAATTTTACAAAGGCCAACCAAATCATTTAACCATAGCCGCTGTATTGATGAGATTTTCAGATTTTGCACAAAGGATATAGGAAGAAGGTCACATCGTCACATGTATTCCTATCATGATCGAATAAAATAAAAAGTATATTTGCATTCCCGTTTCGGTTATTATCAATCTCGGGTATTTTATTTTATACTAGGTACTATTGTGGTAAAGTTATCTGTAGGATCTTGACTTGTCGACGTATGTCGTCTAATTCTGTAGTTCACAAAATAATACGACACTACAGTTAGTACTTATAGGTAATAATATTTTCTTCCTCGTTTAAGGACAAAAAGCCAAAGGAAAAGTAACTTTTCAAATGAGTGAGTTATTTCTACATTTATTGTAGAATTTGTAGGCTATAAGCGATTGACAGTGAAAAATGATTTATGCGTAAAGTAATCTATCTGCCTTTGGATATATATTTTATAAGATACATATATCATAAATTCAATATCAATTATAATTATGTAGGTATAATTATTTAAATACGGTCTTGCTATTATCTATCGAAGTAAAGTGACATAATATACCTAATATATGTAGGTAATATGTACCTTCTAGTATTATAATTTGAATAATATTGTATGGCAACCATTAACTTAGTCTGGGAGTCTGCATATAAAAATACTATGCAGGGGAAACTACAGGGCCATGATACTTCTTTATTTTTACATAATTATTAATAAATAAACATTATTATGAATCATTTGGCATCAATACATTCCTTATCTGTAACAAACACTTGGACGGTAGAAGCATTTTCCTAAGAGTCATCGAATGCCTTGTGCTATAAAAATATATGAACTCCCACTTCTAATTCATAATATCAACTTCAATTCCAGATTGATGGTACCTTTTATGTCCCTACAAACTGTATCTTGATCAATACAATGAATCTTGTACCTACGCATTTTTTCATAGAGTGATATATAATATTATATATTTAATTTTTCAAATGTGTGATCATTTACATCGTGGAATTCCATTTTAATAAACTATTTTTGAAAAAACAATCACTGTATTTTCCACTTTTACAATTTTATTTGTTTAAACGTTTTTCAAGACCTACTGTCTCATCTTCAGAACTAAAACTAAACATAAAATCAAGTATCCTGACAAGTGGTGGGTGGAGTCGGGAGTGGGGAGAAAGTGAGGTAGGGGTTGGAGTGGGAGTAATTAATGACAATAGGGGGGATGATAGGGATGGGACCTGTACATTAATAATATTCTTATTTTCTAATACACATTGATTACTAAAATTGTAAAAGTGGAAAATACAGTGTTTGTTTTTTCAAAAATAGTTTATTATATATTAATTTAAATTTGAATCATTCAGTTGAACCTTTTTAGTGCAAATTGTTTACTACCATTTAAAAAGAAATTATTATTAACTACCACCGAAAACCGTCGGTCGACAAGACGTACCGGCTATCCCACTCGTGAGATATACCGTAATCGAATATTATAGTAATATAATATATATTATATACATCTGTAAAAGCTAATACCTACCATAATACAGCAAACACAGATTGTTGATAATGTCATCTGAACAAGGTACTTGAAGGTAGGAATATCTACATGAATAAATAGCTAATTACCTAATATTATATTTATGTAAGTTTATAGCTATGTATTATTGTATGTATTTACTTGTTTGACCACACATCCTTAGATTGTAAATGAAGTAAATATGATGATGATGGACGATTTCTTCGGCGCCGTTTAATAAAGTATCCATCTCAAGGGCGCGGGAAGCTCTGTTGGAAGAGTTATATCATCAGTTTGCTCCTGAATGTAACTTCTTTGTTTGTGTTACGCATATTATGTACAATACATTGATAAATACACATTCGTTCAAAATATTCATCAACGACACCCGTGTTCTGTAGTTTTGTCGTCACTTTCACCCGCAATCTGTTGTGGGTAGTTGATGTTGTGTTTCCATTTCTGTTAGGACACTACATGATATAAACAAATGTGTAAGCACTTGTGGGAGTTGTAGAAGATGCTGTAAGTATGTAAAGGTATTATACCTCCTAGTAATATTTCCAATATTCGCATTCACATTTGAAAGTATTACTTCGAGATTGACTCTGTATACCGTATTAGTATTACGAATTATATTCCATTCACGCACATAGTATTATTAATTTGTATTAAATATATTTATTGTTAACAAATGATTATGTGAGTAGGGTACTTTTGAGGTGTTAACTAGTTAACATTGTCGTACCTACTCGCCTACATCCTATAAATTACGTATAATTTCATATCATAAATAACATGTTTTATTGAGTTAAGTATTATTTTACATATATTTTCCATGAGCAGTTTATGTCTATGTGCATAATGATTATTATAACCCGATACCTGCACTCACACATAAAAGTGCATACTACATTATTATATACAAGCGTATGTAACCCGGCATCGCTCGGGTTTAATTAAATAGAAAACCTTGCAAATACATGGGTTAAAACAACAAAATCTTATTGAAAAAAAAACGGAGTAAGCACTTACGTGGATAAAAGAAGTAAAAAGCTCTTCCCAATGAGAAAACTTAATTTTTGACTCCCTACATGCCCATAGCTTAGTAACAATAAATAGGTAGGTACCTACATCATAAAAAGCATTGCAAATCTCTAAATGAAAAATCTTGAAGTTTGATACCTCACATGCCCATATTTAGGTAAAAAAAATAGGTAGGTACCAACATCGAAAAAAGTGCTGAAAAACTCTTCCCAATGAAAAATCATGAAGTTTGATATCTCACATGCCCATACTTAGGTAAAAAAAATAGGTAGGTACCTACATCGAAAAAAGTGCTGAAAAACTCTTCCCAATGAAAAATCATGAAGTTTGATACCTCACATGCCCATACTTAGGTAAAAAAAATAGGTAGGTACCTACATCGAAAAAAGTGCTGAAAAACTCTTCCCAATGAAAAATCATGAAGTTTGATACCTCACATGCCCATATTTAGTTAAAAAAAAATAGGTAGGTGCCAACATCGAAAAAAGTGCTAAAAACCTCTTCCCATTGAAAAATCTTGAAGTTTGACACCTCAGATGTTCACATTTATGTAAAAAAATAATAAGTAGGCACCTACATGGAAAAAAAAAGTACTAACAACCTCGTCCCGATGAAAAAGCTTGAAGTTAAGAAATTCCACATATTGGTAGGTACCTACATGGAAAAAGTGCTAAAAACCTCTTCCAAATGAAAAATATGTGAGCTCGACACCTCGAAAGCTCATATTTTATTTAGAAAAATAGGCGGGTACCTACGTGCAAAAACTACTAAAAACCTCATCTTAATGTAAAAACTCGAAGATTGTCATCCCAAATTTCTATAAGATAAAAAGGGTAAACATCCCTTTTCGTGAAAAAATTGTAGTCACATAAATGTTAAAATATTATAATTGTCCACATTCGAATTTGTATTTTTGGTTTGCAGTGCATAAATGGGGTATTTGCTATGAAATTAAAAAAAGTCAAGAATAAATTGTCATATAAGTATTTACTCTTTATTCCCAAAAAACCTTAAAAATGGATTATCTGCATCCTTCAATATTTCAGAATATTTTACTATCAAATATTTCATAATTTATGTAAAAAATATTAGGTGAAAATAAATAGGTTCCCACTCATTGAAAATCATTTAACATTGTTTATGGATTTAATAGGTAAAACTATTATTATTCTACAGTATAGTTTTCTATGGTTTCATAATGTCTTCCATTATGAAAATAGCCCAATATGTCAAAAATATGCAATTTTTATTCACGTAATTCAAGAGCTTTTCTCATTAGCAAACACGATATTTTATGACGAAAATAAACCCTAAATATTTAGTTTCAGAATTGTTGTATTTATTGTTACATCCATTTTGATATTAATTCAATACAATGAAAAATGTTTGACTGTGAATATTGCTTTTTACTAAATCTTGCATTAATTTTACATACATTTTATTGCTAATTTTGTGACATGGTCGCATTAAAATTAAAATATCTTTATCAATACGTAAGATATTTAAAATGTTTTTAGCCTTAAACCTGCCCAGAAGATGAGACCTTGTATAGAGTGTATTATTTTACTTCGGTCTTTCCTAATTTCTGAGTCCATTAAGGACATACGTACATACATACATACATACATACATACGAACGGACTCAAATATTTATGTGTGGATTGTGATAATATGATACGTTATTTAGTACGTGATGTTAACGCTCACCTCTACTCATAATAAACTCGTTGTAAGACTCGCAGATAGAAAATGACTTGTATGCATGGAATATTACAATATTACGTTCCTTCATCACTAAAACCTTCGCATATCAACTATGTATTAATAATTATTATGTAAAATGCAGGTACCTTCTTACAAACAATAAGGATTCAAAACCCAAACATTGAATACCATGCATTATTATTTATCAAAACGTGAATGAATATGTTTGTTGCACAAATACCTAATAAATGTAATGAAAAGCTACGAATTAAATAATGTACTTGTTATACAAAAATAAGACTTACATTCATAAAGTACATATTGTCAAAACGCCCACAATAATGATCAACAGTACCTAAACAAATCAATTATATATTATGTTTATTCATTTTTTCACATTACACAGCATCAACTTTGTAGTAGCATTAAAAATTCAATAAAATAAATTAAAATGAAAAAGTTAAAAAATACAAAAATGTTATTCGTGGGTATTTAATTACCCACAGGTAAACTATACAAGATTTGTGAATTTAAATTATTTTGATGCCATTACCTATTTTTACAAAGTAAACAAATTACAAAGTGTACCTGCCTAACTACCCGCATGTGCTCACATGACCCAACATCTTAAAACATACTTACCTACATAATTATCTCTCACTATAGGTAGGTACTCACAAACTCACCAAAGTTATTTGGATGATATTATTACTATCGAAGTATCATTTCTAGATTTTATGAATTTCATTTTTAAACATTTAGAATGGGTGGCCTCTGGCCTAATAACCTCATAGCTGAACTCTAACTTATATAAACTCTTTACATGACTTTAAAACTGTTTTGATAACATATATAACGACGCACATACCTACCTCTACCTACATAGTACATACTCATCGACAAGGTGAACTCACTGATAAGAATGCATCAACACAACGTGATGTTATAAACTATATATACAAATAACTACCTAAGTACATATGTCAATTGCAAGACATTTAACTAATAAAGACGTAATTAAAAGTAATAAATTCTTTAATTTGTTTATGGATCTATTAATTCGGCCAAATACCGCGGATTAATTATATTTACCTTTCAAATTATGTAAGTAAGAATAAAGGAGTGAAGGGTGGGCAAAAATATTAAACCATCAAATTGTAATATTTTCTCTGAAATACATATAGATTAAAAGTGTTTTTTTGAAAAATTAAAAACTGCTCAAATTACGTAAACTAACTTTCAGGAGATAATATTTAGTGGCATTATCAAAAGTATGTGTTCTTCTACCATCAACCCCTATTTTTTAATAGCGATAATCGTATATGGCAAAACAACGTTTGCCGGGTCAGCTAGTACATTTATAATATTTCAGTGAGCATTATTCCGTGCAGCAACCGACAAAGAATTGGTCTACGGGAGGGGTTTTATAAATTACACGTAATTGGTTGACGAATCACTGTGATCTTTCAATTTAAACATACGTTTGTAGAGACTCCCAATTGAAAACATAAATTGGTATTGAACCAATAACGAAACAGATAGGCAATAACATAAATTAGCTTAATTTGTATTAATATTGTTTACATAAAATATAGGTACTAAGCAGGTAGGTATGTCATATACTTTTTGTACACAGGATCGACGTAAACAGAAGGGATAGAACTTCACGTTATGCTAATTGATTTGAACAACCTGAATATTTCTATTCTATTCTATTGTTAAAGGCCATCCGGGATCAGAAATCTGAACATTTCACACATTCAGTTTATTCTCCATTCAGTTTGCAATCATATTTCTGCAAATGCAAAAATGATGTGAAGAAAATCACTCTTTAATTTCTAGAATACTATTGCCAATAAATTATTATACGGCAATATATCCTGGGTCTGGGTGTTACATGTATATGTGTTTAGTGCATGTGTATCGTCGCGTTAGTATCCATAATACAAGATTAACATCTTAGTTTGGGACTAGCTTGATCTGTGTGAACTGTCTATGCATGTTATGTTATGTGTACAAGCGGTAGTAGGTAGTAGAAGGTTTCCCGTTCTTATAAGGGTTACGAAGGCATTCATTCGAATATTTCTTCGAAAGATTCTCCGAATCGTCACCGAATGATTAAAGTTTGATGATTGATTGACGTTCGCATCTTACTACCTGGACGCACCCATCTTGCTATCTGGAGGCACCCAGTAACAAACATTTCTAATTTCTAATACAATTCATTTACATTAAAATAGGTAGGTACGTACCTAGTTCACTTTGGAACCAACGGAAACTGTACATAAAATAATAAACAATGTTATCACTTTAGATTTTCTGATTGTGCAATTTATATAATAGTTCTGTTACCGGGTACAAAATGACAAGATCAAAATATTGCGTAGGAACGTACTTAGAATTCGATTGATTCATGACAATATAATATGATTAATAATTAAAGTCATTACATAAAAGGCGCCTATACAATGATTAATTTTCCTTCGCCCTTCTTATCAGAGACGCTGTAACTAAGGAACATCACAAAAAGCGGAACATCTCATTATGACGTCATCCATGGTGGATTAATGCATGTTGGAACAATCCTGATTTCTGTTTATAAATAAGATGCCATTTAGTCTGGTCTAAGAATCGGAATAATAGTTAATTCTTATTTGTGAGTACCGACGGCCGTTAGCATAGATATAAAAAAATACCAAGCCATACTAATAATTCTAATCAATTAGGCAGGTTTGTATGGCGATATGAATATTATACTGTAGAAACATACATATACCTATAAAATAATACCTATAATATCGATCATTGAACTGTGAGATTAATTTATATTATTAATAATATGTATTGTGGAGTAAAACATTGTCACACTTAGTGTAATTATTATTTATGAGATGTACTGGGACAACCATCATGCGATATAGGCACGATATATCATACGATAATGGCTAATACGTATATGTATATTCCTACACCTAGGTAGATACAACAGTTTTCATGTACGTAGGTGTGTCGAGGGATAGTTTCAATTCAGCAATCAGGTATGCCACTCATCATGAATGCCTTAATTTTTATTGAAACGGAGAGGACAACTTGATGTTTATTACATGCAGTTAGTCCGCTGGCCACGTGATTCTTGGGAAATGCCGTGACCGTATGTATGCATTTCAATTGCAGTAATGTTATAGGGTAGCAATGTTGATAATTGTATCATTATCATATTTTTCCACACAAACAATCGATTTGAAGAATATTATGTGTCCACTAGGTATGAAAGTTTATTACATGCAGTTAGTCCGCTGGCCACGTGATTCTTGGGAAATGCCGTGACCGTATGTATGCATTTCAATTGCAGTAATGTTATAGGGTAGCAATGTTGATAATTGTATCATTATCATATTTTTCCACACAAACAATCGATTTGAAGAATATTATGTGTCTACTAGGTATGAAAGTTTTCCTTTCAACATATTAATGGTTATTACCTAATATGTATTCATCTTCCACTTTTCTTGAAGCAAGCCACCCGACACCGAGTGAATTATGTGGTTATTAATATTAGTACAAGGGAAATAGTAAAAGAAACTTTTACAATCATTTTCCGTATTCGCCATCCAAATTCCCACCAGAATAAAAATAATCCAGACTTATAGCATCCAGTACCTATGTAATTTGACACCTGCCTTAAAATTTCTTTTCTAATCCTTCATTCGCTCTAGTTCCCCTTATTTCTCTGCGTAAAAGTTATGTTTTGTAAATCAGCGACTTGTATTTGTCTTCTTGTAACATACTTTCATTTATAGGCACATACATTACAATTTGTTATATGTAGATACACGACACTTTGCAATATTATACTTTCTCTGTATCTAATACTACCTACATGTTTATATATCTAGTAGGTATTTACATTGGCTACATTTCCCATTGCAAAGAGTGACTTGGAAAAGAGCATTGATAAATATAACATATCAAGTATAGACAGTTCACACAGACCGAGCTAGTCCCAAATTAAGATATCGATCTTGTATTATAGGTACTAAAACGACGATATTCACATAACTATGCAACACATTTAACACGCATAAATGTAACACGCAGACCGAGAACTTTGAAAATGGTTATCAGGAATTGAACTTGGGACCTCGTGACTGAAAACAGTCATAATTATCATAAGAATATTATTATATCTAACATAACCTAAATACCATCATAACACACATTTTCATTGTTGAGTGTTATTAATACTACATATAAACATAATAATTATAATATATTATGTATCTTGTGAGTCATTCATATACATAGGTAGGTACCTATCTAACATTCAGATCTCTTGTTTCAGTATACAGTTTACTGTAAATACCTAATATGAATTAACAATGCACGGTGCACACGTCACATTTTAGATGAGTTATCGCAATGTCAAATATATTATTTGGATACATATGTTTTACGTATTGTTATTCTTATAATCCTGGAAAGTAAGTACTTATTCTACAAATCGTAGAGAGCGATCCTACCCGTTTCCCGCTAATAAAGATGCTTTCACTGATAAACGTGAAAAGATATTTTATTTATAATCGACTTGAGGAAGTCGAAAAATTGAAAGCAATATGTTTTGATAGTCAACATAATAACTTTATGTTAAGTAGGTACCTATACATATTTATGTAAACTGTAGACAAACGAAGAAGCCAAGTAACATGAAATTACGCAATGATAATATTGTAAAAATACATATTAAATAATAGGTAGGTACATAATATTATGTGATATATGAAGTGATCTAGTGCTCACTGCTTTAGAAGTTGTACCGAAGACAAGACGTGCACAAATACCTAGCTAACTGACCTGTATGAACTGAGATTCGATAAGTACTATTGTAATAACATGTATGTAATTATATCATAGTATAGTTGTTAGCAACGTGGATATCGATTTATGCGGTTCTTATTTTAGCTGCAAGTATAATGTTGGTGTGACGTAGGTTCACATCAAGTGAAAATAATACTGATAAATAATAATGTATATGGCGCTTGGAAAAATACACAAAAGCTACTATTCTGCAAATAGCTTCACTGTTAACTGTTCAATTTATAAGTATATACCTATTTGTAACAGATAATAATGTTATAGTTTATAACATACTACCCTCCTTTGCAATACACAGTTTCTATGATAACGACTTCAGAGCGCTGAGAATGTCATGGGAAGAGGTGACTTAATTGATGCTAAGTCTCTCCCGGTAGGAGCTTTGAAAGGTGATTGATTGATTTCAAAATAACGAAGTCTTGCGTTGTCGAGTCTTGTCATAGTGGAAGCGAATTCGAAACATTCGCTTCAACACATTAACGCGACAGTAAGTAGTGAAATAAGAATGCTTACCTACCTATGCACTCTGATGCAGGTATCATCGACCATGTGTGTATGATTAGTATAAGAGAATTAGTATGTTGTACCTTGCGGCAGAAAACTTGTAGGTACCTACGCGTCATTTGCCGTTTTAATCGGTGAATGTGTTTCAAGTTACACACGTTTATTCGTACCTCTAATGGGTAGTCACAAATCAACGCAACAAGAGACAAAAGAATTCCAAAGAATGTAATAAAACACCAAAGAAATAAGGATCGTGGAAAATCACTACCATTAAAAATCTTCTCCAAGAGACATTAAAGGTTGTAATTCAGGGGAAGTTTTTGCCGGGGTGTCCTTCAGGCCAACTCTGAGTCCTCCTTATAATAAATGTTTCGTTGAGTCTGGATGATATAGGAGCTCAGCTCTTAAAACATCCAGAGAAAAGTGATGGGAAACCTTTAATGGCAAAACAATAATTCAAACATTAATATCCATATAGAAAGAACTGAGTACCTACCTACTAAAAATAAAGAAATATAAAAAAAATACAAAGCAGATAACATACGATAACAGAATCCATCAGTTATGTTAACAATACTAGGTGGTAAATGGCTATTGGAACGTTTAAAATAATGTGAATCGCTATTTTCTATAAACCAGAGTCAAAACAAAACGATTATTTATGATGAATTCTGGAAATAAGCAATTTATTATATTGTACTTTTATATTTTTAAATTGCGCAACTAATGTTGTTTACTAAAAACATTATTATATAAAATACTGTGAAGATTCGTAACACTTAACCGCCAACGACTATTCCAAAAGTTCTGGATGGTTGGAATACAAATGTGATTCAAGTTTCAATAAGTTATCCAAATTATATTATTACTAAAACACTCGTTTGCGAATATTTTAAAGAATTTTCGTATTGAGACGGGTTAGTAGATAGCTGCATATATATTTTAAAAAAAAATCTTTTACTTTCGCCTTTGAACGCTTCTCTAGGGACCACAGGATGAAAACAAGCGTCAGAGCGTCTCTGTTGTATCAATTAAGTCACCTTTTCCTGCGATACCTTTGGCACTCTTGTGTCGTTGTGATTTTTAAGTATAGACGCATATTTATGCTTTTTCATGTTTTTCTACACCGAGCTAATAAGGTAATTTTCGTTATAATGTATTCCCACTGGAAATTCACAGGATAAATTGGAAATACGATCAATCAAATTTTGCGATCAATATAATTTCATATCATTCTTAAACGAGAATTTGTTTAAAAAGGTAACATAACAACTTGCAAAGTTAGAACAAATAAAGTTCGAGATAGTTTCTTGTACTCTGCTGTTATGATTTATAACAGTTTGCCTGACCAATTGAAGAAATGTAAAAATCCTAAGGAGTTTGGAAGGAGGATTCAAGAGTTGGTGATGGCTTCTCAATGTTTGTAATGGTGTGTGGTGTTTTATGTTTTAGTGTTGGTGTCTTTTTTTGTTTCAATAGTGTTACTGTTCTTTGATGTTTTGCTCTAGTCTCATATGTTTTGCTATAAGATCAAATAATTAATTTATGAATTGTTTTGCCAGATTGTAGTATTGCGCGCCTCTGACGCCAGCAATCTTGGTTGCTGTTTTGAGGTGTTGTATATTATTGAACGATTTTTTTTTTTAATTTTACAACAATAATTTGTACTGCGCTGCCAGTCTAGTACCTAATTCTATGATTCCCAATCCAATATTCTAATCTAAAGTACCTACCTACTACTTTGCGTGATAATCAGATATAGTTCATTTCTCCCTTACTTTGTGTAAGTGTGCATATAATGTAGGTACCTACGTACCGATTACTTAAACACATACTTAATTACATAGATAGAGTATCTCTCAGAATAACGGTCTGGAGCAAAATGACGTAGTACTAAGAGATACTCAACTAAATGCTTTTATGTTTGAACAACAACTTGTTAGGACCTACATATTTATGTATGAAAATACATTTCGTTCATACTTATCTATTTAGATTCAAGTACTTACCTAATTGAAATTGGCGTAGGAAGCGGAAACTAAAAAACAAAAATGCAAGTTTTCTATCAAAGAGCACAAGATAATAAGGTCATGATGAAGATATAATAATAAAATAAAAAAGACGTTATTTGACTTTCAAAGACACTATCAATTTGATTTGAATTTTACAACTACTAAAATGTCCCATTTGTTATGTACATTAGGAAATATCATGTTAGAAAATAATATTACCTATACTTATTTCATGTTATGTATTTGCACAAGCGGAAGAATGTATTCGCTTTATGGAGCGAGATAATATTGTTATATCGGTTAAGCTCCTACTTACTACTCAATCATGTATGTAACTATATAATAATATGGTCGCTTTCATGGAATGAATAGATATAAATAATTTTTTTATAGAACTACATGTAATATGTGTTTGAATATGATATCTATATAGGTATTATGATAAATACCTACAGTTATGTAAATCAAAGTAAATATGCCCTTAAAGGTTGAAATTTCCGTACACTTATAATATAAATTAAAAAATATTTAAAATAAAACAAAACATTTCTTCATACTTAATTACATTATATTCTGGTAGACGAGATTTTAATTTCAAACTGTTCCGATTTCAATATTCCTAATGGTACATAATCCACTACTAAGTGTTAGCTTAAAACAAACACGGGATCTTATCAGTAATTATTTACTTACTAACATACTTATTACAGACACACATAAAATATCTGCATCCACATACTTCCACCCGCTCATTGGCTACAATAATAATATAATACCTGATATTAATGTCAGTTTATGCTATCTTAGCCACTTGACTGGATACATGGAATTCACTCGTGCCCTATCTGAGAATCTCATAAATAAATATTGTTATTATTATGTGTAATGAGTAAATTGTACCCACAATTACGGGCAATTGAAAAAAAGACCTTGAAAACTTATCAGGCGTTTTAGAGGACATCTGCTGCGACAATAGGAATAAGAAAATGATTAATAAAATATGGATATTGTTTTTACGATCACATTTTTATGAGTATGGACTAGTAATCATTAAATTCACTTATTATTATTCAATAATTATTATTACTTACTACCTATATAATATGTACTGTATAAGTTTATTCAAAATATGTAAAATTATGGGATATGTCACATACAAACCTATATACTAAGTAAAGTTTAAACTCTCGGAAACATGCGCAGGAAAAAATTTGTAAAACTTTTTTCATTCAAAACGACTTATATTTTCCTTACTTCTTTTCAGAACATTATTTATATTTGTATTTCAAATAGATAGTCTGATAGTAGTCTCATTCTTTCGATCGAGAAGTTCAGATTCGAATCACATGATCAATTTTTTTCAACTCTCCTCCCATTCAAATTTTCTCTACCCTTCTCCGTCCCCCGCGTTGTCTAATTTTCAGAATGATACAGGATTTTAACGTGACAAACGTTCTCTTCAGTTTTACTAAAAAAAAAATCTGGCAATCTCGAATAATATGGTATTGTTCGTCGACTTTTCACAATTGAGGACTTTTTATACAAATATGCGTGCGATCGACTGTTCGTCCACCTTTAATGTAGTGTTTTAGATTCAATGTAGGTAGCATCACTTTACAATATAGTAAAACTATAAAATAAAGTGGGACCTACATCTATGTATATAATATGTATTTAAACGGAATGACGTGGAGGTATCACGTGTATTGATTATTTGTACTGCGACTGAAATATAATATTTCATAAATACATACAATACTTAACATAACTCATAACTTGTATGGATCAAACAAAAGTCTAGTTTCAATATCAAGAAGTATACAAATAAAAAGTACAGACTACATAATTATTTTTTTCACAAGTCACGGAAGGTTTTGCTACTAAAACTATTCGCATGACCTTCATCAAGAAATTGCGCCGCAGAATGGATTCCGACCACCGGATGAGTAGCAATTTCATTATACACATTACACCCACCTAACTGCAAACGTTTTAGGTATAAAGGGAATCCTTATTCATTTACTCAAGCATATAGACCATTAAAGGTCTATATACGTGGTCTTGTCTATGGATTCGCTTTTGCTTGGAGGGCAAATCGTCAGATTGCGCAAATCATCCTTGTAGGATGTTATGCAGTAAGAGAAAAAAAAGAAAGTCCGACGACAAAATAATAACAAAAACGACACTGACAGTTTTTTGATTATTAAGTATTCTTTAGGCTTTCCACCTTTTTGTTTGTTCTGTTTTTGTTCCGTTGTTGTCCTCCAAACAATTTTCTGTGACGTCATCCTTTAATGGTCTATTATGTAGCTATTTATTTACTCATGTTGTCAACGAGAAAATAGCAACTGGAGATACGTAGAAAATACAGCCATTTACACGGTAGCTGGAAAATCGTCAAAAATATCTACCGTCGTACATGGGTAAGGAGAGAGCAGGGACACTCCAGTAAGTAAGATATGAATTTCATTTATATATAATGTGATCAGTGACAAAAAACAGACTGAAAACAACATTATTTATTTTCATAAATAATGTGAAGTATTGATCTTTGATATTGCCTTCTAAAATATTTTCAGGAAGGATATACAGTAGGTAGTTCGTTTCTAGTTCTCGGACTTGTTCACTTATTCAAATCCTTTCAACTCGATATTTTTTCGCTTTATATGAATCTGAATGATTTTCTATAAAAAATAATATAATGTATTCACTATGTCGGTGTAGTAGAATTTCATAATGAAGTTAAAAAACAATTGTTTTTAACACTATATTTATTTATTTTATTCTTCTTGCACATCATCATAATAATATACATAACAAAATCAACAACTTGAGAGAGGCGTCTTTCGTCTTTCAAGGAAATCGACGATTAAAATGTATCTATATAGTGTAAAAAACATTTGTTTTTAATTTAATATAATGTAATATACTTAATTAATATGTGCTATTTCCTGTTATTTTAATGGATTTTAATTACGATATCATGTAATCATAAGTTCATAGCGAATCTAATGATTAATGTCACAACCACTCACAAAATAATTCCAACGTTAGCAGCTTAAACAAAAACAACAACAAGAACGGATTGATTATAAAATCTTTTTTTTTTATTTAGTAAACAATATATACATATATATAGGTAGCTATAAAATTAACTAGATAATATTTATTTACATCAACAATAATACGTTCTAGAAGTAGATGAATGAGTACGTCTTTACTACTATAACTTAGTCATTGACAAATTTTATAATAGATATAATTAAGGTTGATAAAAAAATTACGAAAAACAATTCAGAAGAAGAAACGAAAACAATCATTATCATATTATTATTATGTATTTTTCTAACTGCGTAAATAAATAAAAATAATAATAAATAAGACATCATTTTACGGTGAATTATACAATTTCGCAGTACACTGACAGGTCATAATAATAATATGCCTATTTATCGTTTTACAATAATATTTACGTATCAGTACACACACATATACATACGTAGGTAATAATAAATTTGCATTTACATTAGGTACATTAATATAATATTAGGAATACAATGTGACAGGTGTGTTTCATACGTTGACATGTCGGAAATATTCAATTCATCATAATAATATTAATATGAAAGTAATTACTTCATCTAAGTATTATGACAAACTCTTGTAATATTGTATTGAAGAAATTTAGAACGCAGATATTTCAGGCAGAATGCTGGTATTTCGAACCCATGTTTTGAGTCTAATCGTTTGATAATCCTGTATATGTATCTGGATAGGTAAATTATTCCCGGCATTAGACTGTTGAGTTTTTGTGAGACCATGACTGATCATATGGAGACTTATCTGGTTGTATAATGCTGAGAAGTGTGGATGGCAATTCTGCCTCCGCGTTAAAAAAAAAAAAACCTAGGTTCTATTACTCAGTAAGTAATCAAATGACTATAATACTGTATAGTAGTGTATAGTACGTGAACACTTCATTGGTGGTCTGGTGGCGAAAATGTATATTATGTGAGAATAATAAAAATATACACTTCGTTTGATATTTATTATGTTTTATGGTTTGACATTCCTTTTCTCATTCAGGGTACTACATACTTCAATTAGGTACATCTAATATATAAAATTCTCGTGTCACGGAGTTTGTTATCATACTCCTCCGAAACGGCTGGACCGGATTTGATGAAATTTTATGTGCTTATCGGGTAGGTCTGAGAATCGGCCAACATTTATTTTGCATACCCCTAATTCACCCCGAATTCTTATTTTATTTTTTGGTCAATTTTTTTATGGTGAGGCATTAAAAAATACCTACAGCCGTAAATTTTCACCCTTCCACCATCAACCGCCTTTTTAATAGCGATATTAGGTATTAAATAATTTTTTTATCCTTAAAGGTCAAGGGACCTTACATCCCTTGTGTCACTGCGACCATAACAGATCTATTGTGACATCCATCTGTGTCATATCTCACTCTCAAGACCTAGGTGCATCATGTAGCTCAATCATTATTGAATTACTAATATCGAGAGGTAGTCACCAGCTTCAGAAGCAAATTAAAAACTGAACTCTTCACTGGCGCCCTTGAGACGGTCTAGGGACTGTTAAACGGCGTCAAAAATAAAATCATCCAAAATCATCATCATCATCATCAATCATTTTCAACTACGGTCGATAACTGATCAATTATTATATTTGGTCAGTTATCCTAGAAATAATGTATATGGCAAAACAGCGTTTGCCGGGTCAGCTAGTACTTTTATTAATATAAGCATGCTGAACTATATTTCCCCCACTTACTATGTCATGCAAATATATTTAAATACATACATACTTATAGATACAATTATCGCTAAATATTCTGCATTGGTACCGTATTTTTATCAATATCATTTGATTGAATGTGTTTTACAAATGTTAAGAATATGTATTTGATATTATTTATATCTATTGTGTTATCAATGAATATAACATACCTATAATAACTACTTATAGGTAGGTGTAGCATTTCTGAATTATCATTTATTAAAGTTTATAATACAAATATGTTATCAGAAGTAGAATGAAAACAATAAATTACTAATTATTATTGGTGCATTTCCTTTTTTTTTTAAATTGTTTGGCGGCCTATTACCTACTTTAATTACGCATAACTCAATTAGCAACAATTTATTTCTTTATTTTGTATCTAAATGTACCCATGTAAAGATGATGAAACAAAATTGAGTAACCGCAGTGGAAAGAATACTTAATAAATTATGTTAAATTAAATCCCAGAAAGAAAGGCGGGACAAAAACTATACTAACAAGAAGATGGTTATAATATATATGTATAAGATAATAAGTTGACAATGTATAACTTAGTTCAGGATGATATTATGAATCTGGATCCACAATAAAGAGAAAAACAAATTCTATCCTGTAAGTTTTCTTTTCATACAGAAATTAAAATTCAGGGAAGTCGACATTAACTATTAAGGATTAAAAAATAATATACTTATGGGATTTCAGGTTTGTGTCACATATTTGCAAAATTAGTATTAGTGTGCTCTGAAACCTTTTATGTAATGAGAAACTGTATGAATGTGGAGGAAGCGAAAGAAGGGTGTAAAGATAGATCTGTTTGGCGTTCCGTTCTCTCTGCCTACCCCGCTTGGGACACGGCGTGAGGGTATAGTATAGTACTATTTACAAAACCAATCTATGTAGAAAAGTAAAACCGACACTAAATCGATTTCAATAACTTTTTAGGATGTCGTTACTTAAGTAAACTTGTAAGGAATCTTTTTACGCAGAATCCTTACTTATGCTTCGAGAATTTGCTGAGAAAGTTTTGACTATGCATAATATTATTATTCCTCTTTACAACGCATTATAATCTGATCGTGAAGTGCGCTCATTCTCGCCAGTCTGTTTTATTTTAAAGAACAAATTTAAAAAGGTCAACACGCCCATATAAATGAAAAAATCAGGATTGACAGGTGTGTAAACTGAACATCAGCAGGTACCTACTTTAGTCCCAGACTGCGGTTATGTGGTGCATTCCGTGAAGTTATGATATCCCATTTATGTATTATTCTAAACATATTGTTGGACATTGTGTTAGTTAATCTTTGCATTCTTTTGAGATTTAAAACAATAATTATTGTAAATAATAACATATAACTATATTTGTTTATGAAAATAACAAAACATAAATAAAAGGTGTAATGTGAGTAATAATTTAATTGAATCACCGATTCAGCGAAACTTAAAATGAATGTAGTCGGTACTTTTTGAAGACGGAAAATAGCATTAATGTCAATATTATTTTTAAATAGTTTAAGTTATTAATAATAATGTAATATTGGTATTTATTTTTACCCCAATATAATATATTATTTTCATTATTTTGACATTTATTAGAAGGAGACAACAATATACCTACATTACAAATCTGAAAAATATTTACGTCACCGGTATTGTAATGACATGCGATTGCTAAATATAAATGACAATTAAATTAAAATAATGTGAAAATTACCTTAGACATTTTGAAGCCCTCTTTGATAAAACGATTATAAATGTCACTCAATGCAAAATTATGTAAAATGTTTTTTTTTTAAATCTCGATAACAGCTCGCAAAATTAGACGACACCCACACTCGAATTTCTAGAAACAACTGAAAAGAAATAATATGTGCCGACGGATGGCAATGGCGTGACGTGACATAAGGCAACACATAATGTACTGCGCATGCGCAATGATAATAGTGATTGGCGGTGTGGTTTAAAATACTTCACCGGCCTAAAAATAGCAGAGTATGTAAAAAAATATATGAAAGTAATGGAAAATCTCTAATCAAACTGTTTACACTACAACAATTACTTGCTTTTTATATAAGAATAATTTTATTTCGATCAAAGCATACATAAAATTTTTACACATTAATCAATAGGCAGCTAGATCATTCTCCCAATCATGTACCTAACTGTAACTATGTAAATGCAGCTTATTGTTTATCTAATATTACTATACCATACCATCACGGCATAATCCCACAAGTGGGGTAACCAGCAGACCAGCCACATGCAACAAACATGCAACAAAACATTGAGACATTCAGAATGAGTGCCAAACCTCATCGCCCTGTTGCATCATTTGTTTATCTAGGTACCTATGTAAAAATAATAATAATATTAACATTTTTTCGTCAAAAAAAATCATGAACAACTAGTGAGTTTATTGCCTGGAAGCAATATCATCCAGCTTACTAAAGAAAATTAGCAGTAGTGATTAGTAGAGACATGTAATATTTATAAAAGGATAGTTATTAAACGAGTGCGGGATAATTTCAATTATGAGTTGCAAAAATATGGATACAAACAGACAGAATTACCAACTGGGCACTAAATGTTAGCGATGACATAACCCTATAGTAAGAGACCACTAATACCATAGTTTGTCATCGTCATCATATCTCGCCCTCAACGCTCCTCTCGGGAGCACAGGGCAGAAACCAGCCTCCTCCATTCAGAGCGTCTCTGCGCCAATTGCGTCACCTCTTTCCACGACATTCCCTGCGCTCTGATATCGTTGTCATAGGAACGGTGTATTGTGAAAGAGGGACGCCCGGGCCGACGGAACCCCTGCTGACGGAAAAACAGTGCTCTTTTTGGCCAACTATCATTGGGCATTCTCAAAACATGTCCCAGCCAGGACCATCGTCTCTCTTGTATTACGGAGATTGTATTACTAATACAGTTTGAGCCACCATATTACTATTTAAGTGACAACATTGTAATAAACAAATTAATCTAAAATTGTCAGACATATATTCGAAACGAGCTGTATTTAAGATGACGTGTTTATAAAACTAGGAATATTGTGATGACAAAGGTGGTCGACTGCAGAATAATATTTTTGATTAAAAGATTATGGATTCAAACCCTGCTGCTGTCATACTCCACCTTCGGGATACAAGCATACAGTTTTATATGAGGATGTATTTATTTTAAAAATAAAGCTTATATCTTATCTGAAAAAAGTAATAAAAAAGAGTTTGTTGGCACTTGATTAGTCCACAATAAGTGTCTACAATAATTAATTTCTGATATTTTTAGAAAAAAAACTTACTCATTCCCATTCACGGTTATATGAATTACTACATTTGATATGAATCAGGTATTATTTTTCTACTTATTATGATTTTAATGATGTTTATAATTCTTTTAATAAAGGTTTAGTATTGAAACACAACATATTCCATATACCAAATTAGAACATTATGGAAAACATTACAATAAATATTTGAACCATTTCATATTTTCAGATGGTTTTTCCTCAAACTGACTTTGATATACCTACCTACTTTTTTGTTTGTTGTTATCCTTTATGCAAGTGAATTTATTTTTATTTTATTAAAACCAAATACACCTGCAGCCAGGACAATTTACAGAGAGAACAAGCGCTGCTACATCACACCACTGCTTAAGAACCTACATTGGCTGAGAGTCCCAGAGAGAGTGGAGTTCAAACTGTGCCTCACAGTCCACAAGGCCTTAAGCGGCTCAGCACCTCTGACGAAACTCACCTTTGACAAAACTCTGAGACAATCACTGCACTCAGCTTCCACTGCTGTCAACAAACTTGTAGAACACAACAGGGCAAACACTTCCAAATTCGCAGAAAGGAGCTTAAGCGTCGCAGGACCAATCACCTGGAACTGATTACCAGTGGATTTAAGTTAGAACATTCAGAAGCAAGTTGAAAACATTATTGTTCAGGAGAAGTCATGGTGGCCTTGAGATGGTCATGGATCATTAAACGGCACCAATTACAAATCGTCCATATTATTATTATTTGCAATAAGCAAATATGCTTGACAGAGTAGATCTTTCGTTTAAAAAAATATACAAGCTAAAACAAATAATGCTGTGAACACGAATAAATTAATAAATATAATAAAGGAAACAGAGGTGATAGGATATATAAATAAACAATTTTGTTTCTTTCAATAAAAATTTATTCTTTTGACTAGATACTTAAACCTATAAAACACAATGTTGCTATACACATAAAACAAGACTTACAATGTAGCTAATCCACGGTAACTATGACTAATAAAACTAAAGTCTTTTATGTCACAAACTTAAATACTAAATATACTTATTTATAGTGATGTATCATTTGAAAATTAGTATTGGTTTAAAGAAGAATTTAAATTTCCAATTAATAATGTAAGATTATGTCTGGAGAAAATTTTTTATAATATGATCTATTTTATCAAAAAAGTTTCGATGGACATAATATCATTACAAAGGGCAAAATTTGACCCAAACTATTAAGCACGAAGATGCGTCATGTTTTGAATTTGATAATTATAGGATCTCTGCCTATAGTTGGGTTGTGCCAAATCATACAATTAAAACATGACACTTTTAGTTATATGTAGTTATTAATTGTATCCTTCATCATTGTATTTTGAAACAAGCACAGCATTGAAGCCGAATTCATCAATAAACTTGCAATATTTACATTATTGATAGGAGATTTGTACGCTATATATTATGTAGTATGAGTTTGTCGACAGCCTGGAAGTAGTGTCTCGGCTTCATGCACAGGAGGTGCACAGTTCGATTCCTGGTGTTGGAAACTCTCCTTTCATGATATAAGCTTTTAGCTTTCTGTGATAGGTGTATAAAGTTGTATTTGGGTTTATACTGCCATCTATGGTAAAAGGGCAGTGAGTATTACATATTTAATATAGTTTCACATTATGAAGCATCAACTGAGAGAGATTTTCTATGAGATATATAGTCTTGTAAGTTAATCACAATGCTCTTTTACTTTGTGATGTGTAAATTCATTACTTACAAAAATTGTATCAATTATATTGATTTAACAGCAATAAATTTTCAAAAATTTGATATTAAAAAACTTTAGTGTCTTCACATAATTGTAAAAATTTTACATGATCAAGTTATGTTTATTTGTCGAATTAAAATTTCTTTCATACAAAGGATATTAACGATGAAGAACATTGAAATACTTTCAACAAGTCAAAATGGGATACAATATGTGGCATTCTATTTACACTCGGACACTAAACTAAATTAAGTAATTATAATATTATTAGAAAAAACTAGAAATGTAATTAAATCTATACTTTTCAAAAATTATTACCTTTTACTATAAATAATTCAACTATACAAATATAACTAGATGTTGGAACAAGCTGCCTCTGTGTCTGCGAGAGGAGGTGAATGGAGAGAGTTTTAAAAGAGGACTGAAGACACACCTTTTTGCTGGGAGTTTCGGGTGATGGATACGATATACGGCGCCCTTGAGGTCATGTTATGAGTAAACGGCGCTTTACAAATTGTCCATATATATATATATATACAAAAAAAAATATGTACAAACATGGACAAGGTCACAGTGCATCTTTTTTAACATACTTGGATCAAAACAAGCAAGAACTTAATTAGTATTTTATTTGACCAGTGGTTGTTTAATAATCTGTAGGCCTAGTCAAAACACATTTAAGCGTTACGTTTTCGTTGAAATGTGTCAATTTTCTTAGCTAAAATACACAAGTAGCTACGAAAATTGACACATTCTCGCCACGTTCACGTTTGAACGAAAACTAAACGAAAACGTAACGCTAAAATGTGTTTTGACTAGGCCCACTGGTCTACGTTAAATTGAAAGATGGCATTTTTGTTGTGTAAAAATATGGAACATTTGTTTAAAGTATACATTCAACTGCACAATAAATCTGAGACATGTAACATGTTCAAGATTTTGAAATTCATATCAGATAACATTATTTTGGAATTATACAAAGTAAATATCTACCCATACTGTATAGACTAGAAGTTCAAAGGAAAAATTGGAAATGCACCAAAAACATTGATGTTGCAAGGCTTTTGAGATATTATTTTTTTTTTATTGTAAGGGCCCTTTTATAGCTCTGTCAGGTATACAGAATGTGCGATACTTAAGCATAAAAAGGATAACAACCTATAATGTCATAATGTTATGGAGTGAAACAACATAATAATAGTATTATTAATTTTGGAACATTTCTGATAAAATTAGTACCTACTGTGTTACTAGTCTACACTATATAGGTCAATGATATAAACCAATAAAGATTTGAAATTTACAATTAATTAAGACAATAAAAATGTTATTTAAACATTTTGGTGTAAAGTAATAAAGTATAATGTTAAAATTTCATTTCATGTTTTAATTTATATTTTATGTCTCAATAAACATTGATATTTGTAGTAAATCTAACATCATCTATTACTCTACCATACATTATCTCTTTTCATTATACCTACTATTATACCATCACGGCACATCCCACAAGTGGGGTAGCCAGTAGACCAGTTGTATGTAGCAAACATCCAAACTATCCTCTCCGTGCCAACAAAAGAATATTCTAGAAGAGTGGCAAACCTAATTACTGAATTTAAGATGTAAAATGTCTTTGTTAAAATACTGTAATAACTAACACATGTAAAAGGCTCACGTAAATTTAAAATGAGTAAAGATTTTTTATGTGTTGGGACTATTCGGATGGAGAGGACACGAACTACACTTATTGTAATGCCCGTTGATGCAGAATGTATGTGATGAGAATGAACTAAGGATGGCAAATGACTAAGCGATATATGTCACTGCACACTGGAGTGGCAAGTCTGAAGTCCGGACTCGAAAAGTAATAAATAAAACATAAAATTTTATGGAAATAAATAGTTTAAATCAATGTTCTTACTGTCATAATGAATGCTATTGGAGTCTTTTAAAAAAAAATCTGTGTTACATAGTCCAACAATAATATTGTGTTTAAAGAGTATTTTACATATGCATTGCTCTCGCAAGCCTTAATTGGAAATCTCTAAATAGTAACTTCCCCTGATGTGGTACTCGACATAAATACATATCCATGGTCATCAGACATAAACCTTTGCCGTTCATTGGGAATCTTTCTTCTAATGGTGTTGAGATGTGGTGTTTCTTTGCCATAGTATTTAGCCATGTTTGAACATCATCACGGCTCCAATTTCTGGGATCTGAAATTATTTTTGTAGATAAATTAACAGTTCATATTTTTATGTATCTGTAGGCATCACAAGATGTTGTTAAATTATGGGCAACAACTAGTAGTTGTTATATGAAAAAACTTATAAATATAATTATATATTATATAATTTACATATATTTTTCTATCTATAGCATGGGTGGCCAACCTTTTCAGCAGCCGGGCCAAATTTCAGAATGAGATTTCCAACCGGGCCGCACACCAATATACTCCAAATATGGAGCATTTGATAATTTTACTTCAATTTGAAATTTCTACCCCCCCGTCACCAAATTTTCAAAATGGTACAGAAATTTGAAATGTTTCAAAACTCCTTGGTTGTCTTTAAGAATATTTTCTCAAAATACCTCTTTCAAAAAAGTAACGGGAACTTGTACCAACTACCATTTAGAAAAATGTGCATATGCTTCGCGGGTCGCACGTAGACACCCAACGGGCTTCATGTGGGCCGCGGGTTGGCCACCCCTGAACTACAGCATTGGAAGTGAGTCATGATTGCATTCTTGTGCATATATACCTAACCATGAATGTATGTTTAGTTGTAATGATGGGTAATTTATATTTTTGTTATTGTCTAATTGTAAAATTAATATCATTTTCTTAAATTCCTCATATTTTATAATCCTGTTGAATCTATTTATGCTGAATTTTGTCATACTCGTATACGAATATGGAATGTAGAGTAAAAATATATATTTATGCAAATTGTATTAACACTAAACCTACCGACATTTTATGTATACCTATTCCTACCACGAGCGGTCAAATGACCGCTTCAAAAAAATAAATATATATCATTAGTATAGAACTTTTTTTTTTGCTAATTGGATAGTAAAAACATATTTTTGTTCTATTTAGAAAAGTTTTATGCACATTTATGCATTTTTAGTATATTTTTTACATATTATAGAATTTATTATTTTGCGTCGCATATTTTCCACATACGTAAGTAATTTTAACTTTTTCACAAATTGACCTAATAATATCTTATTTGATAAGATTTCCGTCCAGATGAATCTATAAATGTATTTGTTCTTGTTTCTGATGAACATTCTTGGCGTAGCTGTGTCTCTTTCTGACATTTGGTCTTCTTGTGCCAACTGAAATAAAAATTATTCCTTCGAAATTTCTTCACCCGTAATTTCCTTATTTACATCCAAGCATTTATCCCGGCTAAATCTAAGATATTGAAAAGTACCTATAAAGGTATTTTTAACATTTAGATTTTACACCATGCTTTCTGGCCATTGAAGTTCCTCAAGTGAGGCTGATGGTTCTCTTTCTTTGTCTCTTCCCAAATATGGAGAACCGTTTACTATGTACTTACTCACAACTTATATCGAAAGACAACCAAAATTTTATACCAAATTTGTCCGATTTATTGGGCAAGTATAGAGTTAATCTACGACGTGCTTTTATTAGGAAATAATTGTTCATCTATGGAGAGACAAATGCTCCTGGGTTATAACAGTTTTGACTGTTTTCGATGAAATTGAACCAAACTTGAGAGATGAAAGCAAACTCATCGTTTTGTAGGCATTAGCTACTTTGACTTCTATTGTAAAACCAAACAAATCTCTAAAATGATTTCTATAAAGTCAGTTCGGTTTATAGTTGTCGAGGAAAATAACGAACCCCATTTCTTATTCCATAAATATGATACTTAGATACATATTTTTAGACACAAGCTAGACATTTGTTTCAATCGCTTGTTTGTTCATACTAGAGGTCTTCAAACTTTTTTGTTTCACAGACCACTCGCCATATTTTTCGGTTTTGGCTAGACCTAATCATACTTGATATTAATAATTTATACATTTATCAACTTCAAATGCATTTCTGACATCTGGTATAATGTAACTCACATTGAAAGATTGTTCTTCAATAGTGCTTATTCCGATCAGTTCCTTTTTCTAATGACAATTTCTCTTCGTATTGACAACACTCACTTCTGCGATTATGTAAAAAAAATAGGTATTATTTGTATATGTGGATGATTCCATGGAGTGCCAAAAGTAAAATCAAGTCCTGTTTGTATGATATCCATTTTCGTTGACCCCCATTTTCTTTTCATAAACCCCCACTTTTTTCCGCCGACATGGACTCTTTTTAGGTATTCTTAGACCTCTTGAAGTCGATATTGATCACTTTGGGAATCATTGGTTAACGTTGTAGATTCACAACTACACCACGGACTTATAAAACTTTTTTCATTTGTACACTTTCCGAAAAATAAAGTAGTTAATAACAGGAATTGTTCAAAAGGTCAAATGACCGCTCGTGGTAGACTAGACATGCAATAAAAAAAAATCAGAAACTAAAAAATAAAAAAAGTTGTGAATATTCAAAAATGGAATATATCCATATTATAGGAAAAGTCAGAAAGTTACATGTCGATACAGCAACGTTATGTACAAGAAATTCTAAACGAAATTTCAAAAACGGTCATTTGACCGCGCTCGGTAGGTTTAGTGTTAAGTGGGTAAGTGTAATATATTGTAATTTAAGAGAAACATTTGTTAATTGTTTAATAAATAAATAAATACTATCACGGCATCTTCCACAAGTGAGATAGCCGGTGTACTAAGTGTATATAATAAACATAGATGCCATCCTTTTAATGTCATGATTGTACTATATTATTTATATATCGTTTTATTAAATTTTGTCCGGAACCAAATATATTTTCTGCATCTTTGTTCTTCAAATATAGAAACGGTAAAAAAAACAACATTGGTAAATTTTCATTGAGTTATTGGGCAACCCTTCAGATATGGTTGACAATTTCAAGTTCAAATTATTCAAAAAGATTTATTCACATTGATACGATTTCAAAAAGCAACAAATTTTAATATTGTCTGCACTCCTAACAGTAA
The DNA here is from genome assembly GCA_947579605.1 of Athripsodes cinereus. Classification (NCBI taxonomy): domain Eukaryota; kingdom Metazoa; phylum Arthropoda; class Insecta; order Trichoptera; family Leptoceridae; genus Athripsodes; species Athripsodes cinereus. The sequence goes on along the minus strand of OX388307.1, from coordinate 10,061,421 downwards.
ATTAACTCAAAAACAAGACTCACACAAAAGAATTGCATTTCATATTTTCAATTCAACGCTTTAAAAAATAGTACCTGTAGGTAAATTGTCTCCATGTTGGTAGGACTGTATTCTAGCACTCTCCCCCCTCCAGTGATGTATACTGAAAGGTCCTCTCTCTCCTCTGCCCCCTACTGCCACACCCCCTTCCATCATACTGACTGCACTCAACACTTCTTTCAACAGAAATGTAATGGACTTTTGGATATTTGCGTTTTCTAACAATCTGCAAAAAAACATTGTTTTTAAATTTTTATTTATTTAATCATTAGAAAATTTATGACTAAGTATCTTCTATAAGGCACATATATGTATAATATTGATAGATACATTAAATATGAAAGCAATAAAATAAAATAACTACAAAAACACTACCTAACAGTATCCTATAGAGTATAGAAAATCATCAAATATTAGTTCATCTGTCAATTATTAATCGAATTATTCAATTGACAGCTTAATGATGTATTCATTTATTTATATAATGAACTGTTAAGTAGCCGAAACGGTGTTTCTTGTCTTGAATAAAGCGATAGATTTTGGAATAATAGGAATATAAAATTAAATCTTATAAAGTTTGTTAAAACGCTAGTTTATCTAATTTATTTTGTAAAAGTAATATTATTATTATTATAGTGTCTGTGGTGGCTAGTTACACCACCTACTGCCTTACAGATAATCTTATTCATAATTTTTGAAATGAAGAACATTTGGAACCTAGCGAGAAAAACAATAAATTTGTAAATTTTTCATTCGATTTTTTTTCATACTCATCACATCACCTCTGTTTTTGAATAATTGTATTAAAATCATTGATTAAAATTGTATATCTCATTTGTATAAAATACACAATTATATTTATTTAAAAAAAAGTTTTACAGTTCTACAATATTATTAGACTCTAACTAAAGTTTCAATAGTGTAAATGAGCTCTTGAGGTGATTTAATTACAAAAACAGAGAGCAATACCTATACGTGATTCAATGATAATGGTGTCAACAATAAAACAAAACTTGATGCAAAAGAAGTACATGCAGGCATAGAAACTGCAAAAGAGACAAATAATCAGGTAAGAAAATCTTAATAAGAAAATAAATAAAAACAATAAAAATTAATCCATCAAATCAATTATTATAAAATGTAATTACACCTTTGCAGTAATCTGCAATTTATGCAATCAATAATCAAAGATATACAGGATATTTTTCCGCTTCATAAAAATAATGACAATAAGATTATTGATAACTACAGAAAAGGTCTTGGAAAGTTGGTTTGAAAAGCTAAATGCATACTTGCAGGGCTACTGAACTTAATTTAAGATAAATGGACTTGATTTTACGATTCATGTGAAATTGGTTACAAGAAAAATAAACTGATTTTCAGGGACGGATGGCTATTGAACATGTTACATCTTAAAGGTAAATTACTTTTAGTACCCACATACATTGTGATATAAAAAGTAACATATTTTCTGCATAATTATTTCTATTTAGGTTGCAAGAGAAAATTGTTGTAAGAAAATTTTAAATACCTACCTAATATATGTAGTTGTGAAAAAGAGCAATATATTTGCCCATTTTGATGCTAATTAACATTTTCACGATAAGCACGAGTACAAATATAGTTTTTTTTTGTTGTTAATAGGTAATATGCTATTTACCTATATCACAACTCGAAAATTATGTTATCTGGAAGATATTTTTGTTTTTGGAAAAAATATGTTATTTCTCAACTCAATACCTATATATTGGTAAACAATGGGTCAAATTACATAATTTTATTTATAATATTATACCTAAATTATGTACAGTAAATTGAATTATAATTATAATAGATAAGTATGTAATGTACATAATATGACATAGGCACATTTGTATGAATCCACAGTAGGTGTATAGGTACTCATGTAGATAGGTATGTATTAGTATTTAGTGTTTGTTATATTTGGTTTATTGGTTTGAAAAACAGGAAGCCCAAGAGGAAATCCGCGGTAAATGTCCCGCCAAAGTAACGAACATTAATCTCCACACGGTAGGTAGCTACCTACATATTTATATTATTATTATTATCAACCTGCGCCAGCATCACAATCACAACATAATGTTTTTATTCGCAATCATCTGCATTAAGTAGCCGACTTAATTTCTAATTTCACAAAGGAACATCTTCATTTTTGTACAGTTTTCTTAAAAATATACTATGTTAAAAATATGGTCGATGCAATACAGAAAAGAAAATTTTATTTATTTATTTGTCTATTAGTTCTGAAAATTCTTGTACATCAAAAAATTATAAAGTGACGAAACTGTATTATGTATTTTCTAATGTGAGTGAGTAAATCGAAAAAGAAATACCTATAAAAATACATTTATAAGTCCCTACGGGTTCGTGAAAATTTATTCTGTTTTGCCATCGAACTGTTATTTTTGATTTATTTTTCTCATGTGGTAGGTGAAGTTTCAATGAAACCGCAAATAAAAATATGTGTCAAATAATACGTAGATATTTTTTGACCATGTAATGACGGTATCAAATGATATTTGCCCAAAAAATTAGACTTTAAGTTTTCGACGGCCCAGATGACACCTGTATAAATCTGAGACATCTAAGGCGTTGTCGGAAAAGGTATGATTCAATTAAGACAAATACATTCTGAGTAAAGGACACATATCACCGTCTTGTGTTCCCTAGTGGTGAATTCAGTCTGGAGAGGAGAGCCTGAAATTCTTATTTCAATCAGGCTTAAAAGAAATATTTAATAGGTACAATTTATTGTGACTTGTGTCCACTAACAGGAAGACCGCGTACTGTGTTTGACCACACGCATCGATCTAATAGAATATTATTAACATATTATTATTTTATTATTATAATACATATTAAAACATTCAAGCTATAAAAGACATGATAAATACAATCGCGTATAACAAATCAAATTATCGATTATAATGTACCTATAAATAACCACAGAATAATAATATTTACATATTTTCTGTTTCTATTTGATAAATTTTTTCTCAGATCGGATATCATTGGATCCACGAAGACTTATGGAAAACAGCTGGTTTTCAGCATTATATAAGGCATAAGGGACCGTAATCCTTTACTAGAAATCTAAGATCTAACTTAAGGACAATGAATAAATAAATTTTAGTCAAATTATCTAAATGATCCGGACGTACTTCCTTATATGCATAATTGCATAGGTATATCGCTACTAGGTATATCCCTTCCACCTTCACTTTATACTTTCTAAACCTAAATAGGGATCCAGCTATTTTATCTTTATAATAGATATTTTATTGTATCAGTAAACAAAGCACCGCATTCTGATAAACTATAGCTACACATGGTGTGCTCCATAAAAACAGCTTGCGATCTTATATTCGTAAAAAAAACATTGTAAAAATATAATTATTTATCCGTTCGAAAATATTTACGCGGGTTTGTATATGTGTATTAAATAATATGTATTATGCCTTCTACAGAGTACACCTTAATTAGGTAAGAAAGGGGAAAGCTACATATAATGCACTCTATTCGAACTGTATTGAATGTATGTATTCTTTTTTTTTTCGGTGGTAACCTTATGAAAGTTCATATTAATATGTATTGAATGTGTTTCTGGATATATAATAAGGTATTATTACTATATTTACCTTATTTCACAACAAAGATCAAAATATAGTAGAAAAAAAAAACTTTTTTTTATTTCATAATGGAAATCTGCTACCTAAACATCGACACAGTGAATAAAGATGTTATCTTTTTGTGATACGAATTCATCTTTTTTACGATAGAGAAAAGAGAGCATTTAATTTTCCATGTTTTGTCCACATTATATCGTTCACAAGGTTTCTGACGGCCTGGATATTCCTCTTTCGCAATACATAGTTCCTATGACGATATTTAGATGATTATGGATGTCGTGGGAAGAGGTGATTTAATTGGCGCAAAGACGTTCTGAGTGAAGGATTACTGTTTTCTATTCTGTGCTTGAAACGCAATTTTGTAGGATTGAATTGTTAAGAAAAAGTCGGGCATAAACCTAGTAGATATTATTATAAGTATAATTATTCATATACATATATAATATTGTGTATTATTTAAATATAGAAACAGGAAGAGGGAAAGCCAGCTGAAGGGATGTTGCGGGTAACGCCCTCGCTACACATCCGCGCGTCATGCCACTTCGATAAGCGGTAAATGCACCCTATTATAACATCGCCATCAATGTAAGTACAAACGGTCGAATTCGCTAATGAGTGCGTCCAGATAGTAGGATGCGAACGTCAATCAATCATCAATCTTCAACGATTCGGAGCATTCTCCGAAGAAATATTCGAATGAATGCGTTTGTTTCCCGTCCTTATACGGGTTACGAAGGCATTCATTCAAATATTTCTTCGGAAAATGCTCCGAATCGTTGAAGATTGATGATTGATTGACGTTCGCATCCTACTATCTGGACGCACCCAATAACGAATGTAAATAAAGTAACACAATTTAATTTGCTATTTAATACCTATGCTGCTTTACTTAATATGTAATACTAACCAAAAATAATATATGACATTTTGCATAGTTTACATCAAAATCTTCAGATAGAAATGAAATATAGTTATATTGTGCAATTATAACATTATCTTGTATCATACATTGCTTATTTTTAATAAATATTTTGTATCATATAGCTTGATGTTGCTAATGGTTTAGTATTATTAAGTAATTATTGTATTTAATATGTACCTAGTATAAGCCGTAGTATTAGGTAGAAAATAAATTAATAAATTATCGAGTAGTCTAAACAAATATTTAATTTACTGTTGGTAGAAAAAAAAATTAAGAATATTGATGTATTTAAAAATACAATGTGCATGAAGTTGCATACGTATAAATACATAAAGGTAGTACAAAATATACGTAAAGGTTTTATCAATTTTCTTATTATTTAGCTTTTAATTCGGAAATCTGTGTGGCATCATTATAATAATAAATAAAACAAAAATATATATTATCTAAATCAAAATAAAAATGGTAGTGTTCGTTACAACCACGATGTCGTGTTTACCGAACTCGAAATAACCGGGTCATGTAGCTTACCTTCCCTAACACACAAAAATACACCTTTCTAATTTTGTACCGTGTTGTTTATTTCCAGCACCTTTGATAAAAGTGCTAACATAGGTAGCTACTATTTTCATGTTCCTATTTAGGTAGGCACCTAGCACTAATGTTGTTCTAACTAATAACTTATTGACCCTTTGATGCCATATTCCCATCGACATCTGTGTGTGCTCAAATATAATTTCATAGCCTACGAGTAGGTAGGTACGAGTATTTGTAAGTAATTGTAGATATTTATTTATACTTAGTAATATGCCTACTACATAAGTAATATAATTATTTATTCATTCTTTACTGTACATTGATTACAAACAATTACATAAAAGGTATACATTCAAATTAAATACAATCAATATACAGAGGGCGAGTTTATCGCAAAGGCGCGATAAACTCATTATGATAGCATTTTTCATAAATCATTTTAGCGAGTTTTGTAAGAAATTAAAACTACTCGATATTTTGTAAGAAAAAATAGGGAAAACATAATTTGTTTTCCAAATAAGAGTCTCTGGCTCTAGGATCTATTTGTGAGGGTTGAAACCGGACCAACCCAACGAATTTTCTTTGCCTCATTCTTCACTTAAAATAATTATATAAAATTTAAAGGGATAGATAAGTCTGGACTCCCTTAATAAGTTTTGATACATCCATCCATACCATCATGGCTGTTCCAACAAGTGGGGTAGCCAGCGGATTAACTGTATGTAATTAATATGCACGTTGTCCTCTGCCAATAAGAGTTAAGATATTCAGGATTGATAGCATAAGTACTTCATCTTCGTACTTTATATACTTTATCGCTTAGCTGAAGATGTAAAATGTCTTAAATGTGATGTTTTACAAATATTCATTTTTTACAGAACCTCAAAAAAAGAGTGGGAAGCCTATCTTTACCGGGGACTCCTCGGGACTATAGATTTAAAACATAAAAAAATTGTACATATTTCGGAAATAAACTCGTACGTTTCATAACCTGATTGATGTCTCTCCCGATATAATATAGGTATGTTTTTATTTAAAGTTGATAAACAATATTCTGCGATATTAATCCACTGTGATTCGTAATTAACAATGTTAATTTGATTACAGAAGGCGCTATTCCTATCAACGATTTATTCAACCCAATGATGACATTTGTTATTCATTACTCATCACTAATCACCCATTGAAATTATTTGCGAATGACATTTTGTTAAAGTTAAACCTTTATTACACAGTTCCACACAAACAAAACAGGATATTAGGAATGACCACAATAAATTTCAAAAATATCTCTATGTATGTAGGTACACTATTTTAAAAAGTACACAGGTGGGTACCTACATACATCGTATTCACTTTTATATAAAGCCAATCCATTTCCGTTTTGAGGACAGGAAATTCATAGAAATCTAAACCTTTCGGGATGTTGTTGAACATAGTTTCAATGAAAATTAGATGAAAAAGGCGTCGTAATAATAGGCAAAATAAACAATACAGAATAATGTGAATAAATGAACAACCTTGAATATAGCGGAAATAGAATACGAGAAACACACACACGGGTATAGATGGACCACAATAATAAAACTTGTAGGTGAACCTACCTAGCTGTGATCAAACCTGGACGTGATTTTAATTATACATAAAAATATAATAGTATTATGCATACGAAACATAATATTTTGCGAAAATGTATAATACAACGTGGATATTAGACAGACATTCGTGAAAATAATACAGATTTTCACATAAATCATGTAAGTAAAACTTTTCGTGGAGTACCATAGAAGATGCACGCAAGATTAAATTAAACAATAATATGTTATGACACACAACTACAGCAATTTACAAAATTATCTGAACAGTTGGAAATGTATCGTCATAAAGCATTTCCTTCAAGTCGAGCAGATCGTTAATAGTTGTAAATAATAATAATACATAACTATATGCAGAAGATGTAATACAAGAAATAGTTTAATTTTAATAAATATTGTAGATATTGTAATAAATTTAATTTGACGACGAGATTTCGTAGTTAAGATCTGCATAGGGAGTAATATAATTATTATTATAAGATTATAAAGTGCATGGTGACAGTTAGCGATATATTAATTGTTAATGTAGGTACATAGTAATGTGTACCTAGCTATGTGATGTGTCCTGTATGCACACAATAACTGAATGTATGAATGAATGAGTGAATGATTGATGAAATAGTAGGATATCCGCCCGCATGTATGGACTGCGGACTGCCAAGTGTGGACAATGAGGCGACATTGTGGTAAATTAAGATTTTTATATCCGGCGGTATTTCAAATGGGTACATTATGTATGTATATGTTCATAATATATAATAGTGCAATTGTTTGTCTACATCATCCAGAAGTGGAGTAGCCACTGATTTAAATACTATTAAATAAATGTGTAGGTCGTCCTCTCCATGGCAATGAAAAATCAAGCATTCAAGGTGGTTGAGCAAACCTGATCACAATCATGTTTGATGCATTTAAACATCCTCCAAAAACTGGGTAGTCAGCGAACAAAATGCATTACCTACATACAGATACAGGTCGTTCTCTTCGTGCTGAATAATAAAATAAGACACTTATGATAGGTGATATAGTGCATTACCTAACAGGCAGGCAATATACCCGCCATTTGTACCATATATGAAAAATGTGCAATAAAGATTATTTTGTTTATTTATTTTATTTTACAGTTTATCGCTAAACTGAAATTGTTAAATATCAATATATGATCTATGCGAAATTTAAAAAAAATTGGAAACTTGTAGTTAAAAAACTTAGCTTAAATTTTAATTAGTTATAGGTAATATACCTTTAATTGATTTAAACTCACTTTATTCTAAAACATACTTATCAAACATTGTACTGTACTCTGTAGTAGGTTTACTGGTAGACATTGCCTCAAGGCAAGATGCACCTACGCCTTTTGTAAAAAAATATTTTGACAATAAAGTGTTTATTATTATTATTATACCTTCGCGATGTTACAAATATTCTGGTAGGTAAATAATTTATAATCTAATTATATGAAATCTTCAAAAAATAGTATGTGATGACACTAAGTACACCCTTCACACTAAGTAATAACAGCTTATATCGTGAAAATGGAGTATGTCATTGACATGATCATGATTGTATTTTTTACAAATTTACTTCTTTTAAACAATTATTTTGTTATCCTTATTTATACCAATTATTCTTGTTTAGGCACTTATCTACTTTACTTATAAACTCAATTAATTAAAATTCAAGACATTCACAATGAAATGAAAATAAGAGTTTTAAGGAGTTGCAGAACTTTTCGAGAAAAATAAAGTTAGTTTTTCAACATAATAATTGTAAATTCCTCCTTCATAGTTTTGTGTGAAAACAAAAATAACATAGTGATAAAACAAATAGTAATTTATGTATTTAAAAAAATGTAAAAATCCTTACCAATGCAGTTACGTATATCGATATCCAAAATCAAAAACAACAGTGTTGAAATTTTAAATAACCACAGATTATGAATTGCAACACTTTAAAACACATAAAATACCCTTTGAAATCAAATTTAAATCCGTTTGTATAAAATATATCTGTGAATTCAATAATAAATTACATTAAAATAGTAATGAAATAATATCGTAAACTCGGCAACATTCCCTGCACAATCACACGACCAACCAACACAACGACTGTAAACAGAATGGATTTTAAAATAATTCGAAATTTGAAATCCTGTCTCATGTGTCAGGATGTATTGTATAGTGTGGGTTGGTAGTGGGGTAGGTGTAAAGGTATACACATTACACAATACACACACTATACAACTTTTGTGGGTATAATAAATTAATAATAGGTATGAGTGTATTTTGTAAACCAAACAAGGATGATTGACGATGATTGTTGGCGGGAACGGGAAACGAATTGCATTCGATGTGATACATGAGATCTGACAGCGGCAGATGTCAGCACTCAAACGAACAGAGGCGTCTCAAAGTGAGGAAACTACTTTGACGATGGCTCTAAGATCTATTCGTTAGTGTAAAAGAATGGTGTTTTGCTTAAGTTTTGCGTTTATTATTATTATTATCAAATACAAACCTTAACAAAATTTAAATTTGTAGTTCAATAGATTGTGAACACTTGACAAATGCTTTTGAATGAAAAAGAGAATTTATATCAAGTACAAATTTGATGCATAAATATAATATGACATAGGGGAACTAGGGGCAAGACGGGGACGTGGGGTAAGATGAGGTACTGGGATAAAAGTGGAACCGTGCCGAGTAGCCCTGAACGCTGGATGACATTAGATGCTCTCTTCGGACCCCCCACTAGTAACAAGGTTACATCTGCAGTGGTTGCTCGTCCCGTGATGCTGTGATACTAAATGTGTTTTTCGCATATTTCACGTCATTTTACTTAATTTTGTTGATAGTGTCATTCAAGAAAGAATATCGTGATTCAGATTGTTTGACATTTGATAAATAAGATTTAAATATTGAATTTTAAGGGAAGATACTCGATTATTAACTGGAAAAAAATATGGTTTATAACTTTATTCATTAATTAATTGATTAATATTCTTAACTACCCCGTCTTGCCCCTACCCGTGGGGCAAGACGGGAAATTTAAGCTTTTTTTTAAAATTGAAATACCTATTTATTATTTCTTAACGTTTACTTTAACGTTTATGTGATTCATTTGCTAGATTTAAAGATCAAAGTTTGTGTCAATAAACTTTTTTTTAAAATTTATATAAAAAAACGTGTTTTTTGACATCTTAGCTTAACGTTCCCGTCTTGCCCCTAGTTCCCCTACCTAGAGAAAAATTACAAATATGAAAAAAATATTTTCATTTATCTTCGTTTTGCCAGTCAGATTCTGATGATAAAACATGTAATTATGTATATGGGAATATGGGTACCTACCTATGGGTATTTTCGTAAATAATAAAATAAAATGTGGGATGAAGTAGAGCCGCCTCTGTAGATATAATTTTATTCAAATGATTCGAAAATGGAACGTGACTTGTTCGGCGGGCGAAAGGAAGAAAGATAGACACAGTACTACTTTACCGGAAAAATTCGAAAAGTTGCATGTATCTAATAATAGTAACCTACATTACAGGAAAAAATCGATTTGCACTTATGTAAGTATTTTGTTATTCGTTTAAGAGCAAAAATAGATACATACCTACTACTATACTGCTACTATACCATCACGGCATATCCCACAAGTGGGGTAGCCAGCAGATCAGCTGCATGTAAGAAACATGCAAACTGTCCTCTTCGTGCCAATATAATATCAAGACATTCAGGATGGGTGGCAAACCTCATCGCTGAATTTAAGATGTAAAATGTCTTAATTTTTTCGAACACCTGCCTTTTCTTTACCGGGTGCTCCACGGGATATATTATATATATATAGGACACATACCTACCTACCACAATATTAAAATTTTGTGTAAATTATGTAAACTTATGTTATTATTTCAAAAAATAATGTATCATTCCGCAGTGGGTGGTACCTAATGGTAAACTGATGGTAGAATCTCAGCCTCTCGTGTTCGACTCCTGCTGCTGAGTGTCATTTTACCTTCAGGATATAAACATAAATACATAATCTGGCTTACCGTGATCCTTGATGGTGTTTTGGGATTTTTGGGAAACAAATATATTTATTAAAAAACTTAAATAATGATCTCAATTGAAATCCGGCACCAATTTTCCTTCACTTCTTCTTATTCTTCTTCGATAGCCTAACTGGTCATATTATCGAGCCCATCAACCCTCACCTGCAGCTTCTCCTGTCTCCCGCTACGGATTTCCATTCAGTACTTCTAAGTGGCTGACACTTCATCGCCTCATCTTCCCATCTCAGCCTAGGTATACTAACTCATGTTCTTCCATTCGATTTTTCTTCACAGAGCAATGAAATACTGAATACATATTAAATAATACCTATGTAATTATAGATTGTTTTTTTTATCTCTTATGATCTACCTAGCTAGGATAGATTAAAAATTCTTACTCATAATGTAGGTAGGTATATATGTATGTATCTAGTTTCTACTCGTATTATCATGGCGTACCTACATCCTACCGGCACCCTTCTGCCACGTGGTATAGCGCGGTGTTCTACTATTTCCTGATAAAAAAAATACGTAATGAACACTCTGAATACAAGGATACCTAACACAATATGCACGTATAAATTTACTATTCCAATAATAAAATGTACTTACATACATAAGAAATACATTCTTTGAATAAAAAAAACAGAAAGCTAGGGAGTGTATTGCATATTATATATTATATTATTTGAGTGGTTTAGGATCGAAAATGAAGAAATCCGTGTGGAGTAAAATGTCGGGAAATATTTTTTATTATAATTTTACAGGTTTTTTTATACATAGGATTCCATATTAATTTCATTATCAAACCGAGGTTGGAAACTGTATTTCATAGTTTTTTTTGTAATCACTTCTATTTTTTAGATGTCGTATAACCTTACAACAACACTTGCTATTTTTATTAGTAACTATAATCAATGTTATTTACATGTATTTTATATTTTATTTTTGACATTTTAAATATGTAAGTACTTACATTTTGTTTTTTATCATTATTTTTATATCTTTATTATTTCTTACAAATTCTTTCAATCGTAGGTACATGAAAAAGGCTTTTGCCGTGAATGGATAAATAAATAAATACTTTAATAAATAAATGAACACAATACAATAAAACAAACTTATAAATAATAGTAGGTATATTATTCATGTAACTTCCTGATAGGTAATAAGAATGTATTATTGCATATTATAGAATGTAGGTAGATGTTATATACCTATATAATGATCTCTCAAGCTTAATAGGAGTCCCCAATTATCCCAAACGTGGTCCCATTTTTCGACATCCGGTAATACGCTAAACATTCACAACTTTGATATTATTCTCAACTTAGGTAAACATTGCTAATAAACCATAAGGAATTAAGATTTACTTTAAAAATAATAATCTTTAGTCGGGAAAGCATTTTCTTTAGATACGAGGGATAGGTACGCATATTTTACAAAAGCTATTTATTTATTTATTAAACTATAAACGGCTATTGCCTTTTTTAATAACAAAATAAAATACCTAACTAATACAATTTACATCAAAACATATCATTTCTCTACACTCCATACAATTTAACATATATACAAGAAGAAAACAGTTCAAAAATCACTACAAAATTAAAATATATAACAATCTTTAGAAATTGATGTTAAATATTACAAATTATAAAATAATATAGGTAATCAAAATAACCATTCAGTCCAAATCACAAACATGCATAAATATACGCAATCATTTATAGCTATGTCTAAGTCAAATGTTTGATTTATTTTTTTGTTCAATAAAGGTATCTATTCGAAAACTGAGTGGTACAACTACTATCCCATCATGCCATATCCTGCAAGTGGGGTAGCCAGCAGACCAGCTGTATTTGTGAATTTCTAAGTTAAAAAAATGTTTTAATAAAATTTCTGAATAATTATACCAAAATATACGATATACTTTATTAATGTGGATAAAATAATGTTGCAGCAGCCTCACTAGGTAGCCCTGTATCGAGGCGTGCTGCGTGATGAAAAAAGCTTACATAATGATATAAATTAACAATAATGTTTAAAAATTCGGTTTATTAGTTTTAACAATAAAGGTTCAACTACTTTCACGGACAATATATAATTTCACTATTTGCTATTTTCAGAGTTCTTCACATGCAAAGAATATTTTTATTCAGTATCAATTGTTGGCGATCCCTTCATTGTTTATGATTATCTTTTATAACGGGTGTTCGCAATAGTTGAAGCTGTAGGAAATGACTAATCGATAATATATTTTTGTAAACACTTCTTCTCGTTCTCTTTACAACTTTACGACATTCTTCCGGAATACGGACAGACACCACCAACAACGTGAGCTTATTTGGATTTGAAGTGTTAATGACGCTTTTGTTATCAGACTGTAACAAACAGGAAAAATACACAACTAGTATTGTTTAAAAATTCCTGAAACGTAAGGCAAAAGGCCTGAATGGGTGGCAAAGAATAAGAAACAATGATCCTATTTAGAAATATTCTAAGTTCTGGACACCATTGATGAAAAAATCTTTTTTTTAAGTCACAACGTTCAACTTTAAATAAAATGAAATGTTTTGTATATTATTGGGTGGCTATTACATAATACCTATGTAGATGTTAATTGTCTTATACGCAAAGACATAGGTATTATTAATATGCAATGGTATATTGTCATACTACGTAATATATTATATCTTTGTGTTATGTGTGCTGTCTTTGGTTTACAAATTTGTTTAAAAATATACTTATGTAGTACCTAGCTAAAAGTAAACCAGGATTCGAATACAGTACACGTCTTATATTCCGCTAATTTTCGTGATAAGCGAAAGACTGTTACAAATAAATCGAGGTTTAAAATAAATCCAATTACACCACCAAATCTTTCACAGTACTTATGCAATGTCCTTGTGTATCGAAGGTGGAGTAGGTCGATACCGAGAGAGGATTCGAATCTGGTATCTCTCCACCGAAATTACAAGACTACCATCGAACTAGAACTGCCTACCACTTGCATTGATCTATTTTGGTTAGGTCATATTTTAAAAATATAGAGATATAAATTTTTATCTAAGAGTTCTTTTTGGGCAAGTACTACAAATTAAACAAATATTATGCTAGATAGGTATGTACCTATATAGCATTATCGGTGTGTAGTTCAAATGAAGAGGGTTGTTACTTCCTTATTAGGTATTTTTTAATTAGAGTGCTTTGTAGAGAATGAATGAATGAATAGCATTATGCATCGTGTTTTATTCTTTGTGTATAATTTATAAAAAAATACATATTTGTCGTGTCAGGTAAGAAATAAAAAGACGTTTAAATATTTATATATGAACATGTTCCTACTAACTTACTAAAGTTATTAGCCGGAAGGAAGAATTACTAGGTATTAAAAACATGAATTCAAAATTATTACTACATACTGTATTATGATATAAGTAAAATATATTCTAGGGAAATGAAAAAGAAATAGGTTGTACTCGTATTATAAATCTGTTTCCTGCCAACAGCTGATGATGATATCCACAAAAGTCCAATCAGATGGAGAATAATAATAATAATAAATTTTACTAAGCGGCATCTTGCAATCGGCACAGTCGGCGAAACTAATAATAAAAACAACAAAACAATTTATATCTACCTAAATGCAAACCTTCCTAACAATAACAGGTGTGACAAAATACAGGACAGGACAGAACAAGAGATTGGTTTGTATCAGATAAAATCTTATAATTAATATTAAATTTGTGTACGTAGGTACGTACTATGTTTATTGATATGTATGTATGTATTTTATAGCACCGTTATTAGACAAGAGAGAGAAAAAAATATGTTATATATCCGTCGAAGCCTCAACCTTTGGGCAGATTTTAGGCTAAAAACATTTTTAATAGGTATTTTATATTATTAATATTATCATATTTGTATGGGAATTGTATAGTTACAGATTGTGTCAAAAGACAATTTATTTTTCAATTTCCGAAATATTTATCGTGCTGAAGATACAGTAGTATTATTTATTAGATATAATATAATTATATAGGCTACTGTGCAGAATTGATATTTGTATAAAAATATCGCATTGATTATAATAAATACCTACCTAGCCACTATGCAAAAATAAGTCACAAATAATGTTTTATCGATGATATATTTTTTATCCTTTACTGTTGTAGGTACATTCATATAAAAAAAAAAAATCAATATACAGAGAGCGAGTTTATCGCAAAGGCGATAAACAAAAAAAAATTGTCTATTTGAATATTATCTACTTTTATATTCTGAACGAAGCCGGGTATAACTAGTCTGGTAACATAAAATAATAATAATTTATAATACAAAATAACTTTGGTATAAAGAATACAGAAGACTTCACTTCCTCTCACTGCACAGTAAAACACTATTCAGTGTAACATTTTGACATTTCCTGGACCTTCTCTTTACGATCTCCATTGATACTATACTATGTAGGTACACATGAGAAGCCGAATCTGTTACAAATTCGATACTTTCACACCTAATACTGAAGATTCGTTTCTCCCGTTCTTTTCTATAAGTTTTCGAGTGTCCTGTAAAATGTAGTATTCGTAAAACATCCTGTGTAAGAACTAAGATGTTTATCATATTCAATTCAGCAATGTAGCTCATCCTATAAGTGTCTTGGTTTTTATTGGCACGACGAGGACGACTTACAAGTTCATAACTTGCAGTTTATCCGATGGCTACCTCAACCATAGGAAATGCGTGAATTAATGAATGAAATGACTTGTGTGTTTTAAATATTAATTATAAATTATGTCCAATACGTATGTAAGGACTCGCCACAATGGCATTATATACTTAGTAGCATCCAATCCATTAGGTAATATAATATTCATCATTATTATCGATGCCATCACATTTCCCAAAAGTGGGATAGCCAGCGGACTAACTGGATGAAATATTACTACTTTTGGAGCCAATAATGAGAATATAAATTTCTTCAAGATTGTGATCTCGTGTTTTGCTTAATATGTCTTCTAGGTTCTTGTTGCGAGGATTTACTGTGAGTTAAATAAATACTTTATTTTATTAGCCGTACAAATGGAGGTAGAACACGATTGCACTTTGACTTAACGTCGTGAAATATGAAATAATAATATTATAATCTTTTACGATTTTCTGAGGTATTATGTCCTGTGTAGAACGGAGATTGGATCAGGGGTCAAGAACAATATTTATGGTGGTAGAAATATGATTCTTTGGTAGATATAATTATATTATTAGGTATTTTGCTAGAATTACCTACCTACCTATACCTACTGCATTTCCAAAAGATGAAGTCTGGAGAGAAAAGCAATCTTGAATTTGATCTATTAAGTATAAATACCGTAGATTTATAAAATTACAAGACTGTGCACTTTGAGCAAATTCAATCAAAAATATATAGGTACTCTGTCTTTGCAATAAGATTGATTTTTCTATATAAAAAACCGTGCCACGTAAGATAGCGACTGAGGGAATTGTGTTTCTTTCTAATAAATTGCTAATAAAATAATCTAATAAATTAGAAATAAATATCTGTCATAATTTAAGCTCCGTTACACTATTGCCGAGTTAATTTAAATATCGTCGTTGCATATTCAAAAAGGGACATATGAATTCACAATTTTTTTGACATTTCTAGAATAAACTGCTTATAATGACATCATAACCATTTTATATAGTGGTTTTAGATATTTTATATAGATATCTATCTACATCCAAAATATAAATGTTTATTTAATCATGCGTTTATCTCAGAACTGCATTTTTTGAGATATGTCATTGTTCTTGCAAGCGAGCGATACATTATAATATATATTTTATATCGTAGGTATACCTATGTATCTTGCCTAAATAAAAAAAAACTTCTTGTATAGAGAAAAATGTAGGTAGATACTCGTTGATTATCCAATATTTAGGTACCTACTTTTAGATTATCCAATATTTTCAAATAATTCTGGGCCTGGTGTTATCTAAGTAGATGATTAGATTACAGGGTTACTTTTCTAAGAAAACTGCAAGCAGGTATGTTCCTTTATCCTTATCACGTGTATTTTTCATAAGAACTTCAAGAATATTTTATATTATTAAAATGTTGTGTACCACTAACTCCGACTGGTAAAAAAATACGTGTCGATGTGTGGACTGTAGAAGATATATCCAAAGAGAATATAATACTACGTAATAGATATATCTACTTTTACCTCTATTATAACAGATTGCATTATGTAATTTTCGCATCCTGCTTAGTACACAGATCAAACTTTAAGCTGTAAGTAACGTAATATCATTTCCTAGCTTAAAATACACTTTGAATACAGAAAATAATCGCCAAACATCGGACAACAATATAATTTGCCTTACAACTTACGATAATACATTTTTATTGTCCCTTTTGATGGTCCTAAACTGACGTACTATATAAATAATTCTGTTATTATGACACGTACATATTATGCATGTTTATATTAAATATAAACATATTTTTTTTATAATAGAATTTGTTAAGAATAGTCCCATAACGGATGTCCGGATTTCTTTTCGTTCAATATACATAGATAGTAGATACCAGTGTTGGGCGTTATTCAATTGATTTTTCAATTGTATGCCCAAACAATTAAATTTTCAATTGCAGTTAAATCAATTGCAATTAAATCAATTGCAATTGATTTAATTGTAGCGAGCTGCAGTTAAAGTTAATTGCAATTAAATCCATTAATTGTGGTTTTACAATTGATTTAATTGCAATTGAAAAATTAATTGTGTTATTTACAATTAACTTAATTGTCAATTGTAAATAACACAATTAATACCAAAGATCGGTATGCATATTCCATAGTAACTATCCGGTATTGGCCGAATAGTAAATATTGAACTAAAATCTATCTATACCATCACGACATCTCCCACAAGTTTCAAGATTATTTCATACAGTTGGTCTACTGAATATCCCATTCTATCTATCTATACCATCACGGCATCTCTCACAAGTTTATTAAATACAGTTGGTCTACTGATTATCCCACTCTATCTATCTATACCATCACGGCATCTCCCACAAGTTTATTACATACAGTTGGTTTACTGACTACCCCACTCTATCTATCTATACCATCACGGCATCTCTCACAAGGTTATTACATACAGTTGGTCTACTGACTATCCCACTCTATCTATCTATACCATCACGGCATCTCTCACAAGGTTATTACATACAGTTGGTTTACTGACTATCCCACTCTATCTATCTATACCATCACGGCATCTCTCACAAGGTTATTACATACAGTTGGTCTACTGACTACCCCACTCTATCTATCTATACCATCACGGCATCTCTCACAAGGTTATTACATACAGTTGGTTTACTGACTATCCCACTCTATCTATCTATACCATCACGGCATCTCTCACAAGGTTATTACATACAGTTGGTTTACTGACTATCCCACTCTATCTATCTATACCATCACGGCATCTCTCACAAGTTTATTAAATACAGTTGGTCTACTGATTATCCCACTCTATCTATCTATACCATCACGGCATCTCCCACAAGTTTATTACATACAGTTGGTCTACTGACTACCCCACTCTATCTATCTATACCATCACGGCATCTCTCACAAGGTTATTACATACAGTTGGTCTACTGACTACCCCACTCTATCTATCTATACCATCACGGCATCTCTCACAAGGTTATTACATACAGTTGGTCTACTGACTACCCCACTCTATCTATCTATACCATCACGGCATCTCCCACAAGTTTATTACATACAGTTGGTTTACTGACTACCCCACTCTATCTATCTATACCATCACGGCATCTCTCACAAGGTTATTACATACAGTTGGTCTACTGACTACCCCACTCTATCTATCTATACCATCACGGCATCTCTCACAAGGTTATTACATACAGTTGGTCTACTGACTATCCCACTCTATCTATCTATACCATCACGGCATCTCTCACAAGTTTATTAAATACAGTTGGTCTACTGATTATCCCACTCTATCTATCTATACCATCACGGCATCTCCCACAAGTTTATTACATACAGTTGGTTTACTGACTACCCCACTCTATCTATCTATACCATCACGGCATCTCTCACAAGGTTATTACATACAGTTGGTCTACTGACTACCCCACTCTATCTATCTAGTATTTTAGGATTTTTTGCTTTTATATTTATGTTTTTGTATTGTTTTAAGTATTGTATTATCGTTGTTTTTAAATTTAAATTTACTTTGACTTTTTTTGAGCATTTTAACTTTTACTTTTTTTTCCTCAAGATTGAAACATTTCTGGTAAGAGTGGAATCTTCGCTGGTCTACATGTCAAATATATTAATTGTCAACATATTGTATAACGACTGTTTGATTCTAAATATTGTGAAAATAAAATAAAAATAAATAAAAATATACCATCACGGCATCTCTCACAAGGTTATTACATACAGTTGGTTTACTGACTATCCCACTCTATCTATCTATACCATCACGGCATCTCTCACAAGTTTATTAAATACAGTTGGTCTACTGATTATCCCACTCTATCTATCTATACCATCACGGCATCTCCCACAAGTTTATTACATACAGTTGGTCTACTGACTACCCCACTCTATCTATCTATACCATCACGGCATCTCTCACAAGGTTATTACATACAGTTGGTCTACTGACTACCCCACTCTATCTATCTATACCATCACGGCATCTCTCACAAGGTTATTACATACAGTTGGTCTACTGACTACCCCACTCTATCTATCTATACCATCACGGCATCTCTCACAAGGTTATTACATACAGTTGGTTTACTGACTATCCCACTCTATCTATCTATACCATCACGGCATCTCTCACAAGTTTATTAAATACAGTTGGTTTACTGATTATCCCACTCTATCTATCTATACCATCACGGCATCTCTCACAAGGTTATTACATACAGTTGGTTTACTGACTATCCCACTCTATCTATCTATACCATCACGGCATCTCCCACAAGTTTATTACATACAGTTGGTCTACTGACTACCCCACTCTATCTATCTATACCATCACGGCATCTCTCACAAGGTTATTACATACAGTTGGTTTACTGACTACCCCACTCTATCTATCTATACCATCACGGCATCTCTCACAAGGTTATTACATACAGTTGGTCTACTGACTACCCCACTCTATCTATCTATACCATCACGGCATCTCTCACAAGGTTATTACATACAGTTGGTTTACTGACTATCCCACTCTATCTATCTATACCATCACGGCATCTCTCACAAGTTTATTAAATACAGTTGGTTTACTGATTATCCCACTCTATCTATCTATACCATCACGGCATCTCTCACAAGGTTATTACATACAGTTGGTTTACTGACTATCCCACTCTATCTATCTATACCATCACGGCATCTCTCACAAGTTTATTAAATACAGTTGGTCTACTGACTATCTCACTCTATCTATCTATACCATCACGGCATCTCTCACAAGTTTATTAAATACAGTTGGTCTACTGATTATCCCACTCTATCTATCTATACCATCACGGCTTAAAAATCAACTCCTGCATTATAAAAGTATTTTACAGGTAAGAAGGGTAACTTTCACATTTTTTGTATTATTTGAAATGGTCCAAGGTGACTAAAGCATAAACAACTCATAGAACATTATCATAAATTCGCATTTTTCAGGGCTGTGCATTTCGTTATACACTTAATTATTTGTATTAAATGCATAATTTTTGTGTATTGCATTGTGTTTAGTACATGCTCTTGGAATTTTTCTCATCGGTTATAGTATTTTTATGTATAGTGGTGCATTTTAAATGTGTGGGTGCCCTAAAAGAAAAAATGTATAATACTCATCCAAAAGAGTATTTGCAATTATTTGATAATTATGGAGTCACGTATGTATCTTGCACGTTAATGTTTCATTCATTTCTGCAAAAAAAAAACCGAACGTCAATTAATTTTTCGTAATAAATGTTTCGAATATCTAATTTTAACATTCGCGAATGCGAATTTCATATTGTAGTATTCGTGAGTGCGTATTTTTATTCAAAATCAACACTTAAACAGAAGTCAAAATAACAGGATATCAGAAATTTCATCACTTAGTCAATTATTTAACAGAACTTCTTCTTCTTCTTCTCGTACCGTATCAGGTCCCCCCGACGTTGGCAATCACTCTGGCGAAGGCTTCCCTATCCTGCGCGACCCGGAACAGTTCTCCCACATGTCTCATCCCGGTCCAGTCTCTTATATTGCGCAGCCAAGACGTTTGCCTTCTACCAGGACCACGCTGCCCCTCAATCTTCCCCATCAGTATCAGCTGGAGCAGACTATACTTATCGCCCCGCAGAACGTGACCCAGATATGAAATCTTACGGACCTTAACGTCCTTCAGCAGCTGTCTACTGCAATTGGCTCTCCTCAAAACCTCCGAGTTGCTGACCAAATCTGTCCATGGTATGCGAAGCATTCTCCTGTGCAACCACATCTCGAATGCCTCCAACCGGTTCATAGTGTGCACTTTCAGGGTCCAAGTTTCTGAGCCATACAGCAGCACAGACCACACAAAGCACTTCAACATTCTCTGCCTGAGTTTCAAATTTATATTGTCATTGCAGAATATTGATCTCATTTTGTTGAATGAGCTACGGGCTGCTTCAATCCTGCACTTCACTTCCACATCTGGGTCCACAGACGACGTAATCATACTACCCAGGTACTTAAATCGATCCACCCTCTCCAGCAGCTCACCATTGAGTTGCAATGTTATAGCGGAGTAATCTGCTCTGCTAAATGCCATCCACTTCGTCTTCTTTTTGTTGATATTAAGGCCTAATTCTTCTCCTGCGTTATTAATGTTTATAAGGAGCTTCTGGAGATCTGCGATGCTATCGGCCAGGATGACAGTGTCATCGGCGTATCTTATATTATTGATGCATACGCCATTGACCTTTACTCCCATTGTCGAGTTTTCTAGAGCCTTCTTAACAGAACAGAACTTACTGTTATTATTTGTAATAAACATACATATATGTAAAAATAAATTCATTTTAAAATTAAACTGTTTTATATAACTTTCATGTCAACTGACAACCCTAATTCTTGTTTGGTCTACATATTTTACAACAACTATTCACTTTGTAAGAGAGCGACAAACAATAGATGGACTCTGGACAATAAGACAAAGACCACAGGACAGGGAAACACAAAAGACAATAACCCTTATTAGTAGAATGAGATGACCATTGCAATCTGTAATGCAACTAAAAGGGATGAATATTATTATTTATTCCATATTATTCTATAGCCTAGACTCTAGACCATCTCAATGGCACCTATTTTAAAATATGAAATAAAGATGGTATAGATAGATAGAGTGGGATAGTCAGTAGACCAACACTGTATGTAATAATCTTGTGGGAGATGTCGTGATGGTATAGATAGATAAAGTGGGATAGTCAGTAGACCAACTGTATGTAATAAACTTGTGGGAGATGTCGTGATGGTATAGATAGATAGAATGGGGTAGTCAGTAGACCAACACTGTATGTAATAATCTTGTGGGAGATGTCGTGATGGTATAGATAGATAGAGTAGGGTAGTCAGTAGACCAACACTGTATGTAATAATCTTGTGGGAGATGTCG
This sequence comes from Athripsodes cinereus, assembly GCA_947579605.1. Lineage (NCBI taxonomy): Eukaryota > Metazoa > Arthropoda > Insecta > Trichoptera > Leptoceridae > Athripsodes > Athripsodes cinereus. The sequence goes on along the minus strand of OX388307.1, from coordinate 10,038,912 downwards.
TGATGGTATAGATAGATAAAGTGGGATAGTCAGTAGACCAACTGTATGTAATAATCTTGTGGGAGATGCCGTGATGGTATAGATAGATAGAGTGGGGTAGTCAGTAGACCAACACTGTATGTAATAATCTTGAGGGAGATGCCGTGATGGTATAGATAGATAGAGTGGGGTAGTCAGTAGACCAACACTGTATGTAATAATCTTGTGGGAGATGTCGTGATGGTATAGATAGATAAAGTGGGATAGTCAGTAGACCAACTGTATGTAATAATCTTGTGGGAGATGTCGTGATGGTATAGATAGATAAAGTGGGATAGTCAGTAGACCAACTGTATCTAATAAACTTGTGGGAGATGTCGTGATGGTATAGATAGATAGAATGGGGTAGTCAGTAGACCAACACTGTATGTAATAATCTTGTGGGAGATGTCGTGATGGTATAGATAGATAAAGTGGGATAGTCAGTAGACCAACTGTATGTAATAATCTTGTGGGAGATGTCGTGATGGTATAGATAGATAGAGTGGGGTAGTCAGTAGACCAACACTGTATGTAATAATCTTGTGGGAGATGTCGTGATGGTATAGATAGATAGAGTGGGATAGTCAGTAGACCAACTGTATGTAATAATCTTGTGGGAGATGCCGTGATGGTATAGATAGATAGAGTGGGGTAGTCAGTAGACCAACACTGTATGTAATAATCTTGTGGGAGATGTCGTGATGGTATAGATAGATAAAGTGGGATAGTCAGTAGACCAACTGTATGTAATAATCTTGTGGGAGATGCCGTGATGGTATAGATAGATAGAGTGGGGTAGTCAGTAGACCAACACTGTATGTAATAATCTTGAGGGAGATGCCGTGATGGTATAGATAGATAGAGTGGGGTAGTCAGTAGACCAACACTGTATGTAATAATCTTGTGGGAGATGTCGTGATGGTATAGATAGATAAAGTGGGATAGTCAGTAGACCAACTGTATGTAATAATCTTGTGGGAGATGTCGTGATGGTATAGATAGATAAAGTGGGATAGTCAGTAGACCAACTGTATGTAATAATCTTGTGGGAGATGTCGTGATGGTATAGATAGATAGAGTGGGATAGTCAGTAGACCAACTGTATGTAATAATCTTGTGGGAGATGTCGTGATGGTATAGATAGATAGAGTGGGGTAGTCAGTAGACCAACACTGTATGTAATAATCTTGTGGGAGATGTCGTGATGGTATAGATAGATAGAGTGGGATAGCCAGTAGACCAACTGTATGTAATAATCTTGTGGGAGATGTCGTGATGGTATAGATAGATAGAGTGGGGTAGTCAGTAGACCAACACTGTATGTAATAATCTTGTGGGAGATGTCGTGATGGTATAGATAGATAGAGTGGGATAGTCAGTAGACCAACTGTATGTAATAATCTTGTGGGAGATGTCGCGATGGTATAGATAGATGGAGTGGGATAATCAGTAGACAAACTGTATGTAATAAACTTGTGGGGAATGCCGTGATGGGATAGATAGTGGAGTAATCAGTAGATTAACGGAATGTGATAAACTTGTGGATATTAGCACGGAGAGGACGACTTACATGTTTATTGCATATAATTAGTCTACTGACTAAGTGTCTACCCCATATGTGGGAAATGTCATGATGGTATAGATACATAGATGTGGAAGGCCGGATACCGGTTAGTTTCAAACATACACATTACTTCAATTTTTTTTAATTGTTAATTGTTTATTTTTTTTATGCATTTTACAATTAACAATTAATCAATTGTAATTGCAAAGTTCTACAATTACAACTAATCAATTGTAAATTGCGGCTACTCGCAATTAACAATTGAAATTTCAATTGTTAATTGCAATTAAAAACTGGCAATTTAATTGTTAATTGTTTCTACAATTGATTTTTGCCCAACACTGGTAGATACCTACCAACTCTTTAGAATCGAATGAGCAGCAGGTAGAGCTATAGACAAATAACAAATTTTATTATTTACTCTAATATTACTGTTGACACAGGTAGATAGGTATTTGTAACATTGATTGCTTTGTTTCGTAAGTATGTATCTCGATCTATTGAATAGATCTTTTACGTATTCCTGGAGACAATTTAGTTGATTGATTTTAGATATGAACTTTATTAACGGATTTGATATAGTCAGTAACTAATACTACATTGTTATACACCTACTGCCTTAATTTACAAATTCAAGAGGAATCATAAACATTAATTATGTAGGTAGTGAAATCCTAGCCCTATTAATGAATTCAATTTGTACCATTAACTTTATAATATACTTACCTCACCTATATTTAATTTCTTCCCGATAACTAGCGCAGATTTTATCGAAGTACAAATATGGAACTTAAGACAGTAAATATTAGATAAAGTAAGAGATTGGAGTATTTCACAAGTAGTTTAAGATACTTTAATACAGAGTAAAAAATGGGTCTGCCTTCCAACTCTGACTTATGTGTTATCCATGAATACTGAAAGTGCTCATGTAAGCCAGCCTAGAGTCAATTCGTGGGCATTGGGACGCCTTTCCGCTTCCGATAAGATGTTGCACAATGCTACATTGTGAAAACATAGTTCTTAAATCAGCATGTCTGATTGGTCTTTGTATGTCACAATATGTAAATATTCCCTTCTCTCTTCCTCTTTCTATAATTATTTTTAAATATTGTGCTGTTAAATTGTTCAAAGTTTAGTCACATTAATTGGCAATGTAAATAATTAAGTGTATTATTCATTGTGAAAGCCGTTATATCTATTAAAAAAAAAAAATAAATGTAGAGGAGAAATGAAATTCAGTATAACAAATTATTCCAAGATTGTATTTTTTACTAGGAACATAAAAAACCAACAATTAAAACACTATTTTTTTAATACACAACAAATATTTTAATTTCAAAGTAATAAAGAAAATTGTATTATAATAAAAGTAAAAAAAATATAAGTCATCATAGTTAAAAAAAAACAAGGGTAAATAAAATGTAAATCAGTCATATAAATATCACAATTTCACATTATACAATAATAAAATTATTATTGAAAATGGTAGAAGTATAACAATAGACATATTAAAAGCTATCAGTCAAAAATATATACTTAAAAGTAGAAACAAAGATGTAATGAAAAATGTTTACTCAAATACATTTAAAGTTTAATAATGTTATTATACCCAGTTGCTATCGTCCAAGAATATTTATTATATTATCATTTATAAAAGTGAGAAATATTTGAATATTTTATTCAGAATTAAAATTTTGCTTCCGATGAAAATTTATAAAATATGTGTAGTAAAATTAAAATCAACAAATATTCAATAATAATGATAAGGAGACCACTTGAAAATGACTAGAAATATGAAGTGATACCTTGCTAAATTCACTAGTTTTATAACTATACAATGAATGACAGCTACACGCTAATAACTAAGATACACAAAATTTATTTCTGTTTTTTATCCTAATGAATAATATCCAATGATATCTGTATGGCACACGAATTTAGGTTATATATATAATTTGCGACGTGCGCACACATAACAATGGAAAAGTATTTATCGCATTATGCGTTCTGTAGTAAATTGGTGATTTATACTATGAGGTTTAAATCATTTTACAAGATTTTTTCCATTGAATAAATTCAAAATGTGAATTATCTGCCTACTAGGGAGTGTTTTGATTCAAAAGTAATTTTCTTCATGCGAAATAAATAAAACAAATGTTTTATTCTACTATTTGATTTATTTTACGAGAGAGACGTCTTTAGTCTTGTTAGGACATTGTCAATGTCCTAATAAGATGAATGACGTCTCTTTTGTCAAATAAATCAAATAGTAGAATAAAACATTTATTTATTTATTTCGCTATGGAATTCTACTACCTGAACACCGACAGAGTGAATAGATTTTCTCCATGTTGAAATATCTAGTATCACTATAGCTTAGTGGACTGACATATAAACTAACATTCCTGTAACATCCATGGATGGGGGGGGGAATACATACCTTAATTTGTAATGCAAGTTTATCAAAGAGACTGATACATTCAGACAAGTAACGTAACTTCTACAAACACACACACATAAGTGATGAAATTACACTACTGATTGGTTATTTCTGCTTGAGATTATCTATGGTATACAATTATGAAAGTACACAAACATTAGCAGAAGGGAAACACAAAAAATCAAGTGATTACAGAATTTCTGCTTTAACATTGAATCCCCATTCTCGCACCTCTAAGAGAGCACTCTCTAGTTTCTTCCCTTCAGATGGTGTGATGCTACGAGTGGGTTTTGCATATCCGCCACTGGGTGCTAATTTTGGTTTAATTCTCAACTTAAAATCAGCTTGAGAGGTCATCTTAGCTAGTTCCGTCTCATCTGTGACTTCTACTAGTCCGCTGGCAACTTCTTCTGGTTCCACGTGCATTCCAATGGAAAGAAGATTTGAAACGAGGTTTCTCAAAGTACCAGCTTCATCCTCAGTAAGTTCTATAGGGGAAGGACTCTGATCTATTGTTACTTGACCCACAGCTTGATTAAAGGCATCGGGAACCTGATTTATTGGTATCTCTTGACTACACACCACAGCCAAGAAACAGCAGAAAACAACTAGTCTGAACTGAAACATAAACCAAGTTAAGGTACAAAAATAACATTAAAAGTTCATTAACATACAAAATAATAAAAAGTGCAACACAAAAAAATATTGTACAGACGCTAAGCTTTAGTTGGAAATATCTCAAAGATAACTTAATTTATAAATTGCAGATTACTAAATAATTAAGAGAAAACAAACCATTTTAATTTTGACAGCCGACGCCCAAAATCAAAGATATTAGACGTAACAATAACATACATTTGACACTTATAATGTTGCTACACTCTCATTTTTTTTCACCACAAAGTGCGTAAGTTCGAAATTATTTTTCACGTTAAATGATATTAAAAAGATACTTAGATGTAATACACCGATTTCGTTTGAAATCGTTGAGACAATGTAATATACCAAATCAGTAATATAAGGAAAAAAAATATTTCAGGAACTATATATTTTCATTCATGATTTTACAGAGGTCTAATAATAGTGAAGTGACGAAAGACAATGAAAAATACATTAAATAGATACATAATATTCACACGTTCTTTTATTTATAATTTGTCCGTGGTGGTCTCAAACGAGATCGTTGAGAATAAACAAAGGCTGAGTAATTTTGGTTTTGTCGACTATCAACAAAACACTGTCTTCACGTCGCGTCGTCACGAATCGATAAAATAAAAATAAAAAAATATCTTTGAAACATAATTATGTTGACAATTGTCCATGTTATCAAATGTAAAACTCAAATGAAAATGATTGAAAATGGAAATTTCAATATGTCTATAGCCAAAAAATATTGTTTTTATTTTTTTTATTTTAAATTGTTTCATTTTTTTTTATGGTTTTTATTTTATTTAGGTTTGCCACCCATCCTAAACGTCTTTACTTTTTGTTGACACAGAGACGACACCTTGCATGTTTATTGCATTCCACTGGTCTGCTGGGTACCCCACTTACGGGATATGCCGTGATAGTGTTGTAGTAGTAGTAGTTTTATTGATCACTCAGGACGATCCTGTGAATAGATGGTTCATTCTTATTATTATCACTACCGATGAGGGGTGAAATCGATTTATCACCAGACATATTTATGTGCTTTTGAAGAAGATCTTTTCACTGAAACTTGAATGACGAATGAACGACGAACGACGAATGAAACTTCACTGAAACGACAATGAAGAAGTTTTTTTTTCCAAGGACATTATTGATGAATTGAATTTATTTAATAAAATAATTAAACAAGGTATATTTTTAAAATTTGCTTTTTACAGGACACTCGTACTCGCAGTAGGTACAATGTCTTTAGTTGTTTCCCATTACTTGTCTCTTTCTCTATGAATTAATATTGAATGTTAGAATCATAAACAAAATGAGCATGCTTTTGTGTATTTACGAGAATTTAATAATTTGTTTTAATTTTAATACCTATAATGCGTTTACCCTTCTTTTTTATAAGCGTCTAACAACGGACAACATGACCGGGAATATTCACATGGCAGTGGAATCATTGAATAGATGCGCAGAAACCCGATTGGTGCAGAGACGCTCTGTGGATAGAGGGTTATTCCCCCGGGAATTCCCGGGAAATATCTTTAATTTTTATTTCCCGTTTCCCGGGAAAAAAGCCAAACATTTCCCGGGAAAAAACACAAATTATTAGTCATGCAGATTGCCATACCGATACCGAAATCTTTGTTTAGTTAACTGTAGACTCGTAATTTTTCCGTAACGTGTCGTTCTAATAGTCGTAATAAAAAATGCAATTTCATAATCAACATATTACGAGGGCGGATTGATAAGTCCGGTAATAATGACACAATGAGTTAGGTACTTTTTTCGAATGGATGATATTTATTTTTCAACTTTATCTTCTCTTAGAGCTATAGACTTGGTTAGACGATGCTGAAGTTTTCTGATCCACTCTTTGTTGTTATCTTTTCCAAGGCCATAAAAATACGCCATAGTTTCAGAGATAACCTCCAAATCAGTTGCAAATCTTCGTCCCCCAAGCCACTTTTTCGCGTTTGGTTAATGGAAGGAATCACTGAGAACCAGGTCAGAAAAATATAGTGGATGGGGAAGCATTTTGTAGCGTGACTCCACCAGCTTGGCCGTTGCAATGGCGGAAGAATGAGTGAAGAAGCATTATCATGGTGAAACGGGATTTTCTTCTTGGCAAGATGATGCCGTTTTGCTTTGGTTCAGTGATTCAACTGGACAAAAAGTTTAGAGTTATACTCTCCATTAATTATTTTTCCTTTTAAGAGAAAATCAATCAAGACTGTACCTTGTGTGTCCCAGAAAACCTTAGCCATAGCTTAGCCTGCTGATGGAACCACCTTGACCTACTTTGGAGCACTTCCGCCAGCTTCCACCCGCTGCTTGGTTATTATTTTGTCTCTGGTGTGTAAAGATGAATCCTTGTTTTATCTACAGTGATAAAATGGTGTAAAAACTCATCTGTATTTCGTTGAAACAGCCGAAAATTAGCCTGGGAAAGTGTCATTCATTCGCGTTTTTGGTAAATTTTCAACAAACGTGGCAGCCATTTTGCTGAAAACTTTTTAATACGCAAATTTTCATGAAATGTTATGAAAACTCGTTCATATGAGATATTTTAAGTGTTGGCTACCCCTTTCAACTTCATTCATCGATCTCCCAATACAATATCGTGGATTTTCATGAGCATTTTTGGAGTGGTTACCTCAATTGGACGTCCTGATCGAGAAGCGTCTTCCGTAATCGTTCTACCACAACGAAATTCAGTAAACCACTTGTAAATTATCTTAAATGACGGAGAAGATTCACCATAATAGTTATCAAGACTTTTCTTTGTGTCCGTGATGGTTTTTTTGCGTAAAAAGTAGTTCTATAAACACTCTAGATTAACTTTTTTCCATTTTAACAGCAAAAGAACGACTGAAAAAACAATTCCAAATTCAAATTTCAGTATGAAATTTCGTGTATGTTCCTTCAAAGCAAGTACCTGCCCAAACATGTCATAACTTTTTTTGAAGTGTCTGTTTTTTTTCGTGTTTACTACAAGATGTTAATGTTGCATTATACTATACCAAATAATTTTTAAAAACTTTGCTGGTTTATTATTTCTGAGAATTTGTTCACAGGTGATGAGGAAGTATCGTATCAATAAACTCTTAAATTGCAAAAACAACATTTATTTTACTTTTCCGTAAAACTAACAACTTTCAACTCAATTTTTTTTTTATTTCCCGTGATTCCCGGGAATCCCGGGAAATTCATTTTCAAATTTCCCGTTTCCCGGGAACGAAAATAATCCGGGAAAAATAACCCTCTATCTGTGGATTGGTTTTTGGTCTGTGCTTTCGAGAGTAGTGAGTGTAAAAAAGATGAAGAAGATTTTAATAATGGGCAATTCTAATTAATTTTTCATAATCCATAATGTAAATGAACACTATTTTTAGCTTATTTATTTCGCTAGTTTTATCGAAATATTTACCTTTGACAACATTTACACAGTGTTTGATGTTGACACACGGAAAAAATATTTATTTCAAAATGAACGCCTGTAAGCAGGCAAAAAATTCAAGATTTGAAACATACATACAAATTAATAACTTATTTAGTAGATTTAAAAATGTATTTAAATTTCCTACTTTTTATGTACCTACATGTATGTAATGGATAACTACTTACTAAAAGAACATTAGGTACTCTTTTTTTGTACATATTATAATATATTTTTTTTTAAAAGATAATAATAATAAAGCTTTATTGACAGAACATAATACAAAGTTTGTACAAGAAACACATAATAAATAGAAAACAGTGCTCTGTCAAATGGCGGACTTGATGCAGATCAACATCTTCCAGTCAACCATTCGAAAGAAGAAAAAAAACTACAAAAAAGAATAAATACTCAAATTAAAAATTAAAATATATACAAGAAAATACATACATATATAAAATATAAAAAGATATAAGAATAAATAGTAAATTAATTACGATGTCTGTGCAAAAAGAGAGGGGAAGGGGAAAGGGAAGGAATCCTACCTTAATCAACCTTTTTGTTATAAACCCAAATACAACCTTATACACCTTTCACAGTAGGTAAGCTAAAAGCTTGTGTCGTGAAAGGGGAGTTTGCCGGCACCTGGGATCGAACCCCGGACCTCATGTGCACGAGGCCGAGACTCTACCTCCAGGCTACCGACGAACTATTATTTGACAACATCATACTATATTATATTATAATGCGTAAAATAATTATGATCTTTCATTTGCGGATGCATCTCGGATGAGTATTAGATCATACAGTCATTCATATAATATAAATTGCATAATTATTTATGATAGGTAGTCAAAGAATGGTATATTATTAATATTCCGACCGTTTTCCCTTGCAGGATAGATCGGAAGGATCAAACACCACGTTCTTTGTACATCTTCATATCATTCTCTCATGTTTAGTGTGTTTAAGCACCTATTTTTTTTAAGATGTGATCATGATAATATTAAAATTACATAATTATGTATATTGCACTATATTAGAATTTTCGTATTTTATGCAACCTATAATTTGGGAACCTTGTCACTCATTTAGATTCTATCCTTTAAAAATGTTTGAGGTAGACATATTAAGGTAGTTGATTATCTGCTAAGCTTAAGCAAAAATATAGCATCATGAAAATAGACTTGTTGTTTGCAGATGTCCCGTTTTATACCATCACAACATATCCAATAAGTGGGGTAGCCAGTGGAGTGACAACTAAAAGGAAGTTACCCTCACCGCGCCGATAAAAAATAATAGGTTTACACGCAGTTGTCCTATGTGAGGCAGTGACGGATTCAGAAAAAAACTCAAGGGGGGGTGTAAAAATTGTACTCATATACAAGACAATGCCATTTTATTTAAACTGATTATTACCATATACAAGACATCGTCAATAAGCCCCGCAAGGGGGAGGGAGCGCCCCCCATCTGTATCCGCCACTGATGTGAGGTATCTTGAATGATCTCGATAAATAATTTTCCAATTTTGATGAAAATTCACGAAGTTCTTCTTCGAAATCTTAGATCATTTTTACATGTTCTTTTTTCTATTATCTTCCTGAAAAGTTATATTCATCAAAGGTCCTGGACAATGCTAAAATTATTTTACTTATATAGTAAAAATCAAAATGGGTATTTGTGCTTTGTAAAATATTAGGTACATAAGGTTTTATTTACATATCATTCATTATTTACTAAATCATATAATTTATTCCTCTCTAAGAAAATAACATTCGAACGATAAGGTATTCCTCTATTTTTTTATGTCTAAGAGAGGACACATATAGCCTGTACACTTATTATCTAGTCACGCATACAGTGAGTCTATTTGTACTAACAACCTTATTTGTGTGGGAGATGTCGTGATCGTGATGAGATAGAGATAGTTAATATATGAAATAATCCAACCGGTAACACAATATTGTATATTTTTGGAAATCAAACAATAAAGGCAACATGTCAATACGGTGTATTAAAAGTTTTCTCAGTATAGCGATTATCGTGAAAGGTCGCAAAATGAATGAAAATATAAATGTGAAATCAAATGAAGATTTCTATAAAAGCTTGATACATGTCAGAACTTTCCAATACATACCTACATTATATTATTTTGAAAGATTTTACTCGCGTCAAGTGGTAGAGAAGGGGGAGGGGGTGAGTGGTGACTGGTGACCCATACATATTGAAAACATCGCAAAGGATTCTTCACGAAGTTTGGTATGAGTAGTATGACGTATGTGCGTGAGGACTTTCCAATCCAAACATAATAATATTATAATATGTAGTTACCTACTTAATTCAAAGTACCTAAGTAATGTCAGATGTACATTTCTTGTACGAGTCCAACTAGATTCGAGTTTGATGAAAATTTATTCCCTTGAAATAGTAAAGTTATCCCTGTAAATGCTCGAGTTGTTCTGCTACATAATATATTCAATTTCGTCGGAACGATCTAATATAATGAAATGGAATGAGTAAACTTGTAGAGGCACTATAGGCAGGCAGTACAGACACCCTACATTGGTGTCATACCTACTAAGTACTAATTCATATTAGGTAAGTATATAGAAATAATAATGTATAGCCAGCCAGGGTTAGGTATAGTACATAGCGTGTCTACAGTCAACCATGTCTCTGTATAATAACTAGACTCACCAATACACTCTCAAGGATTTACGTCTCTCCCTCATTCCACTCCCTATTACGGAGCTACAGACGTCAGAGATACAATACAAATCTATCCTTACCCCTGCACAAAACTCTCCCTTATGATTTATCTCAAAAATTACTTTTTTATTAGAAATGTACAAGTTTTATAACATTGTTCAATTCTTTCTCACAATATCGATCTTAGTAGTACATGATGGCATATTTGCATTTTCAAAAATGGTTATCTTTTAATGAGATATGAAGAAAAGTAAAATGCTCCACGTGAAGCACTATATACTTTAGAATTTAATTGATTTTAAATTTGCCGCGTATTACGTCAGCAATGACGTCCATACTATCCTCGAACTGTTCATTTTAAAAACATGTTGAATTTGTGAACTATGTAGGCATCTCTCTCACTCTTCATGCAATACCGTATACTGATGGGGAGATGTAAGGAGTATGACCGGTTGACAGGTCTAGAAGAGTGCGGAGCTATACGGAGTGGTATGTGAGGAGGGCATGGAGTATTGAGTATACAATACGGAGGAGTGAACAGAGCGGAGCGATTAGTTTGTCAAAGGCCGCGCGGAGTAAAGCAAAAGCATTTATTAATGGTTGGCGCTGGCGGTGTTAGTCGTATAGAATGATCATGTCCGCATTTATTTGTTTTATTTCGATGTAAAATGTTAAGTTAAAGGTTTCTAATATGTGTTGACAGTGCAGTGATATTACAATAATCGTGTAAATCTTTTGTGAACGCTATTTTGGTATTGTGCCTTCGCGATGACGTTCGTTGACAGTCATGCCATCTCCTTTGAGTTGGACGAACTAATGAAATGTAATTTATCTCTACATTATTCAAGAAACAACCTTAGAAAATAAATTAAAAACAATAATAAAATGGCTACAAAATACCACCAGCATCCTAAACTCAACGTTTTCCCCGTTGACAAACTCGTTAGAGTTGGTTATTACGAGTTGGAGAAAACTATAGGGAAAGGAAATTTTGCTGTAGTGAAATTAGCGACACACGTTGTTACCAAAACTAAGGTAAGTTTACTTATTTACTACTCGGCTATTCAAATATTATTTACAGGTGTGATTAATAAATGAACATTCAAATACAATCGATAGAAGTCCCACATGCATTATCTTTTTTTCTTTTTCTTCTTTACAAACAAGAACATACAGACGTTTTGTTTGAAGTTTATTTGACAGAAGCGAGAAAAGCGAGTAGCAAGTCTGTCAGTTGATTCGCCACAGAAAGATAGGTTTATAGAATGGAGTGGAATGTACATAATATTATGTACACCATAATATAGAATAGGATAGTGGAATGTTAGAAGGATGGGATAAATGTTGCAGAGCAGAGGGGATGGTATCGATCTACGAGTGCATGTCCCTTTCTGTGAATGGGAACAAGAGAACTGATGAATGGGAATGTAATGTAATGTTGTGTTGTGATTCTCGAGATATTCGTGGGACAGATTGGATATTATTATTATTATTGTCTTGTGGTTACTGTTTGTACATGTAGTGTGACACTGAGAATAGAGAAAATAACACACCAGTACAATAATAATAATAATAATAGTCTCCAGTGATATTAATCAGATAGAAGATGACTGTGTTATGTTGTCTGTTCTCTGTAAGTCTGTAGTATAGGTGTAATATTGTTTCGCAGCGTCCGATATGATAAGAGTAGGTATGTTTATACTAAGTCTACAGTATGTGTGTGATATTGTTATTATTATTTAGGTAGTTTTATTTCACTATAGATTGTAGAGAGGGAGACACACAGAGTATAGCAATCTCTCTATAGAGTCATGCGGTAGTGTTATCGCGCGGCGTTATGAACGACCATGACTGTGTGTATCGTAACTACATAATAATAATATAATACATACTTATATTACACATAATATCTTGTACATACCGTCTATATTAGGTATTATTATACTATGCTATATACTGCATAGTCCTACTGTAATAATATGTATTATGATTGTCATACAACTGTTAATGCACGCTGTACCTATTATAGGCTTAATAATAATATTGCATTTATTCAATAAATAATGTAACACGGCGTAAGCCCTTACATTTGCATAAAAAATACATTTTTTGGAAAGATAATATCTGGGTTTTGTTATACCTACACCCAAATACAACCTTATACCTACACCTTTCACAGTAGGTATATATATTTGTTTCACAGTAAGATAAAAGCTTGTGTCGTGAAAGTAATTCATCATCATCATCTCGCCCTCAACGCTCCTCTCGGGAGCACGGGGCAGAAACCAGCCTCCTCCATTCAGAGCATCTCTGCGCCAATTGCGTCACCTCTTTCCGCGACATTCCTTGCGCTCTGATATCGTTGTCATAGGAACGGTGTATTGTGAAAGAGTGACGCCCGGGCCGACGTAACCCCTGCGGACGGAAGAACAGTGCTCTTTTTGGCCAACTATCATTGGGCATTCTCAAAACTACTAAGTAATTACTAAATTAAAATCAATTAAATTATCAAATAAAATAAATAATATTTAATACCTATTATTATGTTACTGTTGATTAACATAAAACAATAATAATAATTGTTTATTTTATTTTATTTGATAATTTAAAATGAAGTGTTACAAAGTTAATGCCGATACAATTAATGAAAAAATCAATTAAATTCAACACACAAGCAAAATCACTGTTAATTAATATGTATAATTATGTATCAAAAATAATTGTAAGCGGATATACTAAAGCACGATGTAAACAATCTTTCAGAAATTTATTTGTGATTCTACCTGGACCAGCTTCTTTGTTTTGATCCAGAGATCTAATCTTCTTCTCGACTTTATTAGATTCAATGTAGCAACTGGAAAGGTCTCTTAGGTTTTTCAAATCATAATTGATATTTTCACTCATACGATCATTAATATTAACATCTACACTTGAAACAAAATGAAACATCACACATCATGCAAAATGCGGAAAACCAACATGCATTCCATGAATGAAAGATCATAATATAGTATGTATGATTTTACGCAGTGAGATAATAGTGAGGTAAAGGCTTTACTCCATTTCACTGTGGCCAGAGACTTCACTTATGCCTTTGCATATGGGACGAGACTCGGCCCGTCGTCAGAATACGCAGTTTGGATTTGTTGAAAAATGTCATGTTTTAACATTGATACGTGTGTAACATCAGGACCATCTCACAAAATGGCTGAGATAACATCAAATTCTGTACGCGACGAGTAGCGCATATTTTGAATGACTGTATGATCCAAATTTCATCCGCAATGTATGCGGAAAACCAACATGCATTCCAAGAATGAAAGATTATATCGATGTTCCAGTTCCACACATCAACAAGTCGAAATGTCATATACCTATTCAAGAAATCGCCATTTTTGTAATTTTGGTATATTTATATTATGAATGTTGTGTTATATATGTTATATGATTGGATATTACCAATGCATATCTATGTAACATAAATATTAAGAAATGTTAAAAATAGGATAGAGGTTTATGAATTATATGGGACAGGATTTGTTACCTCTTTTTTAGGATGAAACGTTTGAGACTTATATAAACAGTTTTTGGAATTTTTAAAATGATTTTATATGAGGTTCTTGAGTATATACATATTAAGTACATAAAATTATGATTTAAATTGACTTCTCAAAACGATTTTTTGTCTCTGTACCTATTATTTATCTGCATTTTTTACGTTGTGGCAACGTATAAAAAATAATAAAATAATTAAGAAAATATGGAGATTGAAATGTTTACTTCCCAGATAAATTTGACGACTTCACTAAAACTGTGATGTTACATACCTAATAAATATTTTTATATTAACGAACTCGATTAATGGATCTCGGTTTGCATGGAGAAAATGACATTGCTTCTCATGTTATTTACCTAAGAAAGGTGTCCTTATGGTATAATTATAAACACAAACATATTATTAGGGATATACATAATACAGGAATAAATATTTATTTTATTCGACTTGTCAGAGAATGTGAAATTTGAGGTAGGTACTAAAATATTTTGCAATGTCAAAGAATACCTACCCTCGATAGAAAGAGGAGTTTTTAATGTTTTTAAAGAGTATAGTTATTTTTATTAAAATTTATTATCCATGTAAAATTAACTTATCTTTTCTTTTTTGTGTTTTTTATTGTGTTTATCAAACACAATTTTATTTTATTTTATCTTACAAATAGGTATGTACACAGTTATAACATAAATAACAATACACAGCTTAATCAATTACAATTAGAAAACCAGCAAAGTTTGCAAATATTGTTTGGTATTATATAATGCTACAATGACATGTAGTAAAAAAAGGAAAGCTTTAAAGCACATGTAATCAATCATCTCCAATCTAGAGGGAAATAAAGGAATCGACAGGAAATTAGAGTAGAAAGGAAAGCATCAAATTATTAAACCCCATGAGACCCCGAAGTCACTAGGGAACTTTTTTATAGTTTCATTGAAACGCATTAAAGATGTGTCAAATATGTATATCTATATTAGTGATGTAACGAATATTCGTATTCACATTCGTATTCGCAAAAAAATATGCGAATGTTTTGCGAATATTATTTTGGTAATAAAGTATCGGATATTCGGTAAAAGTACCGGATACTTACTCGGTACATTGTAGAAAAAGGTACTGCGAGAAAATATTCTTTAAGGAAACCGAGGAGATTTGAAATATTTTAAATTCCTATACGATTTTGAAAATTCGGCGATGGGGAGGTAGAAATTTTAATTTTTGAGCAATTGTAGAAATTTAAGCAATTCAATATTCGCTATTCGCATTCGCATTCGCGAATGTCGGCAATAAACATTCGCATTCGCGAATATCCAAAATCACACATTCGTTACATCACTAATCTATATTATTCAAAAAAGAGTTGAAATTATAACATGCTCATTGCGCAGTATTTGAATGAGCTCTGCAGATAGTTGGTCATGCAAGTAGTTTGTTTGAGCTTAGAATGGTTTAAAATAGGTAGGGTCATCACAAGATGTGACGACATAAAATAATAACGAAATGTCAATCTGGTTCTAGTCCGTCGTGTAGGGCAGTTAAAGTAAAGTATGTTTAACAAGTCAGAAGAGTTGATAATATTGTATAAAAATTTCATGTCAGTCACAGTACGTCTATTCTCTTAAGTCATTATTTTATGATATTGGGCAGAAAGATGGTAGGTAATTACCTATCTATATATAGTGTTAAATTGTCAAAATTTGTTTACATGTGCGTTGTCTAGGTTTGTTATCTTTTGCTTTTTTGAGAATGATCAACGAATTTTACGATCAAATCGTCGATGATATCGTATTTTTACACGGTTCGAGACAAAATCGCCGTTAGAGAATATTTCGGATGCGAAAAGATTATAATTATGTCGGAGTTCGACGACGTAATTTCAACGTCGTAGAACAAAAATGTCTGCACACAATGTTTTAGGACTCATAAAAAATATAGCACCACCAAAATGCAAATGAAATTAACTTTTTATTACAAACTCAGTAAATGTGTATAACTATAGAATATTTACTCTTTGACTTTTAAGCATTATGAAAATAAAATATAGAATAATAAGTGTTATAATCGTTGTTACATTCGCTCACTTTACCAATATTTTTTTTTCTTTTTTTTTATAAAAGATATCTGGGTTTGTTATAAACCCAAATACAATCTTATACACCTTTCACAGTAAGCTAAAAGCTTGTGTCGTGAAAGGGGAGTTTGCCGGCACCTGGGATCGAACCGCGGACCCCTTGTTCATGAGATCGAGACTACTGCGTGTTCAATTTTTACAATAACTGAAAACTTCGACACAGAATGTCAAAAATACGTCAACAAACCATAAACAAGACCACAGAAAAGCATGAAATTACATAATATATAT
The DNA here is from genome assembly GCA_947579605.1 of Athripsodes cinereus. NCBI lineage: Eukaryota > Metazoa > Arthropoda > Insecta > Trichoptera > Leptoceridae > Athripsodes > Athripsodes cinereus. Next base: position 10,022,174 of record OX388307.1, on the reverse strand, counting down.
AACATTGCCACTGCTATATATTTTTTATTTGTTTTATTTTTGGCTATCCATCCGTTATCGAGTGACTTGATTGCTTTATATTGTTGGATACCAATCCGTAAAAAAATATAGGTGATGAAATGCTCACTTCAGTTTATCTTATAGATAAATAATAAACCCTAAGGATAGATATCTACAACTTTATCCAGAGTTGGTGAAGTACCCCGAAATGGGACATTTGCATTTTTCTATACTGTTTTGTTAGTGCGATATGATTCGCAAAATATGCTCAAATCGAATTTGGTTTTTAAATAAAGTGTTTTAAGAAGGCCAGAGATTCTTCTGTTAATAAATTGATGAATTAGAAAAAAATCTCAGGTTTTAGCACATATCCAATATATAAAATACTGAAAGAAATCAAAAACGTTCGTACTAAATAACACCTACAATCTAATAGGCATATCTCTATTGGCTGAAGTTACACGTGTTTGCTACATAATATATGTGAATTATCTATTCAAACTGTAAAATAATATACAAAAACGTTGGAAAATATTTCCTTTAATTCGTGGGGTGAATAGAAGAAAAAATGTAACCGTTGAAAAAGACTTTTCCCTTGTACATCATAAAGTTACTATTGAAAAGATACAACATGAATAAGTATTGTATCGGTATATAAACACATAACATTGAATATTTTCCGCGTAGGCCAGAACGTTTGAAGGTCCGAAGGTCCAATAAATGTTTTTCCTTGTAAAATCTTGGGTAACTTGGCCATTCAGCAGATTATCCACTTAGTGTAGATTGATGCTGGAAAATCATATTGCGAACAATGTAGGTACCTTCATCAAATAACAATTTATAGGTATGCTTTAAGAGGTCCTGCGTGTTGTGTAATAAAGTTGATATCATTTTACATATTGTTGCAGTGTCCTTTCTTGGTTCATGGGTTCTTTTATCATACACCTCCATACGATTTGTTGATTTACTAAACGTAAAACTAAATTTATAGCATCATGTCATTCCCTACAAGTAGGGTAACCAGTAAACTATCTGTGTGTAATAAACATACTGATTGTTCTTTATAAACAAGTTGTATGAAAAATAATTTCACTACGATTGCATACAGATTTATCAAAAAATCCAGACAATGTTAGATTTAATCATTAGGATAATTGAAAATATTTTTGGGTACCTAACTTAAACAAGAAATCAAGGTAACTGGTAACAAGCAAGCAAGTTGTCCTCTCTGCGCCAACAAGATATAAGATATTCAGGATGGGTGTCAACCCTCATAGCTGAATTCAAGATGTAAAACATCCACTTGTGGGATGCCGTGATGGTGTATTAATATTATAAATTTCGTATTTCATTGTAATATGCAAATGATTGTTTACATATTTTAGTGAATTGTGATTTAAGTTACTGAATTAAATGCAGAAATTCATTTTCTATTAAATCCGGTTTAGATGAGGCACTATGTAGATGTAAGTAGGTACATAAGTAAAAATCTCATGAATTTGCGGTTATTGCTGTAAATTAGGCTCCACTCTATTGTGTGATGACAGTGATAGCTGACGCAGGTGCCCACTTCCTGACGATAATAATATCATATCACTCGGTCAAATTAATATTTCTAATTTTTTTACCATTCCCACGATTTTATATTATTTACAATATTTACGACTTTCAAGAATACAGTGCAAGGTACTTGGTATAAGCCTTCACGCCTAAAGTTTTTTTATCTTCCTCTTTACGCAACATTCTTAATAATTTGATACCGTTGTCTTTAGAGCAGTATGTTGTGAAAGATAGCTATGCGTATATTAAAATAATATATTTGTTCGTTTACAGTATAACATGAACAAGTAAATATAAATCACAATATAGAACATTTACACTGACAGAATATTACGAAGAATTCCTTGATACTACTATTATATTCGCTCGACTTGTGCTGGTTCGGCGTGGTGAAATTTTTCTGATAAATAATCCATTCATTATGATCACTCGTGTAAATCTCAATAATAGCTTTATTTGGTAGCTTTGCATTCAGTCAATTTCTTTACTTTTTGGCGAAACACAATAATTATACTTAGGTACCGTAGAATGGGGTGAATAGGGACTATGTGGTGAATAGGGACAATTTGAAAAAAAATATGTATCTGCTCTCAAGTTAAGTAGATCAAAGCGCTTTTCAAGAAAAATGTAATATATTTAAAATATAAATATTTTTCTGAGTTGCAACACTTTTGTCTTTGAATTTGACGTTTACAGCTGTCATTTATTTCGCTCCAAAACTAACACGTATTGGCGGCTAAAATTTTGCTCTGCAAAACTTCCTGTGTAAAACTGAAAAAAAGGCGTATATTTGGTTAATTTGGGTGTTTTGTGAAGACAGATATATTTTGACAAGATTCTATTGAGCATGTAAGTGTTTTTTTCAAAATATCTTTAAATTTGACGAATTTCACTGTGAAGTGTCATTTTAACCTAGTTTTGGGGTCAATAGGGACAAGTGATGGGGTGAATAGAGACAAGTGATGGGGTGATTAGGGACTATGTATAATATATAGGTATTATTATATTTTTTTACTCTCGTTATTGTATGCACTTTTAACAAATGTATTTTTTTTTGTTTATAGAGGATTTTTTCTCTAAAATGCCGAGAAATTATAAACCTGACCCAAGAGGTAAAAAATATTTGAAGTATACTGATGAAGATATTGCCAAAGCTGTAGAAGATATTGATAAGAATAAAATGAGTTTCCGTGCAGCTCAAGAAAAATATGGAATCAGTAGATCGGTTCTGTCGAGGCGGATATTGAGAGTAGATGTAAAAAAAGCAAGGAGGCCAAACAGTTTTAAGCCACGAAACAGAAATGTTCATAGTGGATTGTTTGAACATTTGCTCTGAATGGGGATATCCTTTGGATAGTACAGACTTACGTCTGATTGTCAAAACATACCTCGATAAAAAAGGTGTCACCATCAAGAGGTTTAAAGAAAACCTTCCAGGTGTGGAGTTTGTGCACAGTTTTATGAAGAGACACAAAAATGTTTTATCACAACGATTTTGTCAAAATATAAAAAAGTCGTGTGCAGAAGTTACACGAGACATTATTAATCAGTATTTTGATAACTTAGAAAAATCTCTGAGTGGTGTACCGAGCTCGAATATTTTGAATTACGACGAGACAAATTTATCCGACGATCCAGGTCGAAAAAAAATCATTACAAAGAGAGGTTGTAAGTATCCGGAACGTGTGATGAATAGTTCAAAGAGCTCGACATCAATTATGTTCTGCGCATCTGCAGATGGGGTGCTCCTTCCATCATATGTCGTGTACAAAGCACAACATCTATATGATACTTGGAGAGAAAACGGTCCTCGAGGAACTCGATATAATCGAACACTATCTGGATGGTTCGATTCCAATTGTTTTGAGGACTGGATAAACACAATTGTTCCTTACTTTAAGGGCAAAAATGGAAAAAAAATCATCATTGGGGGCAATTTGTCCTCGCACTTATCACTGGATGTTGTCCAGAAATTGAAAAATGAAGATATACATATGGTATTTCTCCCTGCAAACTCAACACATCTGGCGCAACCGCTCGATGTTGCTTTTTTTAGACCCCTCAAGATAGCCTGGAGAGATATTTTAAGCAAATGGAAAATGAATGAAGGTAGGAAAGAATCTTGCATCCCGAAGAGCGTTTTCCCAAGCTTATTAAAAAAATTGTTTTGCAATATTGAAAACAATCAAACAAGCAACATCTTAGCTGGTTTTAGCAAAACCGGAATCCATCCATTAAATCGTGAAAAAATATTGGTGAATTTACCAGGTGCATCGGATGACAAAAACATTTTGAACGATTCTGTTGTAAGTATTTTGCAAGCGATGAGGTATCCCGAAAATCCTCAAAAGAAGCAAAGAAAAAGGAAACTTCATGTAGAACCTGGAAAAAGTGTTGGTGACGGAGTTGACGAAAACATAAACACAGAAAATTTATGCGAACCTCAACCTGGGTGTTCAGGAAATATATCAAAGAAAAAACAACAAACAACAGATTTGAAAACACTTAACAAAATGATGTGCAAAGTGTGCACACTGATTCTACCCAAAGGAAGATATTGGTGTCTTTGTATGGTGTGTAAAGAGTGGGTCTGTGGAATTTGCAATGAAAACTATAATTTATGTGATTATATTTGTTCTACTTGTATATATGACGAATAAATAATTTTCTTACAATATTCGATAATTGATGTCTATTTTTAGTTAAAAATCTAAAGAATATTTGCATAAAATATATTTTTTATTATATAAATATATAATTATCCATATAAACATAATGGTATTTCATTTTAACCTTATAAACAAAAAAAAACATCGAAAATATATAATATTTGTCCCTATTCGCCCCACTAGTTGTCCCCATTCACCCCATTTGAATATAAATAGGGACAGAGGTTATTTTTCAATATTACTCTATGGTTTGTAAACTAAATGAAGAAAGGCGAATAGGGAAATACAGATAAATGACAGACTAAATGTAAAATTATTGTAATTCACTAATATTTCCAATACCCTTAAATTTATGGTATCGAGAACCTACAAACCTGTCCCCATTCACCCCGTTCTACGGTACTTATTATTTTTTACAAAAGATTTATCTACATTTTTTGTTATAAACCGAAACACCACTTTATATAACACCTTTCATTGTAAACTAAAGTTTTGTGTCGTGAAAGGGGAATTTTTTGGCACCTGGGATCGAACCGCACACCTTTTGTGCATGAGGACGAGGACTACCAGTAAGCTAGAGACGAACTCATTTATTTATCTTTCATTTCTGCGAGTTTCTACTAGGACACACTAGGATTTTGTCGGCAAAGAGCCTTTAAGGGAAATCCTGAGCTTTACCTTTGATTTTTTTTATTTGATTGAGTCTGGATGATATTGGAGCTCAGCTCTTAAGGGCCCCGTTTAGCAAAGTAAAATATTCAATTTTCAACAAATTTGATAGAAAAACTGCCAAAACTTGTTGACCCTTGCGAACATATTGATTTGATAAAATAAGAAAACAAATATTTATTACCAATATTAGTTTTTTACTAAAAAATAAATAAATCGTAGACTGACGAGATTTATTTAGGTACTCTTTGTTATATCAAAATACAAATTATTTGTAATATATATATTTTTTATTCATCCTATCAAGCATATAAATACCATAGATTTTAGCAAACTTTTTTTAGTATCCAAAAAATCGAGTTCATGTGGTGATTTTTGGTTGCAAAATATGAGAAAATTTTCAAAAAAATATTTTTTAAATCGGTCAATATCCATGAAAAAAACAAAAAAAAAAATAGATTATTTTTGTTCTATAATTGTAATAATTATCTAAGTTTTCGTAATATTAAAAAAAAAATATATGAAAATTTGTAGGGTTCTCGTGCATTTATGTACCAAACACACCCCCGAAGTCGATTTTTAGAAATATGCTTTTTATAAACGAATATTATGAAGCTAAAATCAAGTATTTTTTAAAGTTAAAGTTTGATATTGGTAATTAATATTTGTTTTCATATTTTATCAAATCAAAATGTTCGTAGGGTCAATAAGTTTTGAGAGTTTGTGTGTACCAAACTTGTTGAAAATTGAATGTTTTATCGTTTATGCTAAAGGGGCCACTTAAAAGTCTTAAAACATCCAAAAGATACCTTGTTATAGGATACGAGGATATTTGATTATTTTATAAATTAATTTATTTTTAGAAACAAAAACATTTGCATCAGTTTATAAAAAAAATATTTACATATGCAATGCAAAATCAGTCGATCGACTTGTCAACAGATGTCAAACGATACTAATCAACAATCGCCTATCAATTTTCTCTCTCGGTTTCCTCTTTTACCTTTTCCTTCCTATTCTTGTTATATGTGTGCTTTATTTTTATATTTAAGGTATCTTATAATTATATTATCTTGTATATTTTATTGATATGTATTTATTTTTATTTATTTAATTTAGTTTTTTTCCAGGCGATGAGCTCGCCTTTTGGTATCTCTGTAGAAATTTAGTTGTATTCTACATATTTGGATATCTACCAATAAAGTTTTATTTATTTAATTAATTTTCGTATGGTTAGATAGGTAGGTGTTGCTCAGGGTCGCTTTACATGTCCCTTACGTGTAGTGTAAAAGGTGTGGTAAATTCATGAAGTTTATCACGTATGAAAAACAATCGACTTGAGTGCATGCAATTTACTATCATGAAATTTACAAATGGGGTAGCTAGCGTGATAACTGCATGCAATGAGTATACAAGTCGACCTCTCCGTGTCGAAAGGTAAAACGTTAATGATAAGTGGCATACGGCCTTATCGCTTAATTGAAAATGTTAATGTCATAATGGGGATGTATTACGAACCGTCACAATTTACAGGACACTCAAAAAATTACAGAAAAGAGTGGGAGACAAAGAGCAACTAAGTAGGTACCTCTAAGTATTATTATTTCCCTTGTCTTGCCTGGAACTCAACGGGACTAGATGGAGTTAAGATGAGCTTCAAAATAGGGGTCACCCTAAAAACGAACAACTAAATATCGGATCTTTGCAGTGCGCTTTAATATTGAAATCTTTCAACTTTACCTGAATATTATAATACGTAATACAGTATAGCATTAAGTACTTTTTTAATTTGAAATTCTAAGTTACAATAACTAGAACAACAGTTCACCGCGGACCTTGACACAATATTGTGAGATACTATTACATGTATTCAGTAGGCAGTTAGGCACTCGTTGATAAGGTATTCCGCGAAGGCACACATTATAATACATAATTATTATGATTAAGTATGTATTATTATTAACAAGCGTATGTAACCCGGCATCGCTCGGGTTTAATTAAATAGAAAACCTTGCAAATACATGGGTTAAAACAACAAAATCTTATTGAAAAAAAATGAAGCACGTGGATAAAAGAAGTATAAAGCTCTTCCCAATGAGAAACTTAATTTTTGACTCCCTACATGCCCATATTTAAGCAACAATAAATAGGTAGGTACCTACATCATAAAAAGCATTGCAAATCTCTTCTTAATGAAAAATCTTGAAGTTTGATACCTCACATGCCCATATTTAGGTAAAAAAAATAGGTAGGTACCTACATCGAAAAAAGTGCTAAAAACCTCTTCCCAATGAAAAATCATGAAGTTTGATACCTCACATGCCCATATTTAGGTAAAAAATAGGTAGGTACCTACATCGAAAAAAGTGCAAAAAACCTCTTCCCAATGAAAAATCTTGAAGTTTGACACCTCACATGCCCACATTTATGTAAAAAAATAATAAGTAGGTACCTACATGGAAAAAAGTACTAAAAACCTCGTCGCGATGAAAAAGCTTGAAGTTAAGAAATCCCACATATTGGTAGGTACCTACATGGAAAAAGTGCTAAAAACCTCTTCCAAATGAAAAATATGTGAGCTCGACACCCCGAACGCTCATATTTTATTTAGAAAAATAGGCGGGTACCTACGTGCAAAAACTACTAAAAACTTCATTTTAATGTAAAAACTCGAAGATTGTCATCCCAAATTTCTATAAGAAAAAAAGGGTAAATATCCCATTTCGCGAAAAAAATTGTAGGCACATTAATGTTAAAATATAATTGTCCACATTCGAATTTTTATTTTTGGTTTGCAGTACATAAATGGGTATTTGAGAGATTTGCTATGAAATTAAAAAAAGTCAAGAATAAATTGTCACCTATGTACTCTATATTTCCAAAAAATCCTTAAAAAATGGATTATCTGCATACTTCAATATTCAAGAATATTTAACTATCAAATATTTCATAATGCATGTAAAAAATATTAGGTGAAAATAAATAGGTTCCCACTCATTGAAAAATCATTTAACATTATTTATGGATTTTATAGGTAAAACTATTATTATTCTACAGTACCTATAGTTTTCTATGGTTTCATAATGTCTTCCATTATGAAAATAGCCCAATATGTCAAAAATATGCAATTTTTATTCACGTAATTCAAGAGCTTTTCTCATTAGCAAACACAATATTTTATTACGAAAATAAACCCTAATTATTTAGTTTCAGAATTGTTGTGTTTATTGTTACATCCATTTTGAAATTAATTCAATACAATGAAAAATGTTTGACTGTGAATATTGCTCTTTACTAAACCTTGCATATATTCTTCATACATTTTGTTGCTAATTTTGTGACATAGTCGCATAAAAATTAAAATATCTTTATCAATATGTAAGATATTTTAAATGTTTTTAGCCTTAAACCTGCCCAGAAGATGAGACCTCGTATAGAGTATATTATTTTACTTCGGTCTTTCCTAATTTCCGAGTCCATTAAGGACATACGTACATACATACATACGAACGGACTCAAATATTTATGTGTGGATTTGTAATATCAGGTCGACTGCCGATGTTTCTGTTTTCTGTTCTATATCACATTGTACGTAAGTAGGTAATAATATTTGATCCTGCTTCGCGTCATAAGGTTAACCATGGGTATACCCGAGGCAGTTCAATTGAACCCTCCCCCTTTTCTTAGGATCTCGATAGTAATAGGAAAGTAGACACAAGTAGTCTTATAGTATGGTAAATTGAGCTTGAAGTCTGACTTACCAAAAATTGCACCCAACGCTAAGTTAAAAAAATATGTTTGGCAATAGAGGGGGAGGAATGGGACGGTTAGAAATGTCAAAAAGTTAAGGATTTACTTAGATTCGTATACCAAATCGTGAAAAAAATTTACACATAAAAATTCATGCGGTTCGACGCGGTCAATAGGTGTTCATTTTTCTTGTTTATTATTGTGTCATAGATTTTCTATGTGTGTATTTTTCTTTTATATTTTGTTTGATGTGTACGTACAATGACAGCGAAAATGTTTTTACTGTAATGCTGTTCATTGATTCATTTATACAATAAATAAATAAATAAAAAACTGTGTTGCTACTGCCCCTAAACAATTCTCCTGTAGGACCAGATATTTAGGGGCTTCCAATGCCTTCCAAACTATAATTATAAACGATAAAACTCATAAATTTAATATCCCTTTCTGAAAATGATTTCCCTAGTGCTCCCAAAGATGAAGTTCAACAATATGCCGGGTTATAGATAAATGAGGTGTTGATTTTAATAAACATTATTCTGTAACGCTAATAAAAAGCTCCACAATACTCCCTATGCCGATTTATTTTGGTATATTGTGAAACCATGCAATCTGTTTCCCAACGCCGTATCCTTAGTGGGGTAGGCACAGAGAACTTTATTCTATTTTCAGAGGCGATTAACTCATTTATGAGTGATCAGGAATACCTTACAATACTTCCTTGTAATTTAATTTTTCCTTCTATAATCGTAATGAGTAATTTAATTTTCTCATATCAATTTTAACTTAAAATTGATATGAGAAAACGTTAAAATTTAACTATAATAATTACAAATCATTTCTCAATGTACATAAGTATACCACTTACACTAATTGATTAATAAGTATCTTAAGACAAAATATTTTATTTTCTTTTTGAACACCTACGTAGATAGATTAATAGTATCCTACCTTAATACTGTAGTATCTTATCAACATTTTGTACAGAACTCTGTATGTAGGTAGATAATGATTTTACTAAGAGTTTCTTTTAACTAATCTGCTTTAAAGTTTTGATGATCGAATTACTTTAAGAGCAACTACGTTAAAATTAATTCCAGTTAATTTTAAAAATAAAGTAGGTACTATGTTTATGTATTTGTTTTTATTTGTGTTGAGTATTTAAGATTCTAGTATGGCTGTATTAATTTGTGTCCTTTTGTTGAATTTAGCGAATTTGGGAGAATTGTATAATGGAGTTATTTTATATATTTATTGAAAAATAAACGACTGTCGCCTCTTAAAATTCGATCCAGCACACTTATTCAATATATTTGCACAAGAAGAAATAGTTTACAAAATAATATATCTTCAATCAGCTTCCCTTGTAATCCAAGCCATAATATCGTACGCTATACACAGCATACACTTGCATACACTTTTCTCCTAGTTGAATGGTTCATCACACGTGTTTTACCACTTAATCAATAAATTGATAATGGTCTACGGAGTATTCAAGATGTATCTAATATTACGTCATTATAACCATCGACCTATATTGTATAGACTAGAAATGCAGAAAAAATGGTAATGTAACCAAAAAGAATTTGGGGCCAATCACATTGGTGTAGCAAGGTTTAACGATACATTTTTTTCACTGTAGGAGGCATTTATGATTTTGTCAGAAATATAAGATGTGAAATATTTAAGTGTAAGTAGGAAAGAGACCGTTAACATCTTAATGTTGTGGAGTAAAACATAATATTATTAATATGTAATATTAATTTTGGAACATAAATGAACTGAAGAGAAAATTCATAAGTCTCATCTAATACCAGGTGCTGTCTGAGGAGGTTTGTGAATTTTTATCGAATCGAATTAATTTATTGACATATTTTTGTGGTTTCATTTAATTTCATATCTCATCTCAATCTCAAAATTAGCACTACGCTATTTCATATATCATCTCATTCTCAATTGGAACATGATTTCTGGGAATATTATAGGTCAATGGTTATAACTGAAATTGTTTCATTTGTGTTTCATAATACAAATTGATATTCATAAATAATTGAAGAAAAGGGTTTAGTTGATCGCTCATCTGGTGATCTGGTACGGATATTATCCCTTCTGCACTTACTTTGATATGGGTAATGGGCTAGCTTTGATATTGTAGAAGTTTATTTAGCTTAATATATTAGATTTGTAATTTAATATGGATAATAATTATTATGTTTCTGTCGATGACGGTAAATACGTCGTGTATGTAACCTCTAAAAGTTTCTGACAGGCAGCCTGTTCAGCTCATTACGTCACAATTGGGGTATTATATCCAATAATTATTATGTAAGTGGTTATCTATCTTTTCACACTTTCTGTAACGTGTGTACCTATACCTAGACTGTATTTTAATAGGAATGAAAGTAGTAATGATTTCACTTCGCCAATCTTTGCTGCTTCTTTACTTACCTACTCGCTACTCTTGAGTTTCAATTTATGTTTTCTGTACAAACAATAATTTACTACTACTACTACTACTATACCATCACGGCATATCCCACAAGTGGGGTAGCCAGCAGATCAGCTGCATGTAAGAAACATGCAAACTGTCCTCTTCGTGCCAATATAAAATCAAGACATTCAGGATGGGTGGCAAACCTCATCACTGAATTAAAGATGCAAAATGTCTTATTTTTTTCAAACACCTGCCTTTTACAGGACACTCGAAAACTTACGCAGAAGAGTGGGAGACCAATTCTTTACCGGGTGCTCCACGGAATAAACAATAATTTTCTGTATAATATATTCTGCCTTCATTCTCGTTATAAAATTAAAAATCAATATGATAATAAGATTGTATAGGTATATTTTTTTGAATATTTTCAAATTCAAATAATCTATTCTAGAAATTATTTAACATTCTAAATAAATAAACATTTTTATAATTTAAATACATACACATTTTTTTGTACCCGCAGAGCTCATACTTTCAGGGTTTATCAGATTCACTATTTATTGATAAAAATGAATATAATACATTTTTTTTATATTGTTTTATAAACTACGTAATTATGTAGTTTCTAAAACTATATCAAATGGTCGTGATATTGTAACCTTTATAGTTAATGCCGAATTTTTTTTAAACAAAATAAATAATTAAAAGAAAACGGAAAACATATTCCATTCGAAAACACGTACCATCATATACCAAACATTAATACAATAAATTATATATCAACCACATTCAACACCAATAAAACAACCAATATGTTCAAATTGCATTATTTAAGTGCATATTTCATATTATTCAGTTTCTAGTTACACAACTTAACTGTAGGTACCTACCTACTTATAATCTCTTTTTAAGTTATCATACCACCCCACATCAGATTTTACTGTACGGTGGTATAAGTGTTATGTTAAGGTGGTGAAGTATTCTGAACATTATTGTTATAAACAAATATGACAGGTTTGATTTAACTGGTTATAGTATAGACAACAATATTTGACTAAAATAATTGGCATAATACGCTTAAAGCGCCATCTATTCGCGGCATATTGTCTTAAATGAACAATGTTGAGTATAAAGATGGAGGCTTCAAATATTGTGTGTTTAAACAGAACTTCGATAGAGGGACATAGTATAGGAAACCATGTTACATGTGAAGTATTTGAAAAATATAGTATATATACAACTTTCAAAAAATCTGATACATATTGTGACAAGCATGATATAGAGGAATTGGGAATGTTACCCGGGTTTAAAGAGTACTCTTAACCAGCCTGTGTCGATTCGTAAGCATCGAGACTCTGTATCATGCTATCCTTAAGGAAGTTCACATTGATGTATCACCACGTACACACGGTATATATAATATACCTAACTAGTATGTAACCTAATTCATTAGGTTGGACTAGTGGTTAACACACTCGCCTTGCAAGCGAGGGGTCGTGGGTTCGATCCTCAGTCTGGGCAAAAATATTAATGTCCATTTTTCTGAGCAATTCAATGTGTGCGAGTCATCTATAGTAGTTCAAAACTTAATTTGAATGACAGGTTTGTATGTTTTTATCCCCACGTATACTTAAGATGTGAAATAATATAGGTTTTTGTTCTTTTCTATGGAAAAACTATCTATACTATGATTCTCCTATTTATGTCGTTTCAATTTAAAAACCACGTATAGAAAAATGGAAGATACGTAAGAAAGTGTTTTTTTTTTCAATATTCTGTAAGATACGTTTTCTTATTTCTCTTGTGGGAGATATATTTAAAAGTTTATCGAAAGAAGTTTATAGCTAGTTACCTATTAGTAATGTAGGTATTATGTAGGTAGAGTGTTATAGTAGGTATCACACGTTTCTGCGTCTCGGTACACATGTGTAGAGTAGTAGGGCATAATATGTGAGGTGAGGTGGTATTGATGTTCTGAATCAGGTTATATGTACATAGGTACCTACTCTCACCCACGGATATATGAATCGGCTACACCCTGTCTCCTGTCTACCTCCCTTCCTTTCCCACCAAGCGCAGCTCCCGACCGACAACTGGATGCGAACTTTGACCTATCCGGGGGTGCATCATATCCAAGTGGGAGTCGCAGGCGCTACACATCCCATGGCATAATGTAAAGTTACCTACTAACTATTACTTTTATTTTATTGCAATATAGACATTTTGTCTGCAGTTTCATTATGCTCACCTGTGACATTTATACATAATTATATTATTATAAATGTTACTCTGCCTGCATATCCCGAAAATCGATATGTCTTTTCAAACGACATACAATTGAAGTTCTAAACAAACTTTTTAGTGTAGGTACATAATATTTTAATCGTTGGTAGGTATGCTTAGGTAGGTAGGTAGATAGGTATGTAAGATGTTGACACGTGGTTAAGAAAATTCAATAAATGATTTTTCATATCGATAATTCGTCGCGTGAATGCAGAACTATCCTATGTCCATATTATGAACTACATGTTGAGGAGAGTCAATTGAAATAAAGCACCGCGCGGAACAGCGACGATAGACAATGCAAATTTTGATAGTTTTTTGACAACTACCAATATTGTAAGTGTAGCCAATTTGCAAGTGAGTCTATGAATTCCATAATGAAGAACTATCCTATGTCACAAAATAAGACATAGGATTCTTCTGCATGTTAATAAAATACATACCTTATTACATAGTTACTTCTGTTTTAATGTTTTTTCATTATTAATCTATGGTTTGTACATGGGTTACTTCTGCATACCGTGAACAAGCATGTCATAAATGACTTTTGGTGGAAAATTTAATTTTATTTAAAATTAGACTTAGGATAGTTCTGCATTCTAGCGACGAATTTATCCTATCTACGTGTGATATTGTGTTTTCTTATGTGAAACTTTAAGCATATAAATAAGATGTATTGTAGCTGTTATGAAGAAAACGTTTCTTTACGTCGTAACTATACACAAACACAATGCTTTATCATTTCATAGCGCTGTGAAGTAAAATTAGATTTTCTAAAATCCAGATAATATATTAATTTCGATCTTTATAATATTATTATTCACTTCAGAGAAATTTCGCGGAATTATTCGTCGATGTAAGCGAGTCTGCTGGCTGTCTCGCCCACAAGAAAGGTATTGATAGTGCGATGTTAGTAAAAATACATTTTCAGGGTCTGTTGTAGGTTGTAGGTACGTTCTTTGGAAAAAAATATCTGTCTTCAATTTCATAGCAATTATTTATTATGACCATAGTCGATTGCCTTCACGAAATTCCTTCCCTTCACAAAATAGTGTGATCTTTAACAAATTTAATACAGAAATTGATAAAAAAATGCTGTTCTGAAGTTTACTATTGTGATTTTGTGAATGTTATAAAATTAGGAAATATATAAATGCGATAGAAATAATTAATGCGTCATGACTTGACAGCGTTGTTTGGATATCGATTCTTTCTTTGTGTATTGTATAAGAACAGAAACTGCGTAATAAAATGACAATGATGAAGTCTTTCTACATATTTGTATATGAGAAGGTGCACTTTACCTGGGCGATATTGAAAAGGCTGGGGGGGTCAAGGAATGTCTTTGTAGTTTACAACACCGTGTGACACTAAAAGGACATTATTTGAAGGATTTACGGAGTGTTTTAGGTCACAGCTCGTATTTCCCTCACAATTAAGCGATTGCGTGTTAGGGTGTAGAGTAGGTAGGGGTATGTTTGTCCCAACAACAATATAAAGTAATTAGTAACGTTTAGCAATTAAATTCTATCAAAGTTTTTAGTTGTATAAATTTCTTTTGATATTTTAATTAACATTTCTCAGAAAATCCTCGTTACAGGTCTTCCTCCATCCACCCAGCCCGACCTCCCAACAGAAAACATTATGCCAACTTTTTTTATTTTACATTGTTGTACTCAACTTTCTACGTCAGAGAGACTTATAAAGGGTGTCAATCAAAGAATTTTCACATTTTTTTAGATATCACCTTATTCGATATTAGTTGTCGTATGCTTTCGCGGTTTATATTTATATAATATGTGGATGATCTTCTAGGTTTACAACGTCTCGTTGGTCTCCCTCCTTCTAATGGGAATTATCAAAAGTATGCTAATGTATAAGCGCATACTTTTGATAATGATTCCATTAGAGTCGAATCGTCATAACGAAAGAGTGAGATCAACGAGACGCGGTAAACCCGGAATAACATCAATGTCTAACAATTCGATATATTTCTAATAACTTAGCATCTCCCCAGCGCAGTATTCACGTGACAATGATACTGGAGCTTTGAATAATATGTGAATATACCTACACTATCTCGATAAACTACAGTATCTAATAGGTGTACCCGATTTTGATTACTAATCAAATTAATATATACAATTAATATTACGTATCAATTTCACAATATCAGATCTTACGTTAAATAGTTAGGGTTGTCGAAAGAAATCTAGTGAACTAACTTCTTACATTTTTTTAAACATAATTATTATTTGCGAGAAAAATCCCTCTCTCTCTCTCTCCGATGGCGCTACAGCGCATATCGAGCCTTGGCCTCCCGCAACATATGCCTCCAGCCCCCCCTGTCCTCAGCGGCCGACTTCCAATTTCCCAGCTGGAGAAGCTGCGCCGCATCCTTTTTCACTTCGTCTTCCCATCTCAGTCTGGGTCTTCCCACTTCTACCGCCTGGGTTTCCAGTCATAACTCTTTTAGGGACGCGTGTGTTCGGCATTCTCTGTGCATCCCCAGCCCATCTCAGTCTGAGAAGTCTCATATGGGTTGAGATGCTAGGGGCCTGATACAAATCATACAGCTCGTTGTTGTGCCGGATGCGCCACTGTGCGAGAAAAATCCCAGCCTATGTAAATTAAGTAGAATGTTTCTCCTCCATGGGAGAAACATAAATTAGTGGGTTATCAGTATTTGCCTAAACGATTACTAGACGAGACGAAGAAAAAAAAATCATTCCAATGAAAGACGTGGGTAAAAGTAACACACACGACCCTTAATTGTTGAAAATTGAAAATATCCATGTGGGTCAAAGTGATATATTATTACTCAACAAATTATCTGTGTAACCTGCGCTGGTTATTTTGAAATGTTTTATAAAAGCACCGTAGAGGAATAAAAAATACCCATCTACTATATTATACTCTATCTAAAGTCGTCTCATCCAGACTGTAAAAGAAATTTTATGTGTCATGATAATAATAAAGTCAAAATGGGTACACGCCACATTCCTCGTTGAATGTAGGGTAGTTTTCCGTGGGTTGAAAAGGGTGGAAACAAACCCTAATGTGTTGTGAAGTTCTCGTTGGTCCGCAGTAAGATTTGAACTTGGCATCACTTTAAACTCCACTTGATGTCGGATATTAGATTATCAGGTTACTAGTATCAACTAGACAGTCGAACTAGTGTGAAAATATATTGTATAATGTTTATAATATTGGTACCTGTCTGCGATACAGTAAGTAGTAACAGAGTTTTATTGTTGTTACATAAGGTCCACGTTTCATTCTCCCTGAGTCACGTGGTGACCACACAATACAAACCTCCCCGTCCCCAAATCATACACCCCCCCTCTATCTCTTACTTACCCTACATAATTGTTACGCCGTTCGTCGCTCGTTTATGTCAATATCAATATTATTTGTGTAATTTACTATAATTTACAATTTGTCTGAATTTCATCACTCTATTAAGCTCCATTTTTTTACAAATCTTTTTTACCAACAAAAAATAGTGAATGTCGTTAAACGTCTGGTTACTAATCTTCTTGTTATTCATAATTACCTATTATCAGTGACGGACTTTTGGTACATACCGGTTTTCAAGTGTTTCAACACCATTGCTGATCTATTCCACCTTTCTGTGAGGATGTTATCAGATAGATGTTTTTGTGTTTATGGAAAACCTATATTCATATTTAAAAAGTATACTGCTGAAGCCTAGGGTATCTGGATGTTTAACGACTCTCCTCCAATTACCAATAAAGCCTTGTTTATTTCATTTTATTTATGTGCTATTGTGTAGTTCAAAAATGGTAGAGGTCGACCAAGAGATATCGATATGGATCATGTAAGGAAGGACACGAACTGTGGCACATACGTAGAATTAAAGAGACTAGTAGAAAATAAGGAGGAATGGAGAAGAAAATCCAAACTCGGTACAGATTTTTTACATCTATGCTATAATACCTTTGTGTTGCTACCGTTTAAATTCAGCGATGAGGTATGCCACCCAACCTGTCTTATCTTGGCAACCTGTTTTGTATTACATCATGCTGTTTATCTATTTTACTTCAGTGCATACGTGCCTAGTACCTACATTGTAAATAACTGTTAAAGTCATGGTTTATCCCAATTGAGTGGTCAGTAGAATAACTGTATGTTATAAAATGCTAGTTGCATTCAATAGGTATAGAATGTTATACTTTTTTCGGTTTAGTTCGGCCTTTTTTTCATCATTACTTCTTGTATGATGAATTTAGCCGTTCTTGTATCAAAACCAAAAAAACTGTGATTCCGTCAATTTGTGATGCTGAGCACCTGGCTGCGAATAGAAGAGGGCAGGGTTGTTCATGAGGAGCTATCCGAAGATCACGACCGCTATAAACGACTGAAGAGTGAAAATACTAAATGTAATTTGTATATTCCCACTGTATGAGTCAGGTTATATAATTTCCTTCAAATGACCCATGGACAATGCATATAGCATGCGGCCCAAACGCAAATTATGAAAATTTTTAAATTTGCTTATTTCTACTAAAAAAAATTATGCATAGGTATATATCTAATTCAAATAAAATAAATATAATAAAAAGAAGTTATTTTATTTTAATAGAACTACATATAGGTGTATAGTTAATTTTATTTCCATTTGTTAAAAAAATATTTATGTGCGGCCCAGCATATATTTTTTTTTGCAATGTGGCCCTCGTATGGTCAAAGTTTAGACACCCATGGCATATAGCATCGAATTCAATATTATGTTAAAATTCTGAAGTCTGCTGAGTTTTATTACATTATATATAATGAGTTACATTAGGTATATATAATAATACTCTTCATAATTCGTGATTGATGATTCAAAGTTTTTCTATCTCTATGCATTGCACTTTGTCAAATTTCACAAATCGTCCTATGAAGGACTTATTGCCACAATCTCAGTGATAATAATAACAAATGGGTAACAACATTAAAACATGGTACCATATTTTTAATATTATATTATTACTAATCCTGCATAGCTATAATTATCAAATAATTAAATACGTATGAATGTATGTTTCAATACTGTGTTAATATTATATTACTTATTCATGAATGAATAATATTTACCTACGCATTACTATAAATTAAATTCGTCAGATTACTATTGCGAAACTGGTAACATACATCGATTGAAAGAAAATAAAATTTGCAAATGTTTAACATGATGGTAGCGTAAGTAAGCGATTCGTATAAGGAATTGTCGCATATAATAATTAGTACTAGTATTTAACTCGTTCTCAAATGCATAAATCCGAATAGCTTTTAAATTAAAATTATTTACCGAATTTCTGAACCTAGGTATGTACACTTGTTTTGGATATCAAAGGGTAGTGTTGGTCAACCTTTTTATCGCCGCGGACTGGTTAACGTTTGATAATTCTACTGCGGCCCGCTGGGAGTGAGACATTGGTTGATTGACCATGAAAACGTGAAAGTGATGACTTTTTTCAGGCCTTTGATGGTTTCTCTTAGACTCTTAATTTCCAACCCTCGCACTCATATCTTAAAAAAGGATTAGGAATATGAAATGTTTAACAGTTTTCCTCAGGTTTGTTAAAGAGTATTTTCATAGTATCTCGAATCTGGTGTTAGTCAACTTTTCAAAAGCGAACACCTCATTTTTAAGGACTTCGATTATTTTCCTTACACTCTAAATTTTTCCCCCGTCGCCAAATTTTCGAAAAGGAATAAGAAGTTTAAATGTTTAACGCTCTCCATGGTTTTCTCAAATCTAGTGTTGTCAGTCGAAAAGGAGTTAAGATACAACAAAAAAGGACCTAGGAAACAACAAAACAATCTTCATATTCCTTCCGTGGACCAGTGGTTGGGGCATTGTTTTACTAAACAACAGGTATTCGTAAACTATAAGACATTTAACATATTCTATGCCAATAACGTCCATCCCGAATTTCAATTGATTTAACATATTCTATGCCAATAACGTCCATCCCGAATTTCAATTGATTTAACATATTCTATGCCAATAACGTCCATCCCGAATTTCAATTGATTTAACATATTCTATGCCAGTAACGTCCATCCCAAATTTTAATTGATTTAACATATTCTATGCCAATAACGTCCATCCCAAATTTCAATTGATTTAACATATTCTATGCCAATAACGTCCATCCCGAATTTCAATTGATTTAACATATTCTATGCCAATAACGTCCATCCCGAATTTCAATTGATTTAACATATTCTATGCCAGTAACGTCCATCCCGAATTTCAATTGATTTAACATATTCTATGCCAATAACGTCCATCCCGAATTTCAATTATTTTTTTATTGGTATGAAGACAGGAAGTAATACTTTAAGAAATCATCATAATACTGATGTTTTTGTTACTTGTTGTTTATTATTAATGCGATATTAATTGTATTATTGTACCTACGTATAGATGTATGATACTAGAGTGAATCAGCTTACATCTAATACATTTTTGACTGGTTTATAAACCCGTTGATTAGCAGGCCTTCAGTATTAGGCGTTTCAATGTTGCTGTATTATATCTACCCACGCTTCATAACACACACTGCGTGTTCGTCATTCAAGTTAGGTATATTTATTTAATATTATTATATTAAAAGGGTCGAAAGTTATTGAAAGAAAGTGATATACATTATGTTATGTACCTACATATATTAAATGTACCGTCTTTGTGTCAGGATCATCCAAAGTGTAATACCCCTTTAGAGTTCGGAATTGTAATCATAGGTAAGAAATAAGTTATATCATTTTGTTTTATTTGCACGTATGGACGTTGCTTACGGGGTTAATGATTGTTATCATTTTATCCCGCAATATTGATATCAAAATTCGGTACACATACTAAATGATGTGCTATAATATATAGGTACCTACGTATATTATTACTTCGCGATTTTAGTATGGAGACATAATTCCGGCAGTGGAATGCACTGGTTCTCGTGCTATCACCGAAGTTAGGGTATAATCAACGCGTTTAGTACTTGGATGATTGACCATTATAATGTAGTAAAGTGGAGGCAATTTTACAGATAATTTTTCTTTGTATAAAGAAAAATATCTCTGGGTTTTTGTTATAAATTTGAATACAACTTTATACATCTTTCACAGTAAGCTTGAAGTAATCTTGTCATGAAAGGAGAGTTTGCCGGCACCTGGGATAGAACCGCGCATCTCTTGTGCCTGAGGCCGAGATTCTATCTCCAATTTTATAATTTAAATAGTAAACATATACTTTCACTTTTTGTGTATTCTTTATAATTTGTCATATTGTTCAATAATCTTGTTTTTTAAAACTATGTTGAGGGTGGACTTTTACCCAGTGTAAAAACTTCACGCCACTGCGAAGGATAGATTTAAGTATATGGCGTTCTGTCCTCTCTGCCTACCGCACTGGGGTTATGCCATTAAGGGTATTGTATTTTGGATTCCTAGTGATATTTGGCCCATGTGTAAACATTTAAAGAAGGTGAGATAAACTTAATAATCTTAGAACTTTTTCACAGAAATTAGTTAACTAGTTAATCTGTCAATCGTTAATGCAAAGTTCTATATAATATTGTAGATATAATAAAGTTTCCTATGTATTACTGAACGAAGTTGTGTATAAGTAATAATTGATTTAATGATGACTTACCGACCAATTAGACGCGAACTTTCTTAATCTTTTTGCTTTTAACATGTTCTGTGACGCGTTACACAATCAATTTAAGTACCTATATATAAGAAGGTATATCGAGAGTAATAATTAGCATTATAATAATATGTACCTACATACCGACATAATTATGTTAAACAATTACCCATAGCATAATTACTCGTATATTGTACATAGAAATCCAGATAGTAGGTAACAATTATGCCGTACAACTGATTATCATCATAGATGGCTCTAACCCGGGTCGGGTCTTTACCTCCTTTAGGGATATCAGAATTATTATGTTCTATGGATTATTTCCGACGACCTATCAGATAACCAGATCGAAATCACAGAGTAAAATATAGTTCAGCATGCAATATTGTAGTCGTTGGTCCGTGAAGTTGTGACATTAAATGAATGAGACGAATCTTAACTTGATGGTATTTTAAAAGATATAATAATAATTTCAATAAAATATAATATGATTCGGGTGACACAGTGTAGTCATATAATGTTGTAGCTGTATGCATTATAACATTCGCATGTAGCTGTGGAAGATGTTATGATGATATAGATAAAGTCTGTCGAATCAAATAGTTCTGTGTCTTTCTTAAAGTGCACATACGTAACTATATACATTGAATTTATGTAGGTAGGTATGTGAATTTGTGGTGAGAAAGTGCGGACGTCCACGAACTAAATGGCTTGATTACGTAGATCAAATTCTCAAAGACGACCGCATGTTAAGTAAGAGAAGTCGGTGTACCTATATGTATGTATGAGAAACTGGATGAATGTAGAGGAAGCGGAACAAGTATTTAAGGATAGATCTATATGACGTTCCGTTCTCTCTACCTATCCCACCTGGGACACGGCTTAAGGATATAAACAAATGTTTTTTTCTACTATATTATGTACTTTATTGATAGATATGTCTTTTGTCTTATGTCAATCTGATTAAAACTACAACAGTATTCATATATGTTATATTTTAACAATATTAGGGACATATTAACAGGACTTCACAGCCAGAATTTAATTTGAAATCGTTCGACTATATGCTAAAATTGACTAAAAACAGGTGTTTACACCAAATTTTAACTTTGAAACTACATACGAACCAATAAACTACGAAGCATTAAAAAAATACTGTCTCTATTTTTGCGGTAAGTGAAAAGGGAGATAAAGAAATGAAGTATATTTCACTCATTATCTCTACACCACTTGGTCACTAACACACGTAGACATAATAATAATATAGTTAATATTATGTCCGAAAAACTACGAACATTAAAAAATCTCTGTCTCTCTTTTTGCGGTAAGTGAAAAGGGAGATAAAAAAATGCGACGTACGTCATGTATATTTCACTCATTATCTATGACACCAAATGACACAATAATCATTGCGTACAAAGACATAATATTTAACAAGATTGTGCACTCCATTGAAAAAACGGCATGTATAATGCAATTGATGCACCAAAGGTCACCAAGACCCACCTGTGAGAGAGCATTCATGCCCTAAAAGTAATAAATTGGCCTACATATACCTATACATCAATATAGCAAACACGTAGGTAGGTAGACTATTATTATTTTTGCTGAATAATGGTAGGTGTTTACTTACTTGGCATTCCATTCTCTCTGCGTACCCCACATGTGATGCGACGTGAGGGTATAAATAGATTCATCAAATCATTGGCCAAAAAAAGCTCTACATGTCTACCTTGTTTTATATACATATATGTAGGCGTGTAAGTGGGAAAATTTCCAATAAAGTGCTCAAATATGTACTTTTTAAAAAATAATACTCAGTTTTTATTCTGTAACAATTATATAATTTATATTATACACCTAATAAGTACACGTATAATAGGTATATTTGAGTTTATCCATAATTTGTTGCATCAATCTGCATTGAGTTGACCATAATTTATTCTTTCTTCTGGGACGTCAAATTAAGTGACAATGATGGCTCCCTTAAGCAACGACGGCTGTGGCATCAGTGCTGCAAAAGAATAAAAGAATACTTAATATGTTTTTTTTTTGTTTATTATTTTTGATTCCACCATTAAATTGCAAACAAGAAAAAGGCCGGGATTTTGAGAGCATGATTCATGCATCTTTAGTGTCACAAAAATAGATTTGAGTCATCATAATCCAAGGATAAATTCACAATCAGTCTATATATTTGCAGATTTTTTTTTATCATTGAAATAATACAAAATTATAGCAATAAAATGATTAATAGAAGGAAGTGGCGCTCGATCCTTTCTGCCTACCCCGCAAGGGAAGCGGCGTGATGGTATGTATGGATGTCATAATGCACAGTCTTGTTATAGTACAATGTCTTTGTGCTATGAATCACTATGAATTTCATATGAAAATGGAATGTCAAAACATAAATATTTTATGTTTCCATAGTAACCATTAGGGAATCCAATCCCGCATCAAAATCGCGATCCCGCAAGCCTGCGGGATTGAGGTCGTCAGTCCCGCGGATCCCGCGGGATTTGCGGGATTGAGATTTTTTAATAAAAAAATTGTTTCAAGTAGGTACTTAGTAATTTAAAAATTATATTAAATAAAGACGAGTAAATTTCAATATTTTTTTATTATTATTATGCAGATTTATTACTCATTTTACTAATTAACAAGTGGAAATAATGATGTTTTAGAGGTATCTATAAATAATCATCTTCTTATAAGGAACGATATAATACATTATTAATTTAACAATTCTCCTTATAGATCTATAATTTGTATTGACAATTGAACATATTTATTAGTTTAGAGGCATAAAAAAATAGTTTTTTTTTCTGATAATACTTTCTAAGAAATAATAAAGTATGTAACGTTTCATCTTTTAAATTTGATCTTATCTTGTTGCATAAATAGCCGGCGGCGGGAAAAGCACGCTCAGCTTCCACACTTGTTGGTGGAATTGACTTTATATTACTCGGCTACCCATTCTGTACGGAGACTGTGCTCTTATTCATCTTCTAATATAGGCGAAGGCTAATCATTCAATAGATTCGATAAAGGCGTGTCTTCTTCATCGCCATTGTCATCAACTTGTTTGTTATGAGTTTCAGGTTGTACCTGCGAGTCTGACAGCAGTCTCTCGATTAAACACTTCATTTCAGTTCTAAGTGTAACTTTGCTTGGATAAAAGAATGGATCGTCCACCACATTTGTAGATCCTGAATCTTTTTCTAGATATTTGTTAGGACCTTCTAAGCACAGCGACACGACAGTCATTGATGTGCGGCGTTATTTTATAGACAGGCAAAGTAGTTAACTTACTTATTTTAGCAAGATAGCGACACTACAAGTTCCTGGCTTAACCTGGTATTTTGTCGATCATGAAAGTCTGCTTATCATGAAACGTAATGTAGTTTTTGCAGTAATTAATGTTGCGTCCTCGCGGCATAAGACATTTACAGCAAGCTTCACTGACTCTAAAGCTCGTTCAATATTACTCAATGTTATAAATTCTTCATCAGTGAATGAAAATGAAGATGATGTCAGTTTAAGATCAATAAATGCTTTTAATATGCACTGTTTGACTTGGTTGAACCTCGATAACATTGATGCGAGACTGCTCCCGCGCGTTCGGCTATCTAGGATCAGCTGTAATAATTCTTTGCAGAATTTCTTCTTTGATATACGTTTACAGAAGATCGTTTGTTACTGGAGATTTCGAACTAAAAAGCTTAACAATTTTCCTGACTTTTTGAATCAGTCCTCTTAAATAACAAATGTAATAAGTTATAATGATTTTCATTTAAAAATCTATTGGTCTAACAATACTTATATACCTGTATTGTGGTAGCAACTCTCCTTCTTGAATGTCTTCTTCTACCGAAAAATCACCTTTCTCGTCATCATCATCTTCATTTTCATTATCACTGCCACCATCCGGTCTTTTTTCGAGTACTTCAACTTTACTGTATTTCTTCTTCTTGTCTCTGATTGCATAGAACTTCAAGAACAGCGAGTTGGAACCCATGTGCGAAGCATTACTGGTGGTGCGCTGATAATAATCTCCCAACTTTCTTCATGACTGCTGCACCGTCGGTTGTTGCTGCGATCACATCTAGATTTTGGAAACTCAAATCATTTTCCATACAAATTCTATAGAAAAGTCACGAGTTCCAAAGGCAAAGTAGTTAACTAACTTATCATTGAGGCTGTGCTGGGTTTAATAAATAATCAGAACGTCGTCTGAGCCCGTTCTTAAACATTTTTTTCAGTCCCGCAAGAGTGCGGGATCCCGCATGAGTAATCCCGCATTTCTGATCCCGCAAAAAAGGTGCGGGATCCCGCATTTACGGGATCCCGCTTTTGCGGGATTGGATTCCCTAGTAACCATATATGCAAAGTGGTTTCTGCAAATATGTAAATATATAATATGCATATCTAGAAAATTACGAATACTCATAATATAATCTAAAAATCAGATGCATATTCAGATCTATTTTTACATTGAAACATTTTCTCACTATTGATTTACAAACTAATTTGATTTACAAACTAATTTGATTTACAAACTAATAAAATGCCAAAACAATAACACAGAAACTTACTTTTAGCTTTGACAACTCTGACAACTCTGACATCGCTTGTATTATCTGATTCGTTTGATGATCTAGAATACAAAGCATATTTTTTATTTAATCAAAAAATCACAAGCATTCACAATGTAATAAGTAAGTAAGGTAAGTTCAGGTAAGTATAAAAAGGGTGTCGTAAAAATCATATGGGATGTAAGGAACAACTAATAATAGATTCCGTAATACTTAAACAAATACAAACGCGTAATCGTAATTTAAATATTTGTTATATCGATTATCAAAAAGCATTTGATAGCGTACCTCACTCGTGGCTAATAGAAATTTTCAAAATTTATAAAATTAATCCAACAATCATAAATTTCTTAAAAATAGTAATGAGTTCGTGGAATATCGATTTAAATTTAAATCTTAATAATAAATCTATAACTCTAAAAGATATTCCTATTAAAAGAGGTATCTATCAAGGAGAGTCCTTAAGTCCACTTTGGTTTTGTTTGGCAATAAATCCTCTATCCAATTTATTAAATGAATCCAAATATGGAATCAAAATTAACGGAAATACTCGTTCGTCAACAAAAATATCGCATTTAATGTATATGGACGATATAAAAATATACGCTAAATCGGATACTGAATTAGAAAAACTAATGAGTATAACAAAAAAATTCTCAGACGACATAAGAATGTCTTTTGGGCTAGATAAATGTAAAACATTACACATTGAAAAAGGTAAAATTATAGAATGTCAGGATATAGTTTCTAATTATCAAATTAATAACATGAATAGTAATGAAATATACAAATATTTAGGTTTTCCGCAATCTAAAAATTTAAATCACTCTTTAATCAAAACTCAATTAACAAATGATTTTAAAGATAGACTTAATAAAATAATTAAATGTGATCTATCGGCCAAAAACATAGTAAAAGCAATAAACGCGTGGGCAATCCCATTATTAACATACTCATTTGGCATCATAAAATGGTCTAAAACGGATCTAGATAAATTAGAAAGACTTATTAGAACACAACTAACAAAAAATAGGTATCATCATCCAAATTCCGCGAAAGAAAGGTTGGTTCTGCCTAGGAGTATAGGAGGAAGAGGAATTGTTAACATTTCCTCTTTACATAATAATCAAATAGAATCCCTTAAATTATTTTTTAAGAACAAACAAAATAATTCTATATTACATAAAATTATAATACAGGCCGATAAAAATCATACACCTTTAAATTTAAATGACGAAACAGTAGGTCCGCGATTAAACTATTTAAATATTTTGTTAGAATCTTGGGGTAGGAAGGAACTTCATGCTAGACACCTCAATGATCTCAACCAATCTTATGTTGACAAATATGCGTCAAACAGGTGGTTGACCATTGGGGAATTGTATGGGGAAACCGAGGGTTTTATGCTAGCAATTCAAGATCAGGTAATAAATACAAAAAATTATCAAAAATATATTATAAAAAATCAAAACATAATTGATGATTCGTGTAGAAAATGTCTGGCCAAACCGGAAACAATTCAACACATAGTTTCGGGTTGTTCCACTCTCGCTCAAACTGAGTATACTTGTAGACATAATCATGTCGCAAAAATTATACATCAAAATTTAGCTATTAAACATAATCTTTTAAACTCAAATAATGTAATACCTTATTTTAAATACAACCCGGAACCGGTTTTAGAAAATCAAAATTATAGGCTCTATTATGATAAAACCATAATAACAGATAGACAAATACATCATAATAGACCCGATTTAGTATTACATGATAAACGTAATAAAATAACGTACCTAATCGACATCGCTGTCCCAAATACACATAATATACAAACAACCGTCGCAGAAAAAATACGTAAATATACAGAACTAGCAGGAGAAATAAAAAATATTTGGCATTCTAGGTCCGTTTAGGTATATAATACCTTTAGTCATGTCAGCTACAGGGGTAACTCCGAAATCTTTAATAAATAATTTACAAAAATTAGATTTACCGGTTAATTTGTACATTAAAATTCAAAAATCTATTATAGTAAACACTTGTAATATTGTAAAAAAGTTTTTGAACACAGATATTTCAGGCACAATGCTGGTATTTTGATCGCGCGTTTTGAGCCTAATCCTTTGATATCCTGTATATCTGGATAGGTGAATTTTTCCCGGCATTAGACTGTTAAGTTTTTGTGTGATCATGACTGATCATATGGAGACTTATCTGGTTGTACAATGCTGAGAAGTGTGGATGGCAATTCTTCCGCCGCGTAAAAAAAAAAAAAATCAATTTGAATTTGAATAAATTCACACGCATATCAATGTAATTTATTGTAATTATTATTTTGGAAAAATAATGTTCCGGAAATGATATATGATATAAAACAATACTATGAAAGTATTCGCTATCTAATATATACTTACTTCTTTGATTTATAAAAATTTAATGAAATTTTCCTTTTTCTTATCAATCTCAACGATTTTCCCGTCATTTTGCTTTATTTAAATAATTGTTTTCTTGCTCCGCTCGACCATAAAAGTGTAGCTGTCACAGAATAATAAATATATTATTTAAGCACCGGTCATTATAGCAACGGTCGTTATGTCAACGAAAAATAACAAAGTTTGCACTAATAGGTACCTATACGATATTGTATGCTCATTGCTCGTATTATGACAGACATGGAAATTAATATTATTTATATAAAGTTGTAATGTTTTTTTTTTAATGAAAAATAAAACATTTACATAGGGATTACTTGATGACACATATAAAAATATGTTTCCTTGGTGAAAATCAAATAGTTTAGTGCTGTAATTATGTAATATGTATTAATTATTATATTTAAGCATAAAACCATCACTATTTTTTAATTTTTTTAATGAAATTACGAGACGCGGATTCACCGTGACCCGACTCAAGGCTTCGGGAAGCCGAACTGGGCCCGATTTTTGAGTTCTACGGAAATTATCATAAAAACTTTCCCGCAAGCGA
This sequence comes from Athripsodes cinereus, assembly GCA_947579605.1. Lineage (NCBI taxonomy): Eukaryota > Metazoa > Arthropoda > Insecta > Trichoptera > Leptoceridae > Athripsodes > Athripsodes cinereus. The sequence continues at coordinate 9,993,566 of OX388307.1, read as the reverse complement.
AAAATTTAAAATGAAAATTTCACAACATAAATAACACACCAGGCTACTATAATCATATGAAAAAAAATTGAATTAAAATTGTTTTAAATATTTTTTCCTTATTCGAACTTGACGAACTAAAAATGATATTTTCTTATGCGAACGTCACAAAACAAATTTTTTACGCTTATTTAAAAAAATATGGCTAAATATTACCCAAATTTAAGAAAAATAGGATTTTTCTAAAGCATCCTTGGAACTAAATTTATTTCATCATTTATGTAACCTCTAAGATGATTGTCTGAAAATACCTCTGCTAGTCGTGATGAAATTTCGGAAGGTGTTTTTCAATCGATTATTTCTACATGAATCTCTCGGAATTTTTTTTCATTGTTATTAAAAATACATTAAAATATGTTCAAATTTTGATATTATCAAAAACAAACAGTAAAAATATCATCTCGATCACGAAAATATTGCACAAAATAATCAATGTTGAAAAATGGTTGCGTAAAATCATGTGACAATTTCGAGTTCCCTACCTATCAAGGGCTCTTAATGGGTTACTAATTGACTTTAACGTTATTAGTTGCATAGTTTTTTTTTTGTTAGTAAAAGTAGGTAACATTGATCTCTATTAACAAAAAAAGTGGAATTATAAGATTAAATATTGAGTATTTATTCTGTTTAAAAAAAAACAAAGGCCACGTGGAGATATTTATAGATGCATTTATTCAGATTGATATTTTGAACTAATATGATTAATTATGAAGACAACATTTATAATATCTATTTATTGTAATTAGTATATTACCCAGTGGTGTGTACACGCCAAAAAGTATCACTTCACTTTACTACAATGATTTCTACTTTTCATCATCATCATCATCATCATCGCCCTCAACGCTCCTCTCGGGAGCACAGGGCAGAAACCAGCCTCCTCCATTCAGAGCGTCTCTGTGCCAATTGCGTCACCTCTTCCCACGACATTCCTTGCGCTCTGATATCGTTGTCATAGGAACGGTGTATTGTGAAAGAGGGACGCCCGGGCCTACGGAACCCCTGCGGACGGAAGAACAGTGCTCTTTTTGGCCAACTTTTCATACATACACAATATCAACACGTCTTAACAATAATTTGTATGTATGACTGCAAGATTTTTGGTAATAGAATTTCGGACCAACGTTTCAACTTCCATGCTACAAGATTTCTTATATACAACCTTATTCCTAGACAAAGGTGAAACGGTCCGAAATTTACATGAATATTTATATTGAGTTGAAAATTTTGGAGAAGGGATATAGAAATTTAAAAAGGGTGAATCAATTTTTTCTAAGCTGCTTCTCCTCCCTAGAAAACATCCTGAGTATGCCTTTATATCAATAAATAAATATTTATTACGAAAGAATATCAAATATAAAAGTCTAGTGTAGCCACTGGTATAAGCATATTAAACAGATTTCATTTCGACTGCACATTAATTGATAAGTTGCAAAAATGCATAAATATGCTATGAAAAACAATTAAATGAGCAAAATTATGCTCCACTTAAAGTGAACTGACTAATTATGGCTGAGCAATTTTTAAACTATTTGTGCGGCAAAAAAACTAAGTTGGCTACTCATAACGGGCAAAAAAAAAACATTATCCAACTGCAAAAAAATTACCCACAGTGAGCATGAGAGAAAAAATATTAAACGAGCGACAATAAATAAATGCCTCTGGATTATACGGCTTTATTTAAAGAATTATTCTGTAACTCATTTTATTGTTTAAATTAATCTGTATTTATTATTTCAAGTTTAGTAGCTCATTCAGTAATTCTGTGCACTCGTTTCCATTTTTTTCACCAATAATTAATAAATAATATGATAAATACTTCGTATACATAATATAATATATTATTAGCAATGCGCACCCAGCAAGATCCGTAGTTTTTGTAATATAGAAGAGACAAGGTTCCTGGTTGAGTTGTGTTTTATGAATTTCCAATGAAATTTGGTCAAAATAACACCACAAAGCTTACGATGGGCGACCCTATTTCACAATACACCGTTACTTTGCCAGACCATCACCATATAGAATGTCTTGGGAAGAGGTGACTCAATTGATGAATGAATAGAGGAAGTGGAGTACTGATGTTAGGAAAGTTGAAGGGTGATTGTAATGGACTAGATACCACTATCAATTTTTCATCACCTAACGCTTAAAATATTTATATTATTCTTATGCTTGATTCCAAATAATAAAATCATAATATTTTATACCATGCATGTTCAATCGTACACTGATGATATTGGTGGTAGATTTTATCACCATATTATTTATTACAGAATATTAATATTTCATTTTTAAATCATATGTCCATTGTAAACGCGGTAAAAATTGAAGGTATCAGCTGCTGTCCATACGAAAACTTCCAAATACCTTAAATGATAATTACCTACTTGTAAATATTGTGGCGATATTAAAATATCACAAATGTGATGTGCTGTGATTTTTGGTGTTGCTATGTATACACGTCAGTCATTCACACGTTCCTCGTATGTGATATTTTTCATGTGGCAGGTATCGCTGAAAACTTGATCGCCGTATTTTTCCACTGACGTAATTTGTGATAGTAAGTAAGGTGTAGTATGTATGCAATATAGATTCTAGATACTTACTACGACTGGTTATCAAATTAATTGCTCATATGTGAAGGTGTATGTACATTGTACATATACCTACTTCGTTTACTAAGTTGACAATGGTATGAAGGGTCAAAACTTTGTCTAGCAAATGGTGATGCTAGTTTTTCTTTTTTTTCTTTTATATATAATGAGTCTTTTTTTATCTGTCTTAAAACTGTAATGATAATTCTCCAAACTTCGAATGCTTTGCCCTAAAACTTAAGCATACAATTGTAAAATTTAGGTAATAAAAATAAAAATATAACACTGTATAACTTTCACAAATTAATATTTTGCTTAAAAGCTTTTCGGACATACGTCCATCTTCAGTAATAAATATCTTATAACTATAGTTATAAGACAGTTATAAGATATTTATTACTGAAGATGGACGTATGTCCGAAAAGCTTTTAAGCAAAATATTAATTTGTGAAAGTTATACAGTGTTATATTTTTATTTTTATTACCTAAATTTTAAAAATGAGCTTTCATAGTGTTACCTCTTCAAAAATAGAAAAGTTACATACAATTGTATAAATTATTAATTTACTCGTTTATTTATCAAAGTATTCTATCAGAACAGTGTATTTATTTGTTTTCTATTTTGCATAAACTAAAACCTTATTGGGCCCTAATCACTTGTAAATCAATGTATGACATTAAAATGTAAAGAAGAATAAGTTTATTGGTGTTTATGTTCTGTTTTCACAAATAGGTACATTCATGGCTTTGGCCGGCCTGGCTCACAGACATGAATATTGTATCAAAACCATTTGCGGACCAATTTAATATAAAAAGTGATAATCAACATAGGAGTTTCAAACGACAGACGCACAATATGACGCCCTTGAGGTCATATTGTGAATAAACGGCGCTTTACAAATTGTCCATGAGCAATCTAGTGGGACGGTGTAATTTCCCTGTCTTGCGTGAATCAATTGGCGACGTACACGGTCGGGCGGGCCAGGGGTAGCCCGATATGGTATCCTACTTTTACGAAGACTAACATAATCTATCCATTGTTTGGTCCCTGTGGGAGCTGTCCCTGGCTTGCTCGTCTGGGATCACTATTTGGAGCCCATGATGGGTTTGATAAAAAGAAAAACTGATTAGACCATAATATATGTGATGTCCTTGATGATTTATATATTGTGATAATTGTCAAATGTTGATGTACCTATTGTAAGAAGGGAAATAAAAATCTTTTCATTTCATTTCATATACACATTGTTATTCATATAAACTGGTAAATATATCACTTTTGAAATATTGTGTGATTAATGTTGTGGTATTCCATTTGAACTGTAATATATTTATATTTTATATAAATTAATCTTTTTCATGTTAATGAAACAATTCCATAGACATCATCATCATCATCATCATCGCCCTCAACGCTCCTCTCGGGAGCACAGGGCAGAAACCAGCCTCCTCCATTCAGAGCGTCTCTGTGCCAATTGCGTCACCTCTTCCACGACATTCCCTGCGCTCCGATATCGTTGTCATAGGAACGGTGTATTGTGAAAGAGGGACGCCCGGGCCTACGGAACCCCTGCGGACGGAAGACAACATAACACAAACACACGCAATAATCACTAAATCAGAAGTCAAGAATATATTTTTGTATGCATTTTGAGTATAATGAGAATTAATAAAATAATACAAAACAGAAGAAGCCAATTGGAAACAATAGGTCTACGTTAAATAAATTCCATTAGTCATTACGTCAATTAGTCATTACAAGCATGAATATGTCAGAGAAATAAAACAACATTTCCGAAAACAAAAATAAGCATTAAAAGGATAAAATGCATGATATTATGTCGTTAGGATAATAAGACATTCAACTGGTGAGAATAAATATAGGTCAAAATAAATAGGTAGGGATTAAATTGCTTGAAAATAGAACAACATAAAAACTTATTTATAAAAAAAGTAATAAGAAATGGGGAAAGTCAATAGAATTACTTTAAAATAAAATTGTCAAAGGACATTTATTATATAATTGTGTTGATACTTAACTGAAGTATTGAATTTGAATCACAAATACATGTACGCGGGAATGAGTAAAAGTAAAAACGTATATTTTATGTTGGTTTATAGGTTCCTATAAACATATATTTTTTTATATGGATCGCGTCGAACACCCGGAAAAATAACAGTGACAGTGGTCGTCATAAAAGGTGTCAATATTCAAACGCCAGAGCCGGAAATTAGGCGGTGATGATTTAGTGAAGGAGAGTATAGAACTCTAGGTTAAAGTAGATGCTAGCAGGTACTCTAGTATACCTAATATTGGAATAATAGTAGATTTATACTATCCCATCAGCCAGCAGGTATTGTAAGTGTCATAACGACCCGTTTATAAGTTGACAATATTGATACATCAAGTTTATAAAAAAGCTTAATGTTGTGTTCTCTTCCATTGTTACGTAAATACCAACAGGAAATGATTGAGGATATTATGTACTAAATACATATTCAGCAATTCAACGTTTACAACTTTTACCGTTTTCCTGACAGGTTTAATTCTTTATTCGATGTACCTGGTACCTACTGATATAATTTTCAGTTATATTTTCTGAAAATCATTGATACTCGTAACAGTGTAATAATTTTAACATTTTTAGCTGAGAACAAACATATATCTAACAAGTGCAATGAATAAAAAAACAAAATGTTCATAGAAGTTGGAATACTTCGTCGTTGAAAAAGGATATTAGATGTCCCAATGTGTCTACATTTTTATGATCATCTGCCAAACACTAAACATTGGATGCCAAGCATTATGTTGTTCCTCGAAGTACATTTTCCGGTATATAAATTAATCCAATAAATTTTGCTAGATTTTGTCCTAAGATTCTTGATTTTGTTTTAAAAATTCATAATGTTTATTGGTATTATAATTTTTTTTCTCGTCTCACTAATGATTGATTAATAATATCAATGTTCCACTCCACAATAGGCCTAGTTTGAACATTTATTATTTGACACGACTTATTTTTTTCTTTCCGTATAAGGCGGGATAAAAAATATGAAGTAATAATTAGGACTTTAAATCTGCTCTACTTACTACCTATCAACTACACAATATTATATATATGTAGGTATATATTTGTGCCGATTTGATTTGTTCTGACCTTCTGTTACAAAAACAAGTGTACTGTGCAGATTGTAAAAAAATACAAATACTTATGTACCTTTTTAATGAGATACCTAAGTACATTGAAATTATTGTTTATGTAACGCGTATTGCCTCTGGCGTACAGTGATGTGATAGACAATAATAATATTATTGTTATGTATGTAGGTACCTACTTAAATTATATCCTTGCATAACACAGACTTCATGGATTTTACATGCAGTGGTAGACTTTCATCCTATTCCATTTTAACAATTTATTTTATTTATTTAGGTATTTATTCATTTGTTTACTGTACACCATTTAAAAACAAAGTTTTATGAATACAACCTATGAACCCGTACCAAGGCAGGCATTATGGAAGACAATTGCATGCATTACGGCTGCCAAACTTCTTGAACCGAATATACAGTGGATCAGATGGGATATGGTTTTTAAAATGTCTGTACAAAAATGAATATATCGGATTATTGTATTACTATATTTCTTATCAATATTTTTATCCTAAAAATGTCACCCTGCACTGAAACCATAACAGTTTTTGGCCAAGGCAATCTCAGCATGAAAAAAACGAAGCAAAGTAATAAAAAAAAATAACAGCTAAACAGAAAAAAAATATCTAATTGAAAATTCGGCGACGCAGTGCAGAAATTTGAAGTCAGGTTCTTTTTGTCTTATGGAGTCGGAATAAAAAAACTTTTCATTACGAAAGCAGGACCATTATAAAAAGTGTAATTACGCCACTGCTATAGGTGCATATTATAATTATGTAGGTAGATAGCTAGGCGGGCAGACGTTACTGTTATACCTATATTATTATATAGAGTTGATAATATATTTTATGTTATGTATTATAATTTCTCACAAGGGTATGTAGGTACAGTGCGCTCAGGGTTTGTTTCACATTGATCCACCATTGTATCGTTGTTGTTTTACTGATATTGTTTACTATGCAAATGCTTTGTAAATATCTACATTGTGTGTACTTACTTGGTGTGTGCCAAGACTGCCAAGTATACCTACTACTTACTAAGAGTTTTATTGAGTTATATATATTCCAATCTCTTTGCATATCGTCGATTTTTCTTTTTGTCCATTTTACTTGCACCTCAATGTTCTCCCTGAGAACAGTGATAAAAAAATCATTTTACACAGTAACTGAAATTAGTTCCCTGAACTATGCAAACTGCATGCACATACAAATTTTTTTGAATAAAAATATGGTATACCAAATATTTGGAATTTACAGAACACACGATTCAGATCCTAGAAATTTTATAAATGACTTACGAAATATACTTGTGAATACAAGAAAAATGTTCAGTATTATAATAGGAGACATCAATATAAATATTTCAGAAGATTCATCGATTGAATGTAAGGATGATTATTTAAATATGATGACTGAAATGAATTACAAATCTTATATTAATAATTACACTAGAGAAATTGAGGGCCAAACGCCATCATGTATCGATCACATCTGGTGCAACACTAGGAACACTGATGCTACAAAAAGCATCATATGGAAAACGAACATAACAGATCACTATATTTGTATATTTCACTGGGGTGATACCTGCTCTGTGAGACAGGAGAGAAAACATGATAATAGACACAAAAGGAAGAAAATAAATATACCACAATTAGTAGAAAAAATTAAAACAGAAGCGTGGTCAACCGTGTATGCTACAAATGACGTAAACGTCTCCGCAAAATGTTTTGAAAATACCTTAGAAAATCATATAAAAGACGCTACACAAGGAGTACTGCCTAAGAGTAAAAATAAAGTAACATTAAAACCTTGGATTACTCAAGGCCTACTTAGATCGATACGCAAGAAACAAAAGCTGTTTATTTCCACAAAAAAGTTTCCATACAATGAAACAATAGCAATAGATTATAAAATATACAGAAACACATTGACCAAGATTATAAAAGAGACTAAAAATAAATATTTTAAAGACAAAATACTCAAATATCAAAATGATACCAAGAGAACATGGATGACAATAAACGAATCAATTGGAAGGGAAAGAAAAAAAACGGAAATCAAACGAATACAGCATGATAATGAATATATTCTGGTGGATGAGAGGCCTAAGGCTGCTGCCGACATTTTCAATGAGTATTTCGCTAATGTAGGAGAAAATCTTGCTAATACTATTATGACAGAAACGGTAAATTCGAACACTGATTTAAGCTTTACCATAACTGAAACTACACACCCTATCTTGGAAAAATTCGAGGCAGTGTCTCGGACTGAGGTGGAGAATACCATCATGGAAATCAGGTCCGGTTCGGCACCTGGGTTTGATGGAGTGAACGCAGAAATACTAAAAGCACTGAAAACCACCATAAGTAACCCGTTGATGTACATTATCAATCTGTGCATAAATACTGGCAAATTTCCCGAGAACTACAAAACTAGTGTGATTACTCCTATTCACAAATCTGAATCAGCTGATGAGGTAGGAAATTATAGACCTATATCATTGATCTCTAACATTGCAAAGATCATAGAAAAAATTATTAAAAAACAAATGACAAAATATTTAGTGAAAAATAGAGTTATAAGTGGAAATCAATACGGATTCATGCCGAATTTGAGCACACAGGATGCCATTGCGGCACTCACTAACAAGGTATATGCTTCTATGGATAAAGGGAAAAAATCTATAGGCACTTTCATAGATCTAAGAAAGGCATTTGATAGTGTTTCGCATATGCATCTGATAAAGAAGCTATCACACCTTGGATTTAGAAACGAAGCTCTCTCGTTGATAAAAAGTTATTTGCACGAAAGGAAACAATATACAAGGATCTGTGATGAGCTTAGCCACCCCAAGTTTACAAAATTCGGAATACCTCAAGGGACAGTTCTGGGACCTTCCCTTTTTATAATATTTGTCAACGACATGTTTGCACTACCAATCGAAAGCACTGTAATTTCATATGCGGACGACACAGTTTTGTTTACTGAGGGTAAAACCTGGAACGAGGTGAAAAATATAGCGAACCGTGATATTAATATTCTTAAGAAATGGTTTGACAGTAATCTGCTCTCGCTAAATACAGAAAAAACAGCTTACATGGCATTTTCCATAAACAGAACGTGCAGTCCTGGTGATATGGATGTGACGATACATGGAAGTACGTGTGATAGTACAGTGTGTGGAGAGCAATGCAAGCCTATAAAGTCCGTTAAAAGTATTAAATATCTTGGAATCACAATTGATCAACATGTGAAATGGAAAGATCATATAGCATTGTTAGTAAAAAAATTGAGAAAATTTATTTTTGTTTTTCTTGAACTCAGAAGTATTCTGGAAGTATCGCAGCTTAAAGCGGTTTATCATGCATTAGTTCAGTCAATTATGAATTATGGCATTTTGGGATGGGGAGGTGCGTATCCAACAAACCTATACCCGATCGAAGTGACACAAAGGTTGATACTAAAAATAATTCTGAGGAAACCAAGGGATTACCCGACTAATCTTATCTACAAAAATATGAAAGTAATGACCCTGGCACTGCTCTATAGAAAGGCAGCCATAATTCAAACATTTAAAGAACAAAGAATGACTTCTAACATGAACAGCTTGATCACTATTAGGACACTTAGAATAAGAAACTGCCTTCCAATACCCCTGTGCCATAAAGACATCTCTCAGAGACATTATGCTTACCTAGTAGGGCATGAATCTCGGAATCTCGGAATCTCGCAATATCGGAATCTCGGACCGCTAGATCCGATATTACAATTCCGATACTGAGTGATCCAATATCGTAACATCGGAATCAGAAAAAAATCTACTCAAGTTTAAAAAGATGTATATTTTAGCTCTTTGCGTAGTGTGTGTGTTCGTCTCGCTTACTCGGACACACGAACTCACCTGTTTGAAAATGATTCTATCTCATCTATAAGTTACCGAAGATTTCCGATGAAGTGTCAATAGAAGCAAAAATCATGGACCCAGGCAAAAATTAATATCTAAGTGACAGTTCGGATTTCTTCTGCTACTATAAGAGAGATAGAACGATCATTCCATCTCGTTCTATTCGTTCATCAGTCACGCTCGTGAACTGTGTATGATAAGACGTGTTTGTGTTTTAAGTGGTTAATGTAGGTACGTGCAACGTTGCTTTAAAAGATGTGAGTACATTTTATTATCTGTTTTCTAATTCAGTATAAATATCTGTATTTAGATGATTTTATAATTATTTACAGAATTATATTTTAAATGTGTATCGTACATGTGCTATTTCAAAATAAAACAAAAAAAACGTCAAAATGATTTAACCAATCTGAAAAATCTCAATCGGAGACCATAATTGCACAATGTATCAACATTGCGCAAATTTAAATCGGAATTAGGAGGAAGGCGGCCCAACGCTTACGAATTGGCTTATGGCTGGCTTAAGTGTACACTTTATTGTTGTAATGTAGTCAATATGATTCTTTCGTTCGTCGACTTTTAGGATACTACTTTGGATTGGACCGTAAAAAGATGGTTTCTCCATTTTCATTATGTGAAAATTGTAAACAGTAGGGTAATTATTACATCACACAGGAACTATTAAACGTATTTTGATGAGGTTTTTACTTTTTAACGTCGATATTATTCATCCAGAAATTCCCGCGGGAAAAGACTAGAACATGGATTTTATCGAATTTCCATGCGAATAAAGTCGCGCGTGGAGTCTAGTATTGTTGTAATGTAGCACAGATTGGCGATTTATTATTACTAATAAAATTTTACCTACGCATTAAACCTGCTAGTCTAAGTTTATATATTTGTATAAAAAAATTCTTTGCAGGGCTTCATCAAAAAAGAAAGACACGTACTCAGAATTTCTCAGCAAACGCTCATCAAATGTATGGGATCATTTTCGTCGATCGGATGATGGCCAAACCGCTGAGTGCAAGATATGTTTAAAAAAACTAAAAACTACCGGGGGGTCTACTACTGGCTTGCATACACATTTACGAACTGTGCACTCAAAAATCACTGCAGTTGGACCTGCTTCATCGGAGAGTACTTCGAGCACATCATCATCACAAGAGCAGACGACAAAGCTCAAGAAACGGAAACTAATGACTGAATACTTCAAGTCTTCAGAATCGCTGGAGGTTGTTGTTACTCGAATGACCGCCTTAAATGGTGCAAGTTTCAGATTCTTTTCTGAAAGTCAAGATCTTCGGCAGCTCTTCAAAAAAAGTGGATACGACTTACCGAAAACGCCAAATACTATTGCGAAAATGATTCTTGAACATGCCGAACAAGTCAAATGTGAAACAATTAAAACCATAAAGCTCATGAAGGGAAATGGAGAAAGATTTACAATGACTCTCGACGAGTGGACCTCTCTTCGAAACAGGAGATATATGAACATAAACCTTCATTGCAGAGCTTTTGGAGGTTTCGAATTCAAGAATCTTGGACTTGTCAAAATAACGGGGTCCATGCCAGCTGCAGCAGCTCTGTCCATTATACGCGAGCACCTTGCCAAGTTTAATATCGTCCTTGAAGAAGATATTATTAGTCATACAACCGATGGCGCCAGTGTAATGAAAAAAATGGGTTCATATATCCCCGCCCACCATCAACTCTGCCTCGCCCACGGTGTTCAGCTTGCTGTGATTGATACCTTGTATAAGACAACGACTACTGCCGACGCCCAACTCGAGCCCTCCCTCCAGCATGAAATGGAATCCACAAATCGCTCAGACTCAGAAAGCGACGTTGATAATGATTGGTTAACAGAGTGTGATGGCTTCGAAGTAGAAAGCTCAAGAGTTCGGACAACTGATCCAAGAAAATACAAAGAGGTGATTGGAAAAGTACGATGCCTGGTAAGATCAATCAGAAAGTCACCTCTCAAAGCCGATGCCTTGAGAGCTTACGTTAGGAAAGAGTTTGGGGAAAACATCCAGTTGCAGTTAGACTGTCGAACAAGATGGTCCAGCATGAATGATATGATAGGATCGTTCCTAAAAATGAAGGACTGCATCTTCAAACTTCTGATTGACATTAAATCAGACATATCCTTCACAGATGTGGAAATTCGGACATTAACCGATATCCATCGTAGTTTGGAAGTGGTAAAAATGACTGTATTGTCTATTTGCCGACGCGATGCCACACTGTATACGGCAGACACAGCATTGAAATTTATGCTGAATAAACTTGACCAGCAAAATACGCATCTCAGTTCAAGTCTCGCTGCAAACTTACGAAGTCGAATAAAAGAAAGACGACTATTAATAGCTGGAGTATTACACTACCTTCATGATTCCGAAAGCTTCTACAGTGCTTCAGAAGACGATGTTTTTCCGAAACCCACAAGTGGGGAAATATGCGATGTTATTGCAAGCCTGTTGAAACGTCTCAACTATATCGAAAAACCTACTGGCAGTCCCGGCGTCAGAGAAAAAGAGACTGCAGCGATAACAGCTGTTTCATTATCTTCCGATGAAGATGATGAGTCCGTAGCTACAGAAAGTATTCTCGCTACAACGAGTAAGCTGACCCTGCAACAAGAATTTGAGAAGGAAATGGAAAAATGCAAAAAAAAGAAGAGGGCAGTGCTTCCGTCCGAAGAATTAGATCTTTTGGTATTTTTAATGACTGAAAAAGCAATATATGACAATAAAGGTGAAAGGGGAGTATATCTAACACGGGCGTACAAGTATCTTTCATCAATTTTGCCTACTAGTGTTGAAAGTGAGCGTGTTTTTTCGTCGGCCGGATATTTCTGCAATAAAATACGAAGTTCACTCTCCGACAAAATGCTTGACGCTTTGTTGTTCTTGAGAACACATTACCAAGAAAAACGAGATTTAAAAAAATAAACGTTCCTATTTACTCTTTATTTCTAATAATTGTTGTTCTTAGAAGTTGTTAATTTTGCTTCCACATTTTAAAAAATAAGAAATTTTTGTTGATATTGATTCTGAATTGTTGTTCTTAGTTGTTGATTTTGTTTCCACACTTTAAAATTTAAGAAGTTTTAATAATATTGGTTCTTAATTGTTAATTTTGCTTCCACACTTTAAAATATAAGAAGTTTTAATAATGTTGATTCTGAGTTGTTGATCTTAGTTGTTGATTTTGATTCCACATTTTGGATTATAAGAAGTTTTAATAATGTTGATTCTGAGTTGTTGTTCTTAGTTGTTGATTTTGCTTCCACATTTTGGATTGTAAGAAGTTTTAATAATGTTGATTCTGAGTTGTTGTTCTTAGTTGTTGATTTTGCTTCCACATTTTGGGTTATCAGAAGTTTTAATAATGTTGATTCTGAGTTGTTGTTCTTAGTTGTTGATTTTGCTTCCACATTTTGGATCATAAGAAGTTTTAATAATGTTGATTTTGAGTTAGGTAGTTTAATTAGTAATAAGTATGGGATAATAATCTGTAAACAACTATTTTTTGTGCCAAATTAAAGAATACGAATATTTTTTTACGTTGTACTCATTTCTCCTATATACCTACCTACCGAATTTGTGCAAGGTATGAAGAAAATGTGCACTTTCTAACGAATATGTGTAATTCCGATACTAATATCGGAATTCCGATATTGAGTTCGAATATCGGAAATCAGTATCGGAATTGAAAATCGTCCGATATTACATGCCCTATTACCTAGGTATCAAATACTTCAATGAACTACCAAATGAGATAAGAACAATAAATGATTTCAAAAAGTTCAAGAAAGAAATGGTGAAACACATAAATGTTGACGTGGTTCCTGGTGGTGTGTAGTTTCTGGTGTTGTTATGTATATTGAATATATCTGTAGGTGTAATTAAAAATATAAATAAAGTGTAACTAAATGCGTATGTGTAGAAATTTACCGAAAATTTTGTCGGTAAATTTCTCGAAGTAGAGAATTTTCCGAGATTTTTTTTTATTTTTTATTTAACAGTATAATAATAATAAATACTTTATTCAATCAATCAATAACAATGTACAAATGTTGAGACAATTTATCACCAATATGTCTACAATTAATTATGGAAACAAAAAATGTTAGGTACCTACATAGAAAAAAGTGCTAATAACTGATGAAAAATCTTGATTTTTGACACCCCACATGCCCATATTTAAGTTAAAAAAAAAGCAGGTTCGTACATGGAAAAAAGTGTTAATAACCTCTGATTTGGGCCTTAATCAGCCCCACAAATTTTTGGATCAATCAGGTTGGCTGCGAAGTGTACTGAGCGAAAGGTCATAATACCACCAAGAAAAATTATGGAGAGAAATTTCTCTTCCATCAGAGGAGAAATTCTCGGAGAAATTTCTCGTTCTCGAGAAATTTCTTTGGAGAATTTTCTCTTCTCACATCACTAAATACATCTCCAATTCTGTTTTGTAAAACTAAAACTCCCCTGTTGTACCGCACTTGTAGAATAATAATTCAATAAAACAAATGTAAACAGTATCCTATGATCTAGATTATATATGTAGTTCTCATAATTACAGCTTGCAGTTAATAATTGAAATAATTTCCACTGAGACTCGCATGGGCATTCTACCCGTGCATACTTTTACTTGCCCACGATCAAAATATATACAAAGTAAGTGGTAGGTGACTCTAAGCGACCTTGAGGATTCTATCATTATCTCAGTGGACAGCAATCCTCTTTAAGTCAAGTACCAGATACTGATGCGTCATACAACTATACATTATACATACCTACATATAAGATATCACTAGTACACTGCACTAGGAATTGTATTCAATATAATATATTTTTTATTGCACATTCATGCCTTACGCCTTTTACATGTTAACAAACGCAAATAATAAGAACAACAATTATACCCAAAATAATAAAGAATAATAAAATAATTAAAAAAAAACAACATGCATTTTACCTATAATAACTTAGTTAGATAAATTAAAAGATTCTAGACGAAGACTGCATCGAGAGTTTGTAAGTTTGTTTGACGTAAGTTTCATCTTGTGAAAATGTCCACAGATTGTCTATATGTAAATGTTTAATGCATCGTTTTTACATTCTTGTGTTGTGTAGCTACTTCGTTCAATATTGTGTACTCTGGTTGGAACGTTTCTCAGAACACCCCTATTGTATTAGGACAAGAGAAGAGGAGACCAGGCGGCAGGCAGTGACACCTGTCAGGAGCACGACACATCCGGTTGGACGTGCAGCGTGAGGGAAATCCGCGGGGATTATTACAATCTATTATATCTATTGCTCAGACAGAAACTATACTATGTCAACAACTGTCATTTTGCAGTATGGCATTTCAAAGTTTTTTCAACGTAATTACATTTGTGTGCTTTACGTTGACTTGTTTGTCAACAGACAAAGTAATTTAAAAAAATGATCGAACGTCTGTCGGTTATAGTTACAATAATAATCTTTTTTTAAATATAAATAACCTATGTTGAACACTTGAATCTAGAGAAAACCCTCTAATTTTTATTTCCCGTTTCCCGGGGAAAAACGAATCATTTCCCGGAAAAAACACAAATTATTTGTCATGCAGATCGCCATATCGGTACCGAAATTTTTGTTAAGTTAACTGTAATAGTCGTAATAAACTTGTTGAATCTGACGAACATTTTGATGTGATAAAATATGAAAACAAATATTTATAACCAATATTATTGTTTTACTTAAAAAAAAGTTAATTATATAGCTTCAATGTATTCGTTTGAAAAAAGCATAATTCTAAACATCGAAATCGGGGTGTGTTTGGCCAACAATGTAAAAGATCCTAAGATATTTCATGTTTTTTTAATATTTCGAAAAGTAAGTTAGTTTTTAAAAATATTAGTGCAGCAAACTCTCAATTTTTTGTTTTATTCATGGATATCAACCGATTTAAAAAATCTTTTTTTGTTGTTAAAATTTCTCATTTTTTGAAGTCAAAAATCACCAAATGAACTCGATTTTTGTTTATTAAAAAAGCTTTGCCAAAATCCATAATATTTATTTGGTTGATAGGATGAATAAAAATTAAAAGTATATATATTTTGTAAACAATTTGTATTTTGATATAACAAAGAGTACCTAAACAAATCTCGTCAGTCTGCTATTTAGTTTTTTTTAAGCAAATAACTTATATTGGTAACAAAAATTTGTTTTTTTTTTTACCAAATCAAAATGTTTGCAAGGGTCAACAAGTTTTGAGAGTTTTTCTACCAAATTTGTTGAAAATTGAATATTAATAAATATAATTATGAATTTCCCGGGATTCCCGGAAAATTAATTTTTAAATTTCCCGTTTCCCGGGAACGAAAATAATCCGGGATAAATTACCCTGTAGTTGAATCATATTACCGTTATTTTGCTTTGATTCTCTTTAATGAAAATGAAAGGATAAATACTCTTATCAGTAAGGAATTGTCGGTTCCATAAAGCAGAAAAATTCCTTTTATATTTTCGTGGAAAACCTTCTAGTAGTAACCATAGTAACTAATAGAATTTTGATATCTTGGACTTCATATTAAAGAGAGTTAACTGGCAGTATGTTCATATTTTCTCAAAAATCATAATTTTTCGTTCATCCTTCGATCTATAATTATGACGATCCGTTCTCTCTGTCTACCCCACGTGGGATATGGCGTGAGGTTATAGTAAACTTTCAACATTTCACTCCGACTAACATTATATATAATGGAATTACTGTATTATCGCCATGAGGACTGTCTGTGATTGAATTTTGAATTACCGGGAGTATTCGCAGCAGCACATTATTATTATTATTTGTAAATTGTCTTTCTTCATAGTTATTTAATTCTAACCGTCGCTGTCACTTACACCATCATGACGGCTCTTGCTTCGCTCAGCACAGGGTGAGGCAAAAGACAGACTGATTGAGCCATCTCGATCTCGCAGGACAGGCTTTTGGAGATAGAGCAGTCAATGTTGCAGGTCCCAAATGCTGAAACAAGCTGCTTCTGAGAGGAGGTGAATAGAGAGAGCTTTAGAAGAAGGCTGAAGGCGTACCTTTTTGTTAGGAGTTTCGGGTAACGTACGCGGTATACGGTGCCCTTGACGTCATGTTTTGAGTAAACGGCGCTTTACAAATTGTCCATGTACGTGTATTTTATTTACAGATGTGCCTAATTATTAGTATTTGTACATAAAGATTTTTCTAATATTAATTAATATTTCTATACAGAACTTATTTCTAATTTTAATTGATATACTTACTCATTTAAAAAGATTTTTATTTCTATTGTGAATTTATAGTTATAATCATTATAAAGGATAAGAAAATCTCTATAACAATCAAATATAAGGGTATTCTTGTTATATGTACTTAGGCACTTGAAATTTAGTCTTAAGAATTATTGATAATGATATTATTACTTGTATCTCGGGATAATGAATATGATTTAATAAGATCTGTTTCCACGTTGACTTTTCCATTTCATTGTACGTACAGAAATTCTACTACTGTATGTTTAACCCTTGGTTACTACTTAAGGGTCAAAATGACCCTGAAACATTTGTATACAATTTTTTCGTACAATAACTTTTAGACAACCGCACTTATACTCTTATGTATTCTCAGCATTGTATATTATGTTCTAGCTCATGGTAATTGTATTCAGCCATCTTTTTCAAATTTCGCGCCATGACAACAGTGACAGGGTCATATTGACCCTTGAGTAGGATTGGCGTCAGTAAATGAAAACTATTTGTTTTAATTTAGATTGTATTCTTTTGTGTAAAATTATTATAATTATAAGATATTTTTATACTCCATTTAATCATAGGTTTTTGAAATATTTTTACTTGTTTTATTATTTACTTTGGATGTGTCTTTGCCGCAGATATGGGTAAAAGAAATATGTTTACAAACTAAAATATTGTGAATGCCTTGGTTGATGGTAATGATTTTGTAGAGAAAGATATTTTTACAAATTCAGATGCTTCTACTTCTGCTTTCTTATCCTTACCTTTTACATCATAAAGTCAAATAAAAGATAGATTCCAAGACAATTTATACCACATAGAATAAAAGATTTACACCACAATTTATACCACAAAAAAGATACCCTGGCTATTGCGTATAATGACATCAAAGGTGTTGAAAGTGCCACTGCTTCAAAGATCTGTTCCAGTTGTTACTAATGTTTTATTTAAAAGGAAGCGTCGCAGTAGGTATTTTCCCGTATAAAAAAAATCGGAAAACTTACAGTGTTTGTTCTTCTTGTAAAATTCCAATTTGCAACACATGCTTAATCATTGTATGTCCAAACTGTTTAGATAACAATTAATTGTGTATTATTTAATTGCAAAATATATTTTTTTAAATAAATAGTGTGTTTTATGGGAGGGTCAGGATGACCCTTGAGTAGCATTCGTGTAACATTTATTTTTTAGTAGTAACCAAGGGTTAAGTAATGTTTTCATTACCTACATGAATTCAATAAAGGTTTTCACGAGGGAGCCTTGTAAAGTCTTTGATTGAAATCTATTGTTTTAAATGATATTGTCCAATAAAATACATTTCATAATATTTACCAGTAATTCAAACAATAGTTCATTTCTATAATGTATTATGAATTAATAATCGTTAATCTGTGTTTTGTTTACAATCATATTCAAAGCAATAAATAATAAATAAATTTGTATGGAAGCTACAACCAGCATAGTCTGATCTCAAATCTTTTAAACTTTTTAAGCTCAAATTAGTAGGTAGGTACTTAATATTCCAGATTCTATCAAATTAAGTTTTGAACTACTCTAGATGACTCGTACACATTGAATTGCTCAGAAAAATGGACATTAATATTTTTGCCCAGACTGAGGATCGAACCCACGACCCCTCGCTTGCAAGGCGAGTGTGTTAACCACTAGTCTAACCTAATGAATTAGGTTACATACTAGTTAGGTATATTATATATACCGTGTGTACGTTGGTGATAAATCAATGTGAACTAGTCTGGGCAAAAATATTAATGTCCATTTTTCTGAGCAATTCAATGTGTACGAGTCATCTAGAGTAGTTCAAAACTTAATTTGATTGACATCCACACTTCTGAGTAAGTGAAAATCCAGTTTTCAACACAACAGACTGTGTTACATACAATAATTCCAGATTCTATCTGAAAAATTAACCGATGATCCTATGAATCTTTTTAATTATTTATTTTTGTTTCAAATGTGTTAATCTTGAAACTAGGTATAAAGAATAATGTTATCATAATACTAATGTGATATTGAAGATTTTCGATTAAGATCTCGTTGGGAGTAATGCATTTGAATTTTGAAATAATAAGAAACCCTCTTATAATGTTTTATGATTAGATATCTTCAAGTCTATATTCTATTACATATTAAACTAAAAGTTTAGTTTGCTTATATATATATATATAAAATGCACTAAAATAGAAAAGAAACAAAACCAATAACAGAAATTTAGTCGCATGGGTAACAATAATCATGCTCTGCTGCAAATACCAGCAGCATACAAATATATAATAATATACAATATAGTCTTTATAATATATATATATATATATTAAATTTGTTTAAATTATTTTATATATTTTTTGGAAGTAAGGAATGTAATACCCTCTATTTATTTATCGTGTCGTAACCCAGAAAAAAAAAACAATCAAACTGATCTCCAGTACTGTGCAAAACGCACAGCAGGTGGAGATACGTACCAAAAATATCCTCCATAGTACCTACATGTGACAGGGCACAATAGACTCTCCAACAAGTGTGGCATGGTCTGTGCTGCACCACAGTCACAATACCCTCTATTATTAAGTTATTGTTTCTATAATTTCTAATTACCATATAAGGAAATATGAATTGAGTTCTTTTTATAATTGGTTTAAATGGTATAAGCCGCTATTTAATAAATGAATAATAATTAATTTAGATTTTTTCACTATTTATTTATGGTGGGTGATACGATTACATTAAAAATATTCTACACATTATTTTATAACGTGGATGTTCAATGATTTCACAGGCAGATTAAGACATATTCATTCATTTATTAATATGGTAATTCCAGTTTTAAGAGACTAAATAAGGTGATAATATCTATTAAATAAAACATTTGTAATATATTAATTGTTATTTTGTCAAATAATCTTAGAACATAATATCTATATTTTTTCTATGAAGATTTATTAATTTTTATTTACCGCTATTAATCAAACCACGAAAAGAAAATATCAAATGGGTACTAGGTAGGCAAGGCAACAGTAGGTATATTTACCTATCTAGAGATTTTTCCTTTTATTATATTTGTAAGCAGTGTTCCGTTCTAAGAATCGATATTATTTTGTTTTGTTGTTTATTATCGCAAATAAAATAATAATATTGAGTTTATCATTTAGTAGATATATAATTTCGTATAAATTATATATCGAATTATCTACCTACTTTAGTGAAACGTATGTACTTACTTTTCTTTTCTGCATTGCTTCTTGAATCTCTGTCCACACATCTAGGGTTGTTATTTTTGCTACTTAATATTAGCTCACACTAACAGATTCTATTTCTTTCAATTTTCCTGATTATTTAATTGAACTGAACTTATGATACTCTCCTTTTTGGGCGACATTGAATAAACTATTATTTTCTAAAATAAATAAAACCATAGGTGCAAGCTGTAATTTATCAATAATGGGCATCTAGGCATTGTTAGATCACTTCTAAATCTTGCTTGAGTAAGTACCACATGTAGTACCACAAATGAAGTACGATCTCTGGACCTCTTTTAATTATAATGTCTTCAATTTTTCTCTCACTGTCGTAACCAAAGTATAAAAAAAATAGCTCGAGGGCCGTTGAGATTTAGGTACATATGTATACATATTTCTGAGGATGGACTCATTATTTCTGTATTCGGTCTAGTTAATCGGGAGCAATCTCTTTCAACATCATGCCATAATATAATGGGTAGGAGATTATTAGGAGTTTTTTTTTTTAATATCGTTAAAATATTATTCACTTTAAGCAGCTCTGATGCTGCTTTTTTCTGTAGAATTACTCATTATTTACCTGTACGCATTACAAGGATTATTATTTATGTTAATAAGTATATCGCATTCTCTTCAAATTCAGCGGAGAAATATAATTCTACTTATTGGATTTGAAAGAAAACGACTATTGATTCATTGAGAGTTAAATAATGATTGATTGATGACGATTATTGTACCTATATTATGTTGTTTAGTTTGTGATGGGAAACCCTCAAAATATTATAAGAATTTATCATTTCATGTAATTTACGATTCTCTTTAATCGAATTTTCTTGAAACGCCATGTGATGGAAAGCCTATCCGTGTAGCTGGGAAAGGAAACAATATTGTTATTTGAATGCGAAACATCTTTATAACAAGTCACGTGCTGGAACACTTTTTAGTTTTAGCATTTGCTGTATAACTTTTACGAACATAAGATTTCATCATGAATATTAAATACAACGATATCATTATTTGTTGTGTAGTGGGTTCTTACTCTGACTTTTCATACATAAGGTCTCGGGTTCGATTTTCTGTTGATTAATGAAATATTTCCTAAGATTTTTTTGGTAGTTTATTTAATTTTTCAGAGTTTACTGCTAACGATACCATGTTTTTTTTTTAAATAAAAGAGATTCGTCTGTGCTAAAAATTGTCTTGTCAAATTATGATGTGATGTGTGCTCCTGTTATAGTTTTTCTCATTTGAAGATAGTCGTTCAAGATAACTCCATGACTATTCTTAAAAACAGTCACCATCACTTTTCCAGCCTAAAAAAAGTTTTATTTTTTTGTAGCCGATTCCCCTTTTTGAATGTTTTGTCAGTATTTTTGTTGTCGGGCATATAATAATGTCTCCTAGTTTCATCCATAGTAATAAATCGGTGCCAAAAATTATTTATTGTGCTTAAACTGCGCCAACAGAGAGTTGGAAATGTTCATTGGAACACCATTTTGGTCTAATGACTCTAATGTGAGCAAACGCATCCACGGACAGTTTCCCCACGTCTATATTTAAATTCAATATGTGTCAAATACATTTTTTGCACATATTCGTAGTCTCTACTATCCTCTCATTTTAATTCAATGGTGATTTAGCTCCATTTGGTAAATTATAGCGATATTATTGTCAATGATTGCAGTTTTTGAATGTCACGAACGTTCATCGTCTCCCAAGATGATACGGCTATGTTTAAATTTACATAGTTGCATAAAATTTCACGGTGGTAAATGATAGTTTAATTCATGTTTTCGTTGTTGGTGGATTTGGACCCTTCTTGACGCTTGATTTCTGGATCATAAGTGAGAAGTGAAGATTTGTCACAAGTAATCACTCTTCCAATGTATGTTGTGTCATTTTCAATGTTATTCAGTGTCCATAAAAACATTTTTACGAGCCTCTTTTTGCTGACCAGTTTTGCACACACTGTAATAACCCATTCTCACTTTTGTGACACACAGATAATTTGTGTTCTGTGTTTTCATTTCCTTGATTCAGGAAACTACAACGCTCTTCATAATTTTATTTTTATTCTGATTTTTTATAAATAAAAGGAGTGTGAGTCGTAATCTACTACGGTCCTTTTTGGGAGTTTTTGAGAGCTTTTCACAATAAACATTCAAAATTTGCTAGTACACGATAATATTGTTATTTTTTTATTCAATAGAAACAAAGTGACCAGCTTAGTATTAATTTACCAGTAATAGGTATTATGTATGTTGGAGAGGTCTTCTCGGATGAGTCAGAGGGTATGGAGATAAAATGATAAAAAATGTATTTTCATCGCAATGTACGAGTGGTAACAATTATTCTGGTTGTATTTAGGTTTGTCGTTGGTATGAAGGTACTTACGACGTATGTTTGTAGCTGTTTCTCGTATTGTATGCCTACTGATATCTTGCGCTTACTAATTATTAGGAAACAAACCATGTGCTCAACACATATATTTTTTTATATAGATAGGTCGCTATGGTATTATTATAACAATGCTTATTACATTCGTTATAATTTATGACATATGTTGTTCGTATATTTGCTCTCAATTGATAAATGACTGTAGGTAATGAAAAAGGTTGAGTGGCAATGTCGTATTTGCGAGTGACTCCTTTTTATAATAACCTGATTCAAATTTGTCTATTCGAGGTCACTTCCTGTCTTTTGTATTTCTTTAGAACTTCTTGTCGCCATCTCAGCGCAGTATTGTAAGCTGATATGATGATAATGTATGATCTCTTCTGATTGCAGAATAACAAGTAGACAAAGTACATAATATTATACTAATATCTCCCTCGCATACATTCGTATTATTTGTGTTTAACATCCATCATACACATACGTACGTAATAACTAAGCAAACCACCGTACATAATATATTCAATGATGTCAGTAGGTACATAAGATCTACTTGCTTACAACAATGTTAACGTAACGTCAATTGATATTGTATTTGCTTGAGGACCGCAGGGCTGATTGATGTGATGTACATGTTGTCATCTTTACTATTATAATATCAGTGTTTATTTAGAACTAGCTTTTAACCCAATTTTGCATAAGAATAAATCATCAATTTGAAAATACATAAAATTAAAATTGCAATGTATTGCCAAAACACAGATAATGAAACGTTCATTCACCATCTTATTTGAATACTTGGTATCTATAACAAAACTTGTAACTAATAATGAATTATATAGGTATAAAATTTATTTATTCAGGATACGCTCAATTAATGTGAGAGTTCGTATTCAATATTTATTAAATTGTTAAAAATAATAACATTTGTAATGCAATGAATGTATTTATTGAAATTAATGAATAAAAAATAATCTTTGAAAACTGATACCGAAATTTTATTATATTACAGTTACAGTTATTCCGATAATTTTCCCTCTCTTTTCCCTACACATTCTGTGTATCGAACAGCTATTTTCACAAAAGAACGCTTCAGCAGTAAACAATAATTATTAATAATGACCAGTTAGTTAGTCACCTATACTTACTTCTGTGTCATCTTCAAGGCCGCATACGACATACCACAACGCACACACCTCCATTTTCATTAATGACAAAATTAATTATTTTCAATCTATTTGTATTTAAAAATTGTTATTTTCGTATTTATTAAACATCAGAATTGACGTAAATTAGTAATCTTAAATGTTGGGTTTGTTTGCTGAAATATTTTTGTAGTTTCTGTGATACTCGTACAATAATAATAATAATAATAATAATAATAGTTTATTAAACACAATATCATTTTACAATAATCGAACAAAAAACACAATACATTTATTTTTCTAATACAATTACTCCCCAAGATGACTAAGATACTAATACAAGAATGACTATGATCTCGGCTGTGTCGTATTTTGAAAATACCCGATCGTAGTTGACCAAAAAGTGCAATGTTTTTTCTCCTGCTTTAGTCCCGACGGCCTAGACATTACTTTTTCATAAAACACTGTTTTTATGACATCAGAACACTAAGAGGTGACTCAATTAACATAAATACATTCTGATTCAAAAAGATTCCCACGAGGCGTATTTGGCCGGCCAGCTATTCAGACTGCCCATGTGGCTCGCCCGTGGGGACATTTTTTTTTGCAAGTGCGGATAAATAGGAGTCTTTTGACTCCTGAGATATCCGGGTGTGTGGAGGGTCCTTTCAATAAAATTACATTCTGAATAGATGAGACTGGTTTCTACCTTGTGCTCTCGAAAGGAGTGTTGAAAAGCGATTATTGATGATTGTAAGAATATTACTCAACGGACACCTCATTCGCACATACGACAGATTTTGCAAATTCCTTTGAGTAGGAAACATGAAACGTAACCTGATTCTTATAAATCGATTTAGGCTGGTTTGGGTGAACTTTACTTCCGTTCACCAATATCAACAATTCTTGTCTCAATCCATTATGTTCGATATCTGTTGAGTAGTGAGTACACAATCATAGTTGTGCGGATGCGGTGTCTATTGAGTAATATTCTTGATTTACAAAGATGTGAGAAATTTCAGTAAAATTCGAAAACTACTTTTGATTTTAAAACATGTTTGAAAACATTGAATCATTTTTGAAACACAGGAAGTACAAGAACCTTCTGAATTCTCTTAAATATCTAATTCATATCTAATTCATCGAGTCTGATAGCCATTCTATTTTTGGGAGAATCCGCGATGGTATAGGTGTTTTGGTAGAATTAAAATAATATGTACTGATTTTTATAATTCATTTTTATATTGACTCAAACAAAGTTTACAGCGTTTATAGATGGTGTATTAGTCATTATTCTAATGAAAAAAAAAATCAGCCAATTATTTTCCATGAAAGATACTATCGTCTTTTTTCCTATCTCTCTCTCTCATTGAAATGAGCCAAAATTTAAATTATTCCTTATGATGGAAGTTTAGTTAAGGTTGTAAATATTGTAGTCTTTGTATGGTTTACAAAGCACGTGCATTGTAATTTATCATTAGGTGTATGGTTACGTAGTATGTTGTATATTACTACTCCTAAATAATGTAGAGTCAATTAACAAGTTAGTATGATAGTAGGTACATAACGCGTGTATTCGGTGTGTTTGTGTAGACACAGCTGATAAAACGTTTCAACAATCACAATACATACATATTAATCGACATCTAAACATTTTAGTTCATACGTATTTGTGTTTATATGTCCTCAATAGACTCCGTGACTAGGAAAGATAGAGCTAAACTAATACACTCTGTACAACTATTGGCAGGCTTTGTTAACAAATATATTAAGGAAATTTACTAAGAAAATGTATGAAAGGCCTACTTTACAGCAGGATTCGTAGTCAAAACATCTTGCAATGTATTGAATAATTTCATAATGGAAGTAATAATAAATACAACGATACTAAGGATAAATATTTAATGATTATTTTGGTTACAAAATGTGCTTGCTAATGATGAAAATCCTGAATTATGCGCGAGTTTAAAAAAAATATGTTTTTTACTTTGCGCTATTTTCATTATGGAGAACATAGATCTCTGTACCGGTACACCATAGAGAAGGATAATGAAATTCATTAAAAATATTGTATGACTTTTCCAATAAGTAAGTTGTTACCTGTGCACGAATACTGGGAGGAAGTACCTAGGTAAACACTGTACCAATTCGAATGTGGGCAATTTTATTGTATTTTTCCCTTTGTAGGTACATAGCCAACCAATTTTTTTTTTTCCAAATAGGATATTTAGCCAACTTTTTTTGAGCATGTGGAGTGTGGAATCTCAAATTATCACAACGGGAAAAGGTTTTTAGTGCTTTTTTCACTATGTAACTAGGTATTTTTGAGCTTTGGTTAGCTGGAAGATATTGCCTCCAGGCAATAAGCTCGCCAATTGCTCATGATTTTTTTTCTGATCAATAAAGTGTTCTTATTATTATTATTTTTCTACGCGAAAAAATAAGGCGTGTGTGGTGTCAAACTTTTAGTTTTTACACGTTAAAGAGTTTTTATCAATTTTTCCGTCTACCTATTTCTTTAACATAAAATATGCGCATTTGAAATGACAAACTTCAAGTTTTTATAATGGAGAGAGGTTTTTAGTACTTTATTTTCTACTTAGGTACCTGCCCATTTTTTGTAGTAACCTCAAGCGATGCCAGGTTATGAAAGCTAGGACATTATAACTGGTAGGTAGGTATATTTTACACACCTATACTTATTAACTAGGTAGGTACTACGCTACGATGATAATAAATCTACTCATATTCACACATTCACATTGTCATCTTGCAATGTAACGTAGTATCACTTATTGTACATACATACGTATATTATTAACAGCCAGCTAATATTAATGTTACATAATTAGGTACCTACATGTGACTTACAATTCATACGAGAACCTACATAGGTTTTATAAAATATCGTATGATTTATATATATACATATATATTTTTTTGATTAGGTAGGTACATAATATGTTACAGAAGTTCGTTTATGTTACATTTCCTCATACATGATCTCTTATTATCTTATTCATTGTACTTAACCCGTGTCCATCCTTGATTATTTGGTCTAGGTGATGTAGTCATTTAATCCTCGAGCGACTATGCTCCGAGCACCCTTTTTCTCAGCGATGAGGTAAATTTAAAGTGTGTCTTTAGACAAACTTTTGTTTTTATTCGTTTCGTCCTTTAATGGGACTTTCTGAATTAAACCCTCATTTATAAAATTGTGCAAAATGTGCGGGTGTTTGACCAAATAAAAACAAACGAGTTGCCCGATTTATTTATTTATTTATTTATTTTATTCTTCACTGTACATTGTTTACAATAATACAAATTAACAAAGAAAATATCATTTATACAATTCAATGCACAGAGGGCAAGTTTATCGCTAAAATGCGATGTCTTCCAACTTTACCCCGCTGGGATAGCGAAAGTGCTGCTATGTTCGCGCCAACATCTAAATAAATATAAAAAAAATAATGTTTATTCAAAATTGCAAACAATAATTAATGCCTACACTCATTCAACTAAATTCATTCATTACATTATTATCTCAATCAACGCCTACTCAATAAGAAGTGAGATAGAAATAATGGATGCTTTCTTAGCACCTTTTTATTTTCCCTCTTTAAATTTTTCGTTGTAATTAGTTTTTTATTATGATTATTATTGTATCTGTAATTATCTACTATTTTTTTCGGGCGACCCATAAAACAAATGGTTGATTTACAATAAGCTGATGACAGAAAATATCAAGACAAAATTCAATTTTCATTTTTAAGTTTTACGAGTTTTTATATTGTGTGTATGAATACGCTCTTTTTAATTGTTTTTTTTTTTATGAATCGCTTTCACTTATAATAGTGTATACATCCTCTCATAAAAGTATATACTTGTATGGCAAAGATGGAATAAGTAGGGATCGGGGTTCAAATCCGTGATATTCTGATAGAAAATACCATTTATGATAGGTACCTATATAATGATAATTACAGCTATAAACAACAACTAATTCATAAAAACAAGCATCGGCTCAAAAAAACTTTATTTTATAACTCTGTCAAATATAGAGGTTGTACAGGATTTCCGTATTGGAACAAAGAAGACCGTAACCATCCACTGAAATAGCAAAGTCTGTTGTCTAATTGTTATTTCTGGTACATGTATTTTTGAGAAAATCATTACTGCGCTACCACAGTGTGTAATATGAAGGTATTTGTTTATAAATAAATTTCATAATAACGCAATATATAAATCATTCCCACAAAACATTGCAGAGATCGTTTTTTAAAGGGTTATTAAGTTGTTTTCTGTTACAGTATACATTGGTAAAAAGCTGGTCAAGTAATGTGTGTGTACTTGTGTAGGTATTGTGTTTGTTTTTAAAGGTTATCCCACGCAATTACTGTAAAATACCAATTGATATTGACATTTTTCTATTGCGGATGCGGTTTGGGTTAAAAATTGTTTTATTTTTTATATCTAGAAGAGAGATTTTAGATAGTTATATATTATATCTATATTTTTATCCCGCGGAGCACCCGGTAAAGAATTGGTCTCCCACTCTTCTCCTTAAGTTTTCGAGTGTCCTGTAAAAGGCAGGTGTTCGAAAAACTTAAGACATTTTACATCTTAAATTCAGCGATGAGGTTTGCCACCCATCCTGAATGTCTTGATTTTATTTTGGCACGAAGAGGACAGCTTGCATGTTTCTTACATGCAGCTGGTCTCCTGGCTACCCCACTTGTGGGATATGCCGTGATGGTATAGTAGTAGTAGTAGTAGTATATATTGAGATTTAAAAAATCTTATACTTTTTGTATACCAGAGAAATGCCAGTGCTCGCTTGAAAGAATAGTTTATAGTGCATAAACATGGATATGTATGTAGATACCTAATAGGATACGGAAACCATATTGGCGTTACAATATTATTTTTCTTTCTCCCAATTTTGATTTTATTTTGGTGTTGAGAAGAATAGAATAGAATTGGTATCATGTCATTATTTAAAAAATCACTGATGAATACGTAAACCTGACAATATGTTAAATTATCTTAAATAAAACACTTTTTTAGTGTTTCCACTGTGACATTAGTGGCCATAATGGAAGTTGTATTCCACAAATGTTTAAAATATTTTAAAAAGAAAAGAAATATTATTATAATCATTGCTTGATTAATTGCAGAGGAATTTGATCTAATAATATAAGTTTGTTCATCACTGAGAATTATTATTTCTCTGTTTTAGTCAAGTAAAAATTGTAATTTTATTATGTGGTTTATGTGACACAATGTGTTTAATTTTTATTTTTATAATTTGAAGTGATGCAGTATATTTTGTTTTTGTTTTGATTTTAATTTGATACGATGGTGGTGTTGTACAATTGTTGTTTATAACTATGTATTAAAGGCGTAAGCCGTATGTATTATTATAAATAAATAAATAAATAAGTCAGCCAATGTTATATCATTCTGTTATTGTCTTCAATTATAAAAATTATATCATTCTGAAAATGTCATCGTTTTACATTGTAGGTATGTAGGTAGAAGGTAAATATGCGGATGATTCTTGTGTTGGGACAAAACAGCTGATAACGAAATGCCAACACTTTGCTAATCAAATAACACAAATAACGTTCGTATGTATAGTATTTATATAAGAATATAATATTTATCTACTTAATATGCCATTGTAGATAATATACCAGATGCTTACGTTGAAAAGATTGCTAGTATTATAAACACAATGTATCGCTATCTTACCTATTACATGCTACATTATTATAAATAATGATTACAAGTCGGATCACCCATGTTTCGTAATTGAATTTTCATTTTTTTTTTGCTTATTTTGATTATAGCCTGCTGAAAAGTGCTTAAAATAACTTAGAGAGACAGAATTCGCAATGACATTGTTCCCTAACGGCTGAAAAAGCTTCTTAAGACAGTCTAAAAATTAAGAAACTAATTAACCAAAAATAATAATTAAATAGGAATACAACAGTTTAGGGAATAATAACAGGGGAAAGAGAACCAAGTCGGACAATATTTTTTTGGCTGCAATCTAACACAGCGATTCAAAAATTTAGGTAATAAAAATAAAAATATAACACTGTATAACTTTCACTATTTAATATTTTGCTTAAAAGCTTTTCGGACATACGTCCATCTTCTGAAGATGGACGTATGTCCGAAAAGCTTTTAAGCAAAATATTAAATAGTGAAAGTTATACAGTGTTATATTTTTATTTTTATTACCTAAATTTTAAAAATGAGCTTTCATAGTGTTACCTCTTCAAAAATAGAAAAGTTATTAACAGCGATTCAGATAGCTGTTAAAGGCCGAAGTTAACAACTTGGAAATTCTTCTGGTGATCTAAGAGCTAAGGTGAGCTAAGCTTCGTAGAGGAGATGACACTTCACAGAGTAGAGGAAGATGACTTACATATGATAATTAATAGCTTAAACTCTACTCACGATGAAAATATTGGATCTAGAAGTTTTTTATTATTTTTTTGTTGTACATAGAATACAAGAATTACATTTGAATTAAATATTATACAAATACATCGGCCTAGATTATCTTTTATATACATATATAATGTAACATAACATGTTTAGATAATTCAAACAGATCGAGCTAATCCCAAACTCAGATATGAGACTTGTATTATGCGTACTAACCCGACGATACACATACCTATAAAATGCACTGAACACATGTGGACACACATGTTATATAAATATGGTGTTAATACAATAAAAAAAGTTTCATCTTTTCCTGGATTTGACCCGAGTTTAAAAAGGCATCGAATGTCAAAACTCGGGTCAACTTACTAAAGTGCGTGTAAAACTAGTCATCTTATTTTTTACGAATTTCAATTTCAAAAAACCCTAATCAATCGAAAAAAGTGGGTGGTGTAAGGCAGTGTTCCGCAAAGCGTGTGCCGCGGAACACTGGTGTGCCGTGATCATCAGTTGGTGTACCGCGGAAAAAATCAAGGTTTTGTGAAGATAGTATATCTAAAAATAGCTGAGAGCTATAAAAGCGAGGCGCTTTGTTAAGTAAGAATTGCTTTATGATTTGGTGTACCCCTAAAATTTCTTGATTTGATAGGTGTACCTTGAACATAAAAAGTTTGCGGAACACTGGTGTAAGGCATAGAATAGAAATCTAAAAAAATGTTCATACCATTTAGTTATTTATATTATACCTTGAAGGAAGCGAGGCTTTAGATCTAGTTGTGTTTATAATGTTTCCTATTTAATTTGCTTGGTGCGGTGAGTGAGACATAATTTTGTAGATATTGTATTAAGTATCTGTTACATTAGCTTAATTTGATTATGCATAATTAAGCATTATGATATTCCTCTGTATCATAGATTTAGAATGAAAATTTCAGTCTTCTGTTTTTTCACACAGCATTCCTGAAAATATTTTACGAAAAATGAGTTAATGAATCAATGAGCAGATACTGTGACTTGCGTGTTTTAATCGTAGTATTTGTTAGTAAAAACAGGTCAAATGATCCATACGTTATTCTACAGTAAGCTAGAAAAGGAAATTTAGATTACAGCTTGTAATGTGAATCGTCATTGAAACGTACGCAAAAGCAGGAACGAGTGGCTCTCAATCCTATTTTCCATCTTCACAAAGGAAATTCTACGAGGGGTGTGTACCTACATTTTTAATGACAACCGGATCATTTCAATTTTCATTTATTGTATTGTATTGTCATTCTGTTGGACTGCATGTATTATACACATGTAGGTACACATAAAGTATGTAGGTACACATAAATTATCGCTTCGCCTTTTCAAACGGGTGATTCCATTTTCTGATAAGTACTACGCACATCGCGTATAGAAGCGAAACCTTTCCATTTCTATATTTATAGGAAATGCCTAATACCAGAATATCGACAAGTACCTACCTTCCTATTTTATTAATTTAATTTGACTCGTATTGGTATTTACGTACGAGGTTTTATTTACTTTTTATGTCGATATTGTGACGTATGTGATTAGTACGAGTGTTTAGATATTTGTGGATCGAGGAGGTACTTACATACGTGGGTATATACCTACTTGATTACGTTCAATTGATTTTATAAGCTGATAGGAGAGTGATGACGCGATTTGGTCAAAACGAGGCATTCTGATCTCGGATGCTCGCATAATTACTCATTATGGTTTGATATATTGCAAATAAGATCGATGACTGGATGTGAGAAAAATCAGACATCTGAAAAATGAGTTAGCAGTAATTTGGAAGACTATTCGATTGATATGACCCAGTTTTTTTGGTTTTCGGTTGACAAACAAGTAAAATCGCAGCTTTACAGGAGTTATAGTTCGTAAAGTTATTTAATGTTGCTGAAAGATCGGTATTTTATTTATCATTTCCAGCACGCCTCACATGTGGTCACTCGCAATTCCAATTATAAAAACTTCTAAGTTGTTATAAAAACATAAATAAGTACAAGCATTTGATCGATGGTTGTTATAATATTGTACTTAGCATTTGTGTGTACAAAGGATTGTTCTGTGGAGCACCCGTAAAGAGTGGCCTTCCACTCTTTGCCGTAAGTTTTCGAGTGTCCTGTAAAAGGAAGGCGTTCAAAGAAATAAATACATATTAAAGATATGTGCATCTTAAATTCGGCGATGAGTTTTGCCAGCCATCCCGAATGTCTTAATTTTTTGTTAGCATAGAGAAGAAAGCTTGCATGTTTGTTACATGTTGGTGGTCTGCTACTAGCTACTCCGATTGTGGAATATGTCGTGATAGTATAGTATGTATAAAGGAGGTGCGTGTGTTTGTGAAATTTAACTTAGTAGTTTAAAACCAAATCATCGTTAATACTGTATAAAGTTCATAGTTCGTTTTAAAAATATTTGCATTTTCTGATTGTATTATAATTACTACTACTACTACTATACTACTATACCATCACGGCATATCCCACAAGTGGGGTAGCCAGCAGATCAGCTGCATGTAAGGAACATGCAAACTGTCCTCTTCGTGCCAATATAATTGTATTGTGTTATAATTATTATAATTATTATAATTATATAATAAATGTATTATAATTAAGTTGAGAAATTCGGCTGGGATAGTATTATGCTTTTTTTTTAATGGCACCTGGTTATACTTTAAATAAGTGTTTTATTTATTTTATTAATTCAACATGAATTTCCACCAAGTACCGTCGGTTGAAAAATATCAACTTTCATTTATTTTGTGTTCGGTGTAGACTTCTACTTTGAGTTTTCTACATTACTTTAATTCGGCTGCGCTTAGAGAGTAGTGTATTTTTAAAATTAAATAATTTAAAGTTTTAATTTATGTTCTACTTCATAATTTATCATTTTTCATTACTATTAAATATATAATTTAATCACATAAATTAATCTGCATTGAAAAAAAATTTCAAACTCATTAAGTTATTAAGAAAAAATCTAAGGGAAGGACGAAATATTTCTGGAAAAATGTTAAGCGCTTTTTCCTAATAAAAAAAACTGTAAGGGTTGATCAGATTATTATTATATTATTATATAAATCAAATCGTCTATATAATAATATAATAATAATCTTTATTCTAGATCTGGGGGTGGGTTGTGCAAGCCTCTCAGATCTATAGATAAACATTCTTAATTTTTCATCTAACAGACAAGTCTAGATACACACAACTAAATAAATAGCTTTGTTGTAAAATTGTCTGAATGTACGTACGAAATAACTTTTAATCATTGTACGGTTGAGAATAAATGAAAAAAGTCACGTATTGATGAATTCATATTAAGGAGGTGTCGTTATTATCTTTTTGTAAATGAAATGAAAAACTCTTGTCGTACAATTTCATTCAAAAAGGGATAATAAGTAACAAATATATGGGTACGTACCTACACACCTACTTGTTATATCGATAATGTATTATATCTATCCATCTTACGCATATCTGTCTTTTTTATTATGAGTGCTGTACATACATTTTGTATCATAATTATTATTCAATGTATGTATTCATGTCTCGTCACATCATCTAACGTTCTGACAAGTAAGTTAATAATTACTCATTATATTTGATTCATATCAACTAGGTACGTATCACAAGCACACAACACAATACAATATGTATTGATTGGCGATAAGTTTTTTATTGATTTGTTTATTGATGACAATTATTTCGCATTAAGCGAACTACACTCCAATCGTTTTGTATCGAATAGTAGGAAGATAGGGTTCTTTCATACTCCTTTATGATAAGTTTAATCGTCACATAAACATTTCAGTCCGTTCACATATTTGTCTGTATGTATATTAATATGTCTCTTATTAGGAAAGACAGAGTAAAAATAATATACTGTATAGAAAGTTTCATTCGTTAGGCGTATCTCACGCTTAATACATTATACATAACTTATTTATTAACAAATATATATTAATCTGAATGGTTTTTGTGTTTATTTTGTGAAAATCCTTTTTTAAATTTAATTACATAAAAAATATAATTAATAAACACTTTTTATGTTTATTTTGTCAAAATATAGCATTTTCATTTCCTTGTGTTGAATATGTTTCAAGGAAGAAATTGAAGTAAGAATGTCCAAAATGTTCAAAATTTGTATTTATTTAGAAACAATACAACAAATAACTAGATTAGCATATAGTAATTACTTATTATATTCTTAAGTTAAAGCATGACATGTTATCAAAAATAGTTACATCATGGTGTTATGTATCTATACCAAGACGGCGTTTCCCTAAGTGCATGTAAAAACACGCGTGTCATCGGCTTCTTTGTGCTGTCGAAAAAATAGTTACATCATGGTGTTATGTATCTATACCAAGACGGCGTTTCCCTAAGTGCATGTAAAAACACGCGTGTCATCGGCTTCTTTGTGCTGTCGAAAAAATAGTTACATCATGGTGTTATGTATCTATACCAAGACGGCGTTTCCCTAAGTGCATGTAAAAACACGCGTGTCATCGGCTTCTTTGTGCTGTCGAAAAAATAGTTACATCATGGTGTTATGTATCTATACCAAGACGGCGTTTCCCTAAGTGCATGTAAAAACACGTGTGTCATCGGCTTCTTTGTGCTGTCGAAAAAATAGTTACATCATGGTGTTATGTATCTATACCAAGACGGCGTTTCCCTAAGTGCATGTAAAAACACGCGTGTCATCGGCTTCTTTGTGCTGTCGAAAAAATAGTTACATCATGGTGTTATGTATCTATACCAAGACGGCGTTTCCCTAAGTGCATGTAAAAACACGCGTGTCATCGGCTTCTTTGTGCTGTCGAAAAAATAGTTACATCATGGTGTTATGTATCTATACCAAGACGGCGTTTCCCTAAGTGCATGTAAAAACACGCGTGTCATCGGCTTCTTTGTGCTGTCGAAAAAATAGTTACATCATGGTGTTATGTATCTATACCAAGACGGCGTTTCCCTAAGTGCATGTAAAAACACGCGTGTCATCGGCTTCTTTGTGCTGTCGAAAAAATAGTTACATCATGGTGTTATGTATCTATACCAAGACGGCGTTTCCCTGAGTGCATGTAAAAACACGCGTGTCATCGGCTTCTTTGTGCTGTCGAAAAAATAGTTACATCATGGTGTTATGTATTTATACCAAGACGGCGTTTCCCTGAGTGCATGTAAAAACACGCGTGTCATCGGCTTCTTTGTGCTGTCGAAAAAATAGTTACATCATGGTGTTATGTATCTATACCAAGACGGCGTTTCCCTGAGTGCATGTAAAAACACGCGTGTCATCGGCTTCTTTGTGCTGTCGAAAAAATAGTTACATCATGGTGTTATGTATCTATACCAAGACGGCGTTTCCCTGAGTGCATGTAAAAACACGCGTGTCATCGGCTTCTTTGTGCTGTCGAAAAAAATTATATTCAGGATAAGTGGCATTCTTCAGACATAAATTAAAGTTTTGTATGTCTTTACCAGTTTTTAAATATATTTTAAATTTTTTGCCTTTCATTTAGGAAAGTGGTTACGCATTATTATCTGCAAATGCTTGAGTTGCTATTTTGTTAATTTGAGTTGATTTCCTTAGCGAAGTAAGGTTTGTATCTAGTATGTATTATATTATAATAGTGTACTTATTTTATCTTCTCGGTATGTAGCGTAGATGCCTATAGATGTACTCTGTATTGAGTACTCCCACTACTACACGATATGAACCGAAACACTTCCACTGTAGGTGAACGTGATTGTCTATTGTGTACATAGTATATCGGTATTATAATAATATCTTCTCTCCGTTCAGCTATCTTGACAAATATTATTTGATTGATTATCCTATCATTGCAATGAACTATGGAATACTTGGAATGTCTGTACGTACATATCTACACATTCTCTCATACTCATAATCACGGAATAGTGAGAAAAAGTATACATACATACATACATACCATCACGTCGCTTCCCTCGCGGGGTAGGCAGAAAGGATCGAGCGCCACTTCCTTCTATGCATACATCTTTCGCTTCCGTTACTGTCATACAATTCCTCATGCATGAGAAAAAGTATTGCTATTCCAAATGTCATATTCGACTTATGTGATACAAACAGAAATTAACATAGTTCCGCTATCAAATTTATTACTTTTGGCGCATTTTGACCGTAAACAGAACAACGGCTGCGACTTGAAAAATTGAGAAGTTACGTTTATATTTATGAAAAATATTATAATTTTCGGTATAATATTGAGGTTTCTTAAAACACATTGTTTTTTTAGTACCTATAACTATATATACCTACTTAAACTAGACATAATAAAGCCAGGTCTAATAATGCATTTTTGTGAGTACTGGTGTGTAATGTATTACTACTTCAATATTACCTATTCTAGTAGGCTGAGGAAGTTAGAAAATAGAAAGGTGTTTCTTATTAAACACGTGACTTATGTAGTCAATATTATTTTTTGTTCGTGCGTGTTATTATTTTTTTTACAATATTAATACATGTATTTCAAAGTGTTTAAGATGAATGTGTTTTTTTTAATAAATTCAAATATATCGTAAGCTTTTTCACATCAAACAAAATAATTAACTCGTGCGAGCTGGAGGCTCTCTTTAAAAATAAATAAATCAAAACAATGCTAGGTATGCTATTACTGTATTTTTCATAGAATCTTTAGAGATTTCCAATAATTGTTTTGTTTTATTCTTATTTGGATTTTAGAGTGTGC
The DNA here is from genome assembly GCA_947579605.1 of Athripsodes cinereus. Classification (NCBI taxonomy): domain Eukaryota; kingdom Metazoa; phylum Arthropoda; class Insecta; order Trichoptera; family Leptoceridae; genus Athripsodes; species Athripsodes cinereus. Next base: position 9,956,587 of record OX388307.1, on the reverse strand, counting down.
GTTGATTTTAAAAAATAACCATAGCAATTTTGTTCTGATGGCAGGTACAGTAAAAACAGTTTCAGCTGTTTATTTTTCTTTTTTTTTTAATCATTCACTACGTACGTATTGAATAATTTTCACTCGAACTGAAATCTCCACCGTCAATTTCACACAAATCGCGTCAATCTAACTCAGTTTATATATAATAACTACACATATTTTTAGTTTAAGATACATATATATTTTGATTTGCTGTTTGTTATATTTTGACTTGCTGGTGGCTGTAGAGTACTTTTTACGCAACAGATCAGTTGAAGAAAGTTTTTTAGTAAATAATAATCGTTTTTATAGAAAATTACAATTAATTTTCGTTTTTTTTTACGATTTTGTACATAAAAGTTGTCACAGAGATACATAACCATCGTATTAAATTACATACTTGATATTTTTGAGTATTTTTCAGCTTTTTTTATTACATGTACCTAGTATATTAGAATTGAAACCCTTAAAGGGTTTATAGGTGCGTCCAGATAGTAGGATGCGAACGTCAATCAATCATCAATCTTTAACGATTCGGAGCATTCTCCGAAGAAATATTTGAATGAATGCCTTCGTAACCCGTATAAGGACGGGAAACAAACGCATTCATTCGAATATTTCTTCGGAGAATGCTCCGAATCGTTGAAGATTGATGATTGATTGACGTTCGCATCCTACTATCTGGACGCACTCATGTAGAACAATTACCTAATATTCTATAAACTTGTCAGTGGTTGATAATGTATTGATCTTTAAATACTGTCCAATCTGCATGAAATGCCGTAAGTATATACCTATACCTAACCCCCTAGAGAAACCGTACTTGTCGATCGACTACAAACGAATTTTCGACAATAATTGCAACAATAACGCATAATTACACGGTAGGATGTAGGTAGATTGTCGAAAAGTTCGCCAGAAGTCGATCGCTAAGTACGGTTTGTCTACGGCCCCCAATGTTATTTGCCGATTATATTATAAACGTATATTATAGTATGTGGAGATTTAGATATTATAATACAACACATCGAATACCCTTGTCATAGACAGTTTCATGTGACTTATTCTACAGTAAAATTATTGAATAATACTTCATTGGTCCGTAAAATCGACGGACAGAGATCCTGAAATTCAGCGAAATTGATTTATCATTAATACTTTCGTTTTTATATCATGAATATTTTTATGGCGACGTATGGTGTGCACATAATATATGAAGAACTGTATGAATGTAGTCTAAACCAAAATAGTGTGCAATGACAGGTTGAATCAGAGTTTCACCCTTTCTGTCTACCTTACAAGTGATGCTACGTGCAGGGATAGATAGATAGATAGAAGTGTACTTTAAAGAAAGAGTAATGATAGTTGACAATATAATTGTCTAATCGGCATTAATTGAATGACTGTGATAAGTAACTACTGTGTGTATGATTGATAGGAATTCATTCACCTGAGGGCATTAATCTCCTTCCATTATCTGTTCTGTGCATATGTCTGGAAGCTGGAAGGATGCGACGCGTAGGTGAATTTGCTCATATAAATGTTCTATTTTAAGCTATGCGATGCCATACTGTGCTCTATTATTAATTTATACTTTTTATTTTTTAAAAGTTATTATAATTTTAGCACCGAGAATATTATATTTTACAAAGAGTAAGTTTGATGTTATGTTTACCAACCAACTCATTAGCTTTCTATAATCAATTAAACCTGTATATTAATTTTAACAACGAAAACTTAGATTTTTAAGAAGAAGTCGTGATACTGATTTGGGTAGAATTTTTAATTATTACCTGTTTTCTGTTCATTGTTATGAAACAGAAAAATTAATAAAATAAAAATAAAACTAGTTCAATCAAAAGATCGCAGTTTCATGTTTCCTGCTTGTAGACTTACTTCACTTTGGTGTGAAGGAGTATTTGGGTTTATTATTAATCTAGATTTATCGTTATCATTTTTTGTTCTGCATTATGCGTTGTGTATCACCAGAATTTGAGAATACTTACTGAAAATCGATCCAATAACAATAAAAGAATGTGATTGTAATTCATACAAATCGCAGATGTATGTGAATATAATATTATTATAATAGTAGGTATGTATGTATGTGGTAGTCATAATAATAATACATAGACGAGTGTAAAAGGCAAGGTGTGTACCTATACCTACATATAAATGTGTATTATCTGTGTACCTATACAGTATTATCAGAAACAGGTATCCCCACGTGACGGGATCAAAAAGGCGCGAATTGGAAGTAATGCGGGAGTGTTGGAGAGAGTAGAGTTTTCAAGAATCATCATCATCATCATCTTCTGTATGGAATAAAGTATAAATGTATATAAGTGAATCGTATAATAATAATAACAACATGAAATCTGGCATGTATGTATATCGACACATACATATTTTAGTTCCTTCATATATTATTATGTTTGTATGTTTATATTATGTACTTTTTAGACAACGTAATTAAGCAAAACAAAGGTAAAACAATGCACTCTTTAGGAGGTCTTCTTCATGTGACAGATATTTGACTAAAAATAATTCCAAATCTTTATTGACCACACAATTAATACAGTACAGTGATAAGAATAGTACAAATTAAAGTGAGACATAAAAAGTATAAAACAAGCAGTCAAAGAATGGACTTGTTGTTGCGATACAAAATTTTGCAGACCAGCTTATTATATATGAATAAAAGCAAATATCAAAACTAAATAAAAAATATGCATAGGTACATACAAAGAATAATTGTGATGTATAATCTAATATAAAATATACATAGATGTAGGTACGTAAATACTAAACAGCAATTAAAATATGGCCAGGATCTTATTGTATGTTTGTAATTTATGTATTGTGTTGTCAGTTTTCTGTGAGTGTCTATAAAATAAAAATAAAATGAAATAAAATATATAATATATATCTTATACATTGAACGTATTATTATTGATGTGAATGTTTCGTCAAAACACAATATTTCTATTTCAATTTTGAGATATTCAGTGGCCTGATGGTAGTCTTGGATTTCTGTCGAGAGACCCGGGTGATGGAAGACATCAAAGCGTGATAGAATTGTAAAAAATATTTAGGACATGATGTTGCTAGCTTTTAAATAATTTTCCACATTTTTTTCCATTTCTCAGGGAAGTACTTATATATACTATCTGCAATGCCATTAAAACTTGACATTTGTTTTTTAAGCGAAGTCGGGTAATACTTGATTAGTACAGTCATATGTTTATATTAGATATAGGTATACATATCTACACGTATGTCGTATATAAAGTATTCTTACATAATTGTGCGATTATTATTTATCATGTTAAATGTCCGCTCCACTGATTCGGTTTTCCTCATTATTAATGGAGATGTTATGTATGTACCATGAACTTATAATAATAGTACACTCAACATCACTACACTAAATGTATATGTTGCTATGGTAATGGAATGGTCCTGATTATTTTTTGTTTTGGACCTGTTATGATATTTTTGGCGATTATTCGTTATTGTTTTATGAAATATATCTTATTAAATTGCTGTTCTATTCTATTCACAGACAGACAATTTGAAATTTTAAATTCTGGTAATATTTAGGTAATAAATACAATGTGACACCTCTGAATAGTTGATATTCTTTAAGAATATTCCACACTATTACTAGTCAGGTTGATAATAAACGATAGATTGTCAACAGCCTCGAACACAATCATAAAGATAGTTGCTGTTGTATGCTCAACAGATGTCCAACATTATACTGAAACGAAATTGGTGGGACTGGTGAAAATATCACGCGTAAAGTGTTCTTAAATCAGCCTAAGCCGATTCGTGAGCATCGGGACATCTTTCCTGTTTTTTTTACTTGAGTTTGCAAAATGTGTTGGTCGAGTAGATGAGGTGTCTAATATGCGATGAGTAATATCCTTGATATCCTCACTCACACTGGGGTGAAAATCCAGTAAAATGGCAAAACTACTTCCAAATTATTTTTTTATTCTTTGGTATGGTTTGGCCTTCATTTTATTGTCGTGGCACGCATCCTACTATATCAATATATTGTTATGTACTTATTCGATACACAATATACCTATAATCCACACATAAATATTTGAGTCCGTTCGTATGTATGTATGTATGTATGTATGTATGTATGTACGTATGTCCTTAATGGACTCAGAAATTAGGAAAGACCGAAGTAAAATAATACACTCTATACAAGGTCTCATCTTCTGGGCAGGTTTAAGGCTAAAAACATTTTAAATATCTTACGTATTGATAAAGATATTTTAATTTTAATGCGACCATGTCACAAAATTAGCAACAAAATGTATGTAAAATTAATGCAAGATTTAGTAAATAGCAATATTCACAGTCAAACATTTTTCATTGTATTGAATTAATATCAAAATGGATGTAACAATAAATACAACAATTCTGAAACTAAATATTTAGGGTTTATTTCCGTAATAAAATATCGTGTTTGCTAATGAGAAAAGCTCTTGAATTACGTGAATAAAAATTGCATATTTTTGACATATTGGGCTATTTTCATAATGGAAGACATTATGAAACCATAGAAAACTATACTGTAGAATAATAATAGTTTTACCTATAAAATCCATAAACAATGTTAAATGATTTTCAATGAGTGGGAACCTATTTATTTTCACCTAATATTTTTTACATAAATTATGAAATATTTGGTAGTAAAATATTCTGAAATATTGAAGGATGCAGATAATCCATTTTTAAGGTTTTTTGGGAATAAAGAGTAAATACTTATATGACAATTTATTCTTGACTTTTTTTAATTTCATAGCAAATACCCATTTATGCACTGCAAACCAAAAATACAAATTCGAATGTGGACAATTATAATATTTTATGATGACTACAATTTTTTCACGAAAAGGGATGTTTACCCTTTTTTTCTTATAGAAATTTGGGATGACAATCTTCGAGTTTTTACATTAAGATGAGGTTTTTAGTAGTTTTTGCACGTAGGTACCCGCCTATTTTTCTAAATAAAATATGAGCTTTCGAGGTGTCGAGCTCACATATTTTTCATTTGGAAGAGGTTTTTAGCACTTTTTCCATGTAGGTATCTACCAATATGTGGAATTTCTTAACTTCAAGCTTTTTCATCGGGACGAGGTTGTTAGTACTTTTTTTTCCATGTAGGTGCCTACTTATTATTTTTTTACATAAATGTGAACATCTGAGGTGTCAAACTTCAAGATTTTTCAATGGGAAGAGGTTTTTAGCACTTTTTTCGATGTTGGCACCTACCTATTTTTTTTAACTAAATATGGGCATGTGAGGTATCAAACTTCATGATTTTTCATTGGGAAGAGTTTTTCAGCACTTTTTTCGATGTAGGTACCTACCTATTTTTTTATCTAAGTATGGGCATGTGAGGTATCAAACTTCATGATTTTTCATTGGGAAGAGTTTTTCAGCACTTTTTTCGATGTAGGTACCTACCTATTTTTTTTACCTAAGTATGGGCATGTGAGGTATCAAACTTCATGATTTTTCATTGGGAAGAGTTTTTCAGCACTTTTTTTCGATGTAGGTACCTACCTATTTTTTTTACCTAAGTATGAGCATGTGAGGTATCAAACTTCATGATTTTTCATTGGGAAGAGTTTTTCAGCACTTTTTTCGATGTAGGTACCTACCTATTTTTTTTACCTAAATATGGGCATGTGAGGTATCAAACTTCAAGATTTTTCATTTAGAGATTTGCAATGCTTTTTATGATGTAGGTACCTACCTATTTATTGTTACTAAGCTATGGGCATGTAGGGAGTCAAAAATTAAGTTTTCTCATTGGGAAGAGCTTTTTACTTCTTTTATCCACGTAAGTGCTTACTCCGTTTTTTTTTTCAATAAGATTTTGTTGTTTTAACCCATGTATTTGCAAGGTTTTCTATTTAATTAAACCCGAGCGATGCCGGGTTACATACGCTTGTATATAATATAGTTACCTATCTACTTAATAAATCATTACTTACTTTGCATGTTCCTATACCTAGGAGTTGCTTACATTTATGTCACAGAGATTAATTTGTGTTAGTTGGAAGGGATCGCGCCATTGCAACTCGTCCTTTGTTTATTGATTGCATTTAATTTGAATGCATTCTCTATAAAATTGTATGTATATTGATCAATGTTCAGTAAAGAATGAGTAAATAAATAAATATCACTGCTCACTGTTGGCAGTTGTCTTAAATATTCTTTTGGACTCGGACATTTGAATATTTGAATGTATGTATTTTCGAATTAGGCGACTTTTTCCATTTTGTTGAACTGTGAAAATTAATAGGCGACTATGATAACATTAATAAATAACACTATCGATGCAGCGTCAACGTCATTTAACATTTTCTCAAAATTTGTTGGAATTTGATACAACAATATTGATGCATTTTGTCAAATGACAACTTTTTTAAATTTAGGTACTTGTCTTATATAATATTCCATTTCAAATGCTGAGACGGAATGCCACAATCAAAAATATAGGCGTGTGTTCTATGATTGGATTTCTTATATACCTAATACAATATGTTCCACGAAGTATTTTATTTTGAGACAAGGCTTAATAAGATCCAACTGACTTATATAAGTTGGTAAGGTTGGATATTATAGGCTGTGTGATTACTGCCTATACTCTGTATTATAGTAAAATTTTGTATCAATAATTATGTTGTTTTCTTGTTCTCAGGTGGCCATTAAGATAATAGACAAGAGCTGCCTGGATGAAGAGAATCTGAAGAAGACTTTCAGGGAAATTGCCATCATGAAGAAGCTCCGGCACCCGCACATCATCAGGCTGTACCAGGTCATGGAAACGGATAAGATCATATATCTAGTCACTGAATATGCGCCAAATGGCGAAATATTTGGTAAGGATTGTCTATTACAAGCTTTTACATTTTACATACATACATACATACATACCATCACGCCGCTTCCCTCGCGGGGTAGGCAGAAAGGATCGAGCGCCACTTCCTTCTATCCTTGCATACATCTTTCGCTTCCGTCACTGTCATACAATTCCTCATGCATGCTCTCCTGTTCAACGTGCTCAACACGTGACCGTCCTGTAGGATTTGATTTAAATGATCTTGCCATTTAATCCTCGGACGTCCACGTCTCCGAGCACCATTCCTCTCAGCCAAATATATCTTCTTAGTCATTCTGTCCTCATTCATTCTTTCCACGTGCCCAAACCATCTTAACTTATTTACATTCATCCTTGTTATTACACCAACTTTCATTCCACATTCCTTTCGTATATCACTGTTACGCACACGATCTCTCAGACTTTTACCACACATCCTTCTCAACGATCTCATTTCCACTGCATTTATGCCACTTTCATCCTTCTTTAACTATGCCCACGTCTCACTTGCATACATAAGTGTTGGCACTAAGATAGCAGAGTGCACCAACCTTTTAGCTGTGGTGGATATGTTTCTATTTGCAATTATTGGTCGGATTGCACCATTTACCTTATTGCCAGCAACTTTTCTCCTTTCAATATCGCTTTCACACTTCCCATCTCTCGTGAACAAACTACCTAAGTACACACATTCGTCAACTTGCTCTAACACTTCGTTGTCAATCATTATCTGGCATACTGTTCTCTCACTTCCTCTTTCAAACACCATGATTTTTGTCTTTTTTGCATTCATTCTCAATCCATTAATCGCACAATTTTCATACACACACGTCATCATTCGCTGTAGATCACTTTCACTTTCAGCCATCAATACCAAATCATCGGCAAACATTAACGCTCTTACATTCATCCCATTCATAATTATCAACACCTACATTCATTTCTTTCAATGGACGAATACAATGATCAATGTATAGGTTAAAAAGCCATGGCGACATCACGCACCCTTGTTTTACTCCTTTTGTCAGTGTGAACCATTCCGACAGGTTATTGTTCACTCTAACACACGCAGAACTTCCTGTATATAGGGACGCAATGGCGCGAATTAGCCGACTACCCACCCCACACATTGATAGTACTTGCCACATTTTCTCACGATCTACTCTATCATAAGCCTTTTCTAGATCAACAAACGCGCAGAAAAGCTTCTGGTGTTTCTCCAGGAGCTTCTCTGTCACCATTCGCAGGGAGAAGATCTGGTCCACACACCCTCTACCACTCTGAAAGGCACCTTGCACATCCCATACATTCGTCTCAGTTACTTTTCGAACTCTTTCAATCAATATTCTTGCATACAGTTTCCCCACCGAGCTCAGCAGACTGATAGCCCGATAACTCCCGCATTCTAGTCTTGACCCCTTTCCTTTGTATAGAGGGCATATCACAGCTTTTCGCCAGTCTTCTGGCGTGCAACCTTCCCTCCAACATTGGTTAAAGAGTGCATGACACCATTCGAGAGTCCTCAGCCCACTCAGACTGATGAATTCCGTAGAGATCATATCATACCCAACCGCTTTGCCATTCTTCGATTTCTTCAATGCATTCTTAACCTCATCCATAGTTATTTCTTCATCCCTTGTTTCATTCGCATTTTCCCTTTCACTATTCTGGCTTGGATATTCGCCCCCACTTTCAAACAGCTCCTCAAAATATTCTTTCCATCTATTCACAACGTCAACACCATTCATTAACATACATCCCTCTTTATTTCTAATCGCATTCATACTATTCATCTCATTGTTGCTTCTTTTACGCTTAACTTCTTTCCAAAACATTTTCATATTTTCTTTCACACTTTCCGACAATTTCTTACACTCTTCCTCATCCAATAATTTCTTTTTTTCCTTAATCAGTACCTTAACTACTTTCTTACATCCCTTGTACATTTCTCTAGCACTCTCAATTTTTTCTTGATCTAGATAACGTGAAGCTAACACATCCATCCATGCATTCTTCTTCTTCCTAACTGCGTCTTTAACCTCATCATCCCACCATGCATCACCTTTTTTCCGTCCAATCACAGTTTCTCCACAGATATCTTTTGCACAATCCACTAGCACTTGTTTCATCACACTCCATCTCTCTTCTACACTCAGTCCATTGCCTTCATTTGCATCAAATTTCATACATGTTTCTCTTTCATACTTTTCCCTGCACTCCTTCTCGTTCAACTTTTCGACTTTTATCCTCTTAGCATTTTCAACTTTATGAGTTTTTGACCGCCAGCCAGAGAACAAGCATATTCTTGAAACCACAAGAAAATGGTCTGTTTCCAGCTCCGCGCCCCTATACACGCGCGTGTCAATGGTGGCTTTCCGAAGATTTGAGTCAACACATACATAATCGATTAAGGATCTCTCACACCCTCTCTCCCAAGTAAACAAATGGATATCTTTGTGCCCAAAAAACGTATTGGACACAAAGAGATCCCATTCCATGCATACCTCAAGCAATCTTCTTCCATTATCATTCACTCTTGCATCACCGTGATCACCTAACACGCTTTCATAGTCTCTTCTTCTCACTCCAACCCATCCATTAAAATCTCCAGCCAGTAAAATCCTTTCATTATCTTTCTTAGCTTCTGCTATCTTTTTCACACTATCCCAAAACTCATCCTTCTCTTCTTCTCTAGCATCGTTTCCAGGGCCATAACCTGCAATTAGGAGAAGTCTAGTTAACCCTACTTTGAGACGAACCCAAATGAGTCTTGGGCTTACACACTCGTAACCATTCATACATTCTGCTATTCTTCTTGCAAGAATCACTCCTACACCTTGACACGCATGCTGTTCTTCAGGCACTCCAGACCAAATTTCTATCATACCATCGCGCTCACATAATCCATTACCTTTCTTTTTAGTTTCACTTAAACACACAATATCTAGATTTTTTCCATTCATTACATCCATCAGTTCATTCATCTTTCCATCCATTCCTCCCCTTATGTTCCATACTCCCACTCTACACTCTCTCCTTTTCTTCGCGCCTTTCCCCACGGGAGCGGCATGGTGGATGGCGAGTCTCACCGCTGCCATTTTGTGTCCTAGGGGTTATCTTAAAAACTAAACATTCATCATCTTAATTCTTATTTACCTTAAGTATTACATTTTACGTATTACATTTACCTTAAGTAAAACATATTTTTTCTATTAACATTTTAAAATAATGTTAATAGAAAAAATATGTTTTAAGCGGGAATTGATTATGCATTGTTAAAGATTAGTAATATAAACAGGTGCATTGTACCTAGTGGGGCAGCAACACCAACGCATTGTTAATTGTTGCATAAATAATGTGTTATTATTGATATAAAAATGTGTTGTAAATATTTTGTGAATATTTTGAAGTTATGTTTTTTTGTCACTCGATAATAAATAGTCACCAATTTATTTATTTTTTGTCGCAAAAATAGTATTATAGTCAGTTCATTGTTAGTCGACCATTAATTTGTTTTTTTTTTTTATATTTTCCATCATTGTATTAATTTTTCAGACCATCTGGTCTCGCGGGGTAGAATGTCTGAACCAGAGGCGGCTAGAGTATTCCGGCAAATGGTTGCTGCTGTTGGATACTGTCACTCCAAGAGGGTTGTGCATAGAGATCTCAAGGCTGAAAACTTATTATTGGACGCAAATATGAACATTAAGCTGGCCGACTTTGGGTTTTGTAATGAGTTCAATCACGGAGAGCTGATGTCAACGTGGTGTGGGAGCCCACCTTATGCCGCTCCTGAGCTCTTCGAAGGCAAGAAATATGATGGACCCAAGGCAGACATCTGGGTGAGTTTTGCTTTAAAGTCCGTATAAAACGAAAATATTATGTCACCATCATACATCAAACATTTATGTACCAATGTACCCGTTGTGTGTTGTGAGTGGTGAGGTATTGCGATAGAAATGACTGAATTAGGTAGTTTAAATAATATGTCAGTCGTAATTTTGATAGAAGTACATCTATAAACATAAAAAAACACGAAAATTTGGCGGTACCTAATCGAAACGCAACGTGATTGATCACAGGTTCTGTGACGTCACAGAGCTCTTTCTTGCGATAGTGATCTATGGTAGCGTAGCGGCAACAAAAACTAAGGAGATACTATGACGTCACACGGCTGAGTTGCCGTTAGAATACTGTCTTCACGGGAATTAATAATTTTTAATTCAAATGGAAATTTCTCGAAAATTTGGACAAGATTATTTTATTTGTTTATTTGTTTTAAACAAACACAGTATACAATGATATAACAACAACAAAACAATATTCGACACAGTAAAATGCTCCCTCCATAAACAACTAAATGCTTGTGCGGAGAGATAGCAAGATTTTTCTTTCCACACAAACACAAAGATTCACACACATGATACAGCAATACAACACTCTCATGCAAATTAGTGCCAATGGTGCTATGAGCTTGAATTGCAAAATTATCACTGAATTGTTTTCCCGACCTACCACCTACCAGGCTTATAACTTGAAAAAGAAATGATAATATTCATGATTTTAACAGAGTAATTAATGTGTTTTGACAGAATTAAGACAATTAAATAGTTTTAGATGAAATATTTAAAAATTCAGTAATAGCAATAAAATGTGAAGGCATAATAAAAAAAATCAATAAAATATATGTAGATAAACATAAATCACCAAAAATTTAAATAATTAATATGATTGTAAATTTAAATTAAACATTTGAACATTATTAAATAAACAGCATCAAATTATTATTAGGTAATGGGCCACTTGCAGATTTTTTTTTATTGCATAAAATTGTAAATTAGTAGATATGAAAGAAACACAACCACAATTTATTTTAATTTTTCTTGCACTGTTTTCTTAGATATTAGCTTTTAAAAATTGGATTTTCTCGGAGTGATCAAAAACGATATGGCGGCACTGTAACGTCACGGAGTCCCATGAATCATAATAAATTTCGCACCACAGATTATAATCTCATACGCACATGGGACTCTGTGACTTCATCAGCTGTCGAAAGCCATTTAGAGTGTTTTGCCAAACGTCAAAAATTTTGGATTTTTAATTTTTGGAAATTTTCCATAATTTAGATATTTAAAAAATTTTAACTGACATATTTGTGTTTTCCGACCTCAAATTTACTTATGTCGATCATTTTTATTAAAACCTCCATGACTGCAAGTGGCCCATTATTAATAGGTATTGTACTAATGTTACCATATAATTTTTATAATATTTATTTTTCTTCATAGTCACTAGGAGTTGTACTGTATGTGCTGGTGTGTGGAGCTCTTCCCTTTGATGGCAGCACTCTACATGATTTGAGGAATATTGTCATACAAGGGAAGTTTAGGATTCCCTACTTTATGTCTGAAGGTAAATTGATTGATTTCATAAAATGATGCATAATTTTTAGTTTATATTTTCATGTTTAATATGCGTATATATGACAATAATTGAAAAATGAGGCGAATTCAATGTACCAGCTGTTTTGTGTTTCATTGCCTACATTAAAGTGTTTGTCTATGTGAGATAGAATGAGCTGTTTAAGCCCTAAGATTGATATTCTTAATTCAGAATCTGTATTTGGAAGGAAAATTACAAGTTAGAATAGAGGACTCCATTTCAGAACCATTCAAAGTCGAGAATGGAGTATGCCAAGAAAGCATTCTTTCACCCATCTCTTGCATCACGAGAAAGGCCCTGGAAGGTATGATTTTATGGCTCTGTCAGATGTATGGGATGTACAATTCTTACATATTAATAGGAAAGAGAGCATTACCATCTTAATTTTATGGAGTATAACAGGATATTATAATGAATTTTGGAACAATATATTCTTAAAAAAGTATTACATAACTATTTTATTAGTTTGATGGTTGTAATCCATATTATTTTTTTTTGCAGAATGTGAACAGCTCATAAGGCATATGCTGGTTGTTGACGCTGAGAAAAGACTGTCCCTTAAACAAGTAGCTAGACACAAATGGATGAGAAATCCCAAAGCTGTTCCAGTTTCTCCTACTTCCCCTACCTTCAAAACGTCACCACTGCCACAAAACAGTGTGTTAATCCAGCCATCTAAAATGGACGACTCTACAGCACCTACACAAAAGACAACACCTCCCGGTTCAGATGTGAATGCATCTAGCCAACTTCTCGATAGTCCACCTTCAGATTCCAGTCCTACGGCCAAGGAGTATGAAGGACTTGAGAAGGGCCTGTGTAAGTGCTGTCCATCAACACCTGATTTAGACCATGTTGAAGGAGGGGATGACTTGAACAGAACTGTTGTAGAAAACATGTTAACTCTGCCCGGATTATCTCTCAATATGGTCATGGAGGTAACATTTCTGAATTATTTACTATTTTATTACATTGTCTAATTACTTTTGTACTACTATTAGTAGTAGCAGCCAATAGCGGAACACTAGTAAGGTAATCTAGTATAGTTAGAGTAGTAAGTATAGTTAGAGTTTTCCGTGAAAATTGAAGAGATTTTTTCTTTATTTATCGCCGGAGCCGGGAGATTGTCTTTATGGCTAGCTTTGATTATCAAATGAATAATCTTAAAAATCTACTCAGGTCAATAGCTGTCTGGAGAAATTTCCTTTTGTCAGACTTACCTATATAGATATGGAATAGTGTTTAAAATATAAAAAAAAGTTATTTTGTACCTATTATATTTGCGATAGTGTACATAACAATATTTGCAATGTGTCACTAAGTGTCGTTATTTATTTTTTCAGTCTGTTCACGGAGCCAAATTTGATCATATATCTGCAATATACAATCTGTTAGTTGAGAAATTAAGCAAAAGAGGCAGAGGTGGACGAAGGCCTTTGGGTGCAGGGGGCGGAGTTACGGATCATAAGAACATGGTGAGTTAAACACACTTTACAAATGCCTATTTACTTTATGATGGAAGTGAAATAAACTTCTTACTAAAGGATTATTGTTTTATACAATATCAATAGAGGTAGCCAGTGACTAACTGCATAAAATAAACACACAGGTCACCCTCTTCGTGTCATAAACATATTAAGAAATTCACATATTATGATTCTAGACTCCTGGGGCCCCCATGTCATCCATAGCCCTGCAATCTGAGACTCCGAGTGAAAGTTCCCGATCTTCCAGTGAGGATAATCCTGATGTTGTTTCGTCGTCTTCAACTACTACCCCTCTGACTGGAGGTAATTTATATATCTCATTTATTATATGATTTGCGGACTTTGAAGAGTGTAGAGGTGATCAAGGCAAAGTTAAAAACCCTTTTGTTCAGGAGGTGTTATGATTCGTGAATGAGCCCTTGCGGTGGTTTTCCACAAAACGGCACATCTTAAATAAGTTGTTTAGTTATTATTATTATTATTCGTGAACAGATATATACCAACAGTAGGTATAATCAACGCATATAGAAATTATAGTAAACAAAACACAAAACAATGATGTGCCCTATTATGAACATAATGAAAGATCTACAAGGTCAATTGCTGTATAAAACTATCCCATAATCTCAATTTCCCAACTGCACTCCAGAAAATTCTATGTCATATCAATAAGTTGTTCAAATGATTTGCACATTCATTGCACGCAGTCAGACATTTCAATATGTAAAACTTTTTTATAGGTAAAATTTATTATATTATATTCAAAATTGGGAAAATTTCTCTAAAGTATAGAGTTGTATATTCACATATTAAATAATATTTTGTTTCGTTGATGGCTGTCTGACTTAGATATCTTTGTACATAGATTGAAACCCAACTAAACTATTTGTTTACAAAATTTAGTTATCTTTTATACTTTTATTTATAAACAAATTCCTATAACAAGAAACAGGAGTATTACTAAGTATGAAGATATTAAGGGGTATGTAGAGTTTATAATTAATCCCATTTCATCATTTGTTATTATTTCAGATGTAGAAGTGACATCGGAGCCATCTGAAGGGGATGGAGTCTGCCCTATTGACATCACCGTAGGGTCAGAAGCTAGAGATGTGAGCTCACCATTTGTGTCTATGCCTGCTATACCAATGTCTGTATATTTCACTGACGATGAAGCCAACAATCTAGAAAAGGTAACAAATTGTTTGCGTTTTAAATGTTCTCTAATCCTGAACTATTATATTTATTTGTATTGCATTTATATCAAAGTATTCAATCAAGTCATCATATTTCAATGTTGATCTTCTCATGTTTCATATGTGATTTCTAGGTCTCCATTCTAGGAGACTTTTCTTGCGTTTTTCACTTTGGTGTTAGTTGAAAAAAGTTTTTAATATCAGTAAATTTGGGTGGCGAAATTTTGAACTGAAATTTTTGCATTCAAGGTTTGGTGACATGCTGTCTCAACAGAATCAAGACAACACTGATTTTCTAGAAGATATTACAATAATTTTATAGAAATATTACATATATTTTGTTGCTTTTGGCTATCTACAAATGTGTTGTATTAGCTTATTAAAGTATTGTATTTTGCAGTTTGGTGAAATGGAACTTGAGGGTGCAGTGGGAGGTGTGGTGAGTGTGCCCACATCAGCCTCTACCTCACAACAGCATGTTGAGGGATTAACACCAGCACACGCAACTGCCAGGAGACACACTGTAGGACCACAGGACTCAAGAATTACTGGACAGGTATTATTCATACATCATTCTTATGTAAGTAATGACATCCCAGAAACAAAATTTAAGATAACTTAATGATCGATTCTATGACTTCTAATTGAGAAATACAAGTTTTCAATCCTTCTGTTACCAATCTACTTTGTTCTAAGAACAAGACTATATTGCTTACTTTAATGGTATTTGGTATATTTGGGCTTATTTTAAATGCGTTTTTCACAGTACTGGAAATCAGTTTGATTGTTTTTTTTTGTGTTTTGACACAATAAATATATAGTAGTAGTATAATTTATGATTGTTTTTTCAGACATTAGAGTGTCCATATTCTCTGATGCCTCCACTACCTCTACAGGGATGTGTTGGAGTGAACAGGGTTTCTGTATCTACGGGAATTGCTCTTACAGCCGATGCTGCTCAGCAAGAAGCCATCATGGGACCCTTTGCCAATAGCGGAGGTGGCAAGGTAATATTTTACTCTGGAAACAAACATTATTTCAGTATTATATAATTTAACTTCATTGTTCTATGCTTTCTTATTTTCAATCACCCAAAATATTGTGTATTGAAAGGGTATATCTACCTATTAAACAAATTTTTGTCAAAATTAGTAAACATGCATAGATAGACAGACAATTCACACAGATCGAGCTAGTCCCAAATCAAGACATGTATTTTGTATTATGGGTACTAGTACGACGATACACATATTATACACAATACACTAAACACATATACATGTAACACCCAGACCCAGGAAAATTTGAAAAAGGTCATTCTTCATTTTGTCCTGGCCGGTAATCGAACCCGGAACCTCGTGACTCAAAGGCAATAGCGTTACCTCTGCGCCACTCCGGCCGCAAATTATAATTCTTTAATATTTTTTTTCCCTTCACATTTTAAAAGTTAAAAAGTGTTATGCATACATTAAGAATTTAAAACAAAAATTATGTGTTTTATAATATCAATCACTTTTTATTTCAGTTAAAGAGTTCTCAGTGTGGTGGTAAGCGTGTACGTTCTGGGAACTATCACTCCCAGTTGCCTGACATCAATCTTCCAGCCAATCTGCCGCCTGTGCAGCACCAGCCTCCTCACAGTTTCAGCATCAAGGATCATCATCTTCTCAAACCTCCCCCTGTTATGGGACAAGGTAACTTTGATGCTCAACGGTTAATGTAGATAATTTATTTTAATATTTGTTTGCTTGTTCGATATAATTATTGATTTATCTGAATATACTAAATTTATATATTTTAATATAACACTTATATTTAGTGCTTCCACAGTGACTATTAATCGCAAAGTGATTAGTGATAAATAAAATTACTGTGGTAGTACCAAATACAAGTATTTTATTATTTTAACATGAACTTCCACCAAGTATCATCGGTCAACAATTTGAGTTTGAATTTCAAAATATAGATAATAAATAAAAATCACTCTAAATGCAAAATCTAAATATTCCTTGCCTTTCTACTCACAGTTTAGTGAAATTCGGTATCTTAAAAAAATTGCACTAATTATTAACCCTTACAGGACTTCAAAATTGGAGACGATGTTATACCTACAGACGAACACTTTTGTATACAATACTAAATTCTCAAGTACGTCGTAAATCTATCATCTATCCGATATTTGTTTATACAATCATTTGAGTAATGATATTGGTGTCCCTTTTGTGTGATACTTGACTCACAAAAATGTAAATAGACACATAAAACTTAATTATAAATATTTTTCATATAAACAATACTTACCTATCCGTCATTTATACGAGGACAGGAACACTACGCCGATGAATGTTTTATGTCATTATGTAAATTTATTACAATAATAATCAATCACAAATAAATTACGATTACTATTTACTGTTTTTTATGAAGCCATTATGTGTCTTTTTTGTCAAAAATGACGATTACGCGTCATGCAGATTCCAAAAAAAAATATTTCTGGAATGTTAGTGTCGTAGATATACTTATTCAGATACAAGAGAATGCTCAGTTTATTGTTTAAGACTTGTTTTGTATACATAAAAAAAAAATTTTTCATTTACAATCTTTTCGTAACTCGAAATCTGAGTCCATGTTGATAACAGTATCGAAAATTTCATCATCCCGTAATTTTCGTATCGAAAATTTCATACTCCCGTAACTCAAAATCTGAGTCCATGTTGATAACAGTATCAAAAATTTCATCATCCCGTAATTTTCGTATCGAAAATTTCATACTCCCGTAACTCAAAATCTGAGTCCATGTTAATAACAGTATCGAAAATTTCATCATCCCTCAATTTCCTCTTAGACATTATGGATAATTTAAAGTAATCATGTAAAAATATAAGATATAAAAAAGTACAAAATAAATAACAAAAATGAATTAAAATAGCGCGATATCAGCGCACAACACCACTTGTACAATCCTTGTAACAAGATCTAACGTGCAAGCCGCGCGATATGATTCGTCCGTGTTATTGCGCGGGAATTTTTAAATTCATCGGGACATCGACATGATTTCAGGACATGAATCTTCTGTTTATATTGACGAAAATATAAATTATTTCAAAAGATTTCCAAGAGATGTCGACAGTCTGATGATTTCTTGATTTTTTGATATTAATATTATATGAAATATATATCGCCTATATAGAGAAATTTGTATGAGAAGCGAGTGTCAAACGGTATTGTCGGCCGGCCATACGCCACGACTCGTTGCGTCAAACACGTTTGACAGCCGTCTGGTAAAGATTAATAATCAACATTTATATTACTGTTAGTTAAATTTTAGATATCTACTTTGATGTGTTATTATAGTGTGCGGTTCATGTTGAACTTTGTGTCCATTTGCCAACTTATATTGAAAAGCTAATTCATAACTCTCAAGTGTATAGAGTAGAACTAAGCATTTACTATTTAAAGTGACTCTAAGTAATAATATAAACTCATTTTATATTGTAATTCTGAAATAAGGACGTATAACATTTCATTTCAATTTGTAGTGAATGTGTTTGGTCGGCGTGCATCGGACGGTGGTGCCAATCTTCACATATGCTACTCTGGCGGTGTGGGAGGCTCATCTTCAGTGCCAGAAGACCACTCCATGTTTCCCCAACAGCCCACGAGCATATCCAGTCCTGTAGGCACTTCTCTTGCCGCTGATAATGCATCATCTAGTATCACATCTGATACTGTATCCACTGTGGGAGATGACACAGCATCAGAAACCTACAATATTAATCTGAATAGGTAAGTGGATGTCTAGATTTAAAACTACAGTACAGGTGAACCAATGAGAAGGAACTCGCATATTTTAAATCTTCATCATCTTTCCTCTTGGGAGTACTGGGCAGAAACCAGCCTTCTCCATTCAGAGCTTCTCTGTGCCAATTGAGTCACCTCTTCCCATGACATTCACAGTGCCCTATTATTCTTATCATAGAAATGGTGTATTGTGAAAGAGGAATGCCTGGGACCATCCGAACCCTAGTGGACGAAAGAACAGTGCTCTTTGTGACCAACTATCACTGCACATTAACAAAAACATGACCCAACCAAGACTTTTCTCTTCTATATTCCGATTGGACTCCGTATACCAATCCGCATAAGACCCGCTAATGGGGGCTCCAATAACATGAACAGAATTTGTGTCGCAATATGGATACAATGTGTTAACTTTATATTATGTACATTTTATGATTTGAGCCTCACAGACACAATCTGGATATAGATGATGTCACTTAGTGTACAGTTTGTGTTCTAAGCTTCACACAGACACAAACTCTAGTAAGAGATACTGTGACTGGAATATAATGTACAATAATTGTTCTTGACATTTACCAAACCTTTGTTGACATTTACACTCTCACCACAATGTTTTGATTTTTCATGACTTTTCTACTTGTTTTGTTTCGACTAATTTTATGATTGTTATAGTTTGATTTCCAATTGTATTTGTTCTTCGTCAGTTGTTGTTCTGTTCTAACTGTGTTGTTAATGAGAATTATGTTTTGTTTTTGTTTTATATATTAACATGTGGATGTGTGTATAAATAAAAAAATAAATATGTACACATTATTTTATTACTTATGTTTCATTCATCACAAATATTTTCGTTGAAACGGCTGTCTAGTAATAATCTAAAATTGCACTCTGCTTGCAAATATGTAAAAACCCTTCTAATATAAGTGAATGAAACCAATATTATGTACTTTATGGATACCGTAATTATGAAAGACAGAGGCTAAATAAAACTCTTTAAGAGTTCTCATACCAGTGGCATGCTTTATGACATTAATAACTTTTGTCACTTTTCCCCATACATCTTTTGTAAACAGTTAATATTTTTGGTAACAGTATGTGTATAAATTATATTTACATATCAATCAATATTTTTAGGTATATGCAGAGTCGGGGCAACACAAAACGACACACAGTGGCGACTACAGATGGTGTAGGAGTCTCATCGACATCTATGGTATGTTTATTTTGTATCGCATATGTAGATATTTAAACTAGATTATTTTCAATTGTATCTAAGTAAATTGTAAGTAATACTTTCTTATCAGAATCATGGAAATGTTTATTAGCAAAAATTATTGAATGTAAACTTCACACTTTTCCAGGCAAGCAATACTCCGACTTCTTCATCAAATGTCAGAACAAGAAGGACGGGTCTACTTACAGTCACAGAGAGACCCCCAGGTATTTGATATTCCCCTTACTCTGTCACCACCTCCCATTAGATCACCCAGTTAGCATGTGCTGAGTTATTTACCCCCTATTTTGAATCATTCGAACCTTAGCTGAATGTTAGTTTTGAATTAAATAGTTATCAAGTGCAATAGTTTTGATGTTGTGTGCAATGTTTTTACATTTTCTTTCTCTTTTGATTTAATGTATTAAAAATGCATGATTTTTATTTTATACACTCAATATATTTTTTTTTATACTTTGATGTAGATTTAGATTTAATAACAAATGTTCATATTTTTTATTTATTTATGGTTTTTATTTATAATTTTTTCATTTTACTTTTGTTTTCA
Source organism: Athripsodes cinereus (assembly GCA_947579605.1). Classification (NCBI taxonomy): domain Eukaryota; kingdom Metazoa; phylum Arthropoda; class Insecta; order Trichoptera; family Leptoceridae; genus Athripsodes; species Athripsodes cinereus. The sequence continues at coordinate 9,935,946 of OX388307.1, read as the reverse complement.
TCGTTTTGCTTGTGCACGTGCGACACAGTGTTTAGTCCAGATGTTGTGAGGGAAGTGGAGGCAAGAATGAAGAGAAACTACCTCCCCCCATCCATACAAACCAAACAACAGAGTCAGCAGATATCCAATCAGATGATGATGTATCAACCCATCCAGTATTCTAATCAAAGCTCATCTTATGGCAGTCCTAATAATTCTCCAAGTTCCAATCTCATCCCTTTTACGGGTATTCTGCCTGTTAATTTAAATGGCACTGGAAACTCTCAACCTCCAGTGACACCGAGTATTGTTCAGGGACTGGGTATACCTACCAACACGGGTTCAATACGGACGGGACAACCTCAAAGAAAATACTCTCACGGACCTCAAAGGTGCAAATTACAAACTCTAGCCACAGTACAAGAAATGGGTAATTGAGATTTGATTTATTCATATTTGCTAAATTAACATGTTGGGGAAATTTGGTGGTTGGTTTCCTTCCTGCGATTGTAAGACATTATCAACGGAGGGGGATTTTATTCTAGTAACACTATATTTAAACTTTTGTGTGTATTAAATTTTATTTTTGTAGTAAATATTTTACAGTCTACCTATTTATACTCCATTCTGGTAAATAATTTCTTCTTTTTTATGTTTGCCTGTGTGTAGTGTGTTTATTTATGTTTGCTTTTAATGTAGTAGTACACTTAACAAATGTCTTTTTTATTCAATGGCTAATATTAGTTAAATGTGTCGCTTATTTTTTTCTATTAGTTGCTAAAGTTTTTTATTCATTTGACATCATATTCCAGAAACAACATTCAATAATTTAGAATTTTTGTGCCATTCAAATCACCAACATAATTATAAGAAATATAAATGAATTTATTTTGCCACAGTTAAATTGTAATATTAATTAGTTGTTTTACACTATGGCATCAAGTGAGACCACTATGTCTTGGTAGACTTGTTAGGTCTCTAATTTGTTTTGTTTCATTTAAAACTGATGGTGATACATGTTTTTTGAAAAATAAATAATTGTTTTTAATACATAACTGAACCATCTGGAGATATTTTGTCATAAAACAAGAAATAATTGTTTACTTCTATGAATGCAAGTTATTTGAATGTTTGTTTTGATGTTCCCAGCACGTGAACACAGTGAGAGGTACTCTCCAGTACGCAGATGTTCAGATAGTCAATGTACTTCCAACAGAAGTGTGGATGATGCATCACAAGGATGTAGTGGAGAAACAGCGTGGTCAGATGTCAGCATGAAGTCTGTGAGGCAGGAATATCAATTACTGCAGGTAGTTTACGCTGTTCATCTAGAAAATATCTTAGAACATGTTGATTGAATGATTTTATTTTTTGATTTTTTGTTTTTGGACTGTATTTATTGTTTTGTGTTTAGCGTGACTTGGAAAGACAAAGGCAAGCTCAGGTGACATCCTCTCCTCCTTTGCTGGACTCCAATACCAGTGCTAATCTCTCCATCTTAGCAACAGGAACATCTGCCTCAATGCCAGGTAAATTACTTTTTATATAAACCTTAAAACTGTGGAGAATAGTTATGTGCTAGTCTCGTACCAATAATTTATCTAAATCACTAAACCCCTGATTTTTTATTTGTAGGCTCACCAATCCACCACAGTTATCAAAGTTACCAGCCATTCCAGGTGCAGCCGTCATACCAAAGAATGAATTCTGCCCCAGAGCCTCAGCATGCTAGTGAACAAAGTCAATTATTAGCCGCTATACAAACTTCATCCGCCATAGATATCTCCATATTAAAACCTGAATTTATCGACTCTATCATTAAAGTGTTGGAACAGATGTTACAAGATTCACATATATCTCTAGAGTCAGCCAACCAAATATTCCAAACGGGTCATCTCTCTCAAGAGTTAGCTCAAAAAATTGGTCTCACATCTCAAATGATTGCTGACAATTTAAAATATAATCCTCAATCACCTTACCAAAGTGTAAATGTGTCTCCAGTTCATGGTCCCAACAAGCAATATAACGGAGGTCATACATCATTTAGTGATAATCCTTCTCCAATAAATCTCTCCGCATCCAGCTCAATGAACTCTGCACTCAATATGTCTAGTCATGGTTCGTCAAGCACCTCAGCTGGCAACTCTCCCCATTACAGTAACCAGAGTGCAAATGTCTCCCCTCATCATTCCAGTAATTTAGGCAACTCACCCTTGCATCAGATAACTCAGGGAATCAGTTTCCTTACTACCACAGGCACTATGGGATCCATTACTAAAGGAACTCCTCAGCTACAGAATATACCGCTAGATCTTCGCAGCACTGCTACTATTAGTAGTCAGCAGATGCATGTATCAGATACTCAAATGTGTGATATCAGCATGGACACTACTGTACCTGTGTACAGTTCCAGTTCTCAGAATGAATCACCTTGGCAAAATCAACAGTTTATGGCTAGTTCCAACCAACAGTTCAATTCCCCAGCACAGTTTCTACCTTTAGTGCATCCTCAGATCCACATGGTGTCTATGTCTGGAGTTCACAGGTCTCTCAATAATTCTCCAATTTCCAACCCCGGATCTCCTGGCCTGGATATGATTCAAGAAGAAGGAACTGCCAACAACAATGCACACAACATAAATCAGCAAAAAGGGATTATGTTTGGACAATCGCAACAGCAATTTGTTTCACAATTTGGAAATGAAAGTACAAGATTACCGCAAATAGTTCTATCTTCATCAACTAATCCTGCCATGTTCAATCAATTTAGTAATCCATTGTCGTTAAATCCAGTGAATCAGGGATACTTATTTCCCATGTCCAATTCCCAAAATCACCCTCAGATAAGTGTTACTGATTGTCTAGGTTCTGAAATAACTTTAGTGGCATCATCATCAGAGGACAGTATGGACTCTTTAGAGAATCACCCCAAGTATTCTCAGTACAGAGCTGCACAAGACTTACTTCCACAGTTCATTATATCTGAACCATCAGATTTTGAAGACAGACCATCCATAATGAAAGGAATCGGTAGAAAAACTAGTCAAGAGAATGATGTGACCAATAGAAATAATATGTCGAATGTATGTGCAACTAGTGGTGGCATAGAAGGCCAAGAACAGATTAGTGATAGTGAGAGAGTGAATGCATCCCAAGATGCTATTGTAGATGTAGATAGTGGAAACATAAATGACAATCTAAAAAGCAGTTTAAATCAGAATCCATTTACAAACTTTGGACAGTGCATCAATAGTCAAGATGTGATATCTCCAGACATTGAAAAACCTAATCAGTTGTTTCTTGCGCAGAATGTGACAGATGATTCTAAGTATATCAGACGAGGCAGTGATAAATCTTTAGGTTTTAGTGATGATTCCCTTAGTAATGATTCAAATCACTCTGCAAATGCTTCTCCTAATTGTGAACAAAATGTAACTTCCTTGTATTCAAATATAGTGTCAATAAGTTCTGGATTCAGTGAAAATCGTGGCAGTTTTTCAGAACACAGAGAAAGTTTTTCAGAACGTGCTGGAAGTGATTATAGAGGGTCATTTTCTGATAGAGGAAGTTTTTCGGAGCGTGGTGATTATGGTAGGTCTAGTTTTTCTGAACGAAGTGATTTGGGAACTAGAAGTAGTTTTTCTGAAAAAGGCGAAACTCCCAGGTCAAGTTTTTCTGCTCAGGGTGGATACTCTAGTGCAATTGGTGAAGGTGACGAATATCCTTTATACATGAGTAGGGACAACAGCAGGTCTGGCATATCTGCACTGGAAAAGTGTGAAGAAGAAGACTCATTATTCATGCAAGGGGATATTGATAAACTTCAAAAATCTACATTAGACTTAAGGATAAGTGATCAGACAGAGCCTTCGCGGCTTCAAGTCAGAGACATACTTGTAAAAGAACAATTACCTAATATCACTCTACAAAAAGTGAATGAATATTACGAAGTTACTCTATCTGACATTTGTTCTAAAATGGATTCCAGTAGGATATTAGAAGTTCTCAAGGATGCAATCAATTCCCGAGTTCCTCCACAAAACATATTTGTACTAAAACATCAAACAGATGGAGAGGGAGAAGTGTCTCACAAATCTGATCTAGATGTAAATAAACCATTTGAAGTTAGCAGAGAATGTATCCCACCTGTGACGAGCACCGACTGTACACCCAATGGAGCAGAAACATTAAACTTGAACTTAGAGTATTCGGGTGGAGTACAAATACAATTGATACTATGTGAAGGTAAAACCAAAGAAAATAAAGGCCTCAAGATGAGGCGCATATCAGGTGATCAGTTTGAGTATGGGAAGCTGTGCCAGCAACTCATTAGCAGTTTGACTGTCTAATCTGATCCTTGTGGTATTTAAATGTATACATAGAGTCTTGTATATATATATATATTGTGTGTAAGCACCTAAATAATGTATATTATTATATGTCATGTGATCAATGAATGCACCATTCCATGTTAGCTAAGTAATATCCAATGTATGCATGTGTGTATGTATATGTAATAACATTTTAACTCTCAATATTTTATACATACCTACATACATAATGTTATGTATGTGTCACTATTTTACTTCTTACTATGTATTTATCGTAACAATGTCGTCTGGAACAAAGTTTGCCAACACTTATTGTAGTGGATTGAATTATATAATAGTTATTATGTCTCTCTGTATCTATATATGTGTAAATATGTCTGTATACAGAAAAATTAAATTAATGTACGTTAATTATTCTCACATCACAAATAAACAAATATATTTTTATGAAATTGTTTAAGTACTGTGTGTTGCCATACATTATGATTGGCCAGTTTTGACTATAATGCCTATAGAAATGTAGATATAATAAATTTTCCTTGTACTGACACCAGACACTTACATCTACATATGTTGTAATTGACATAAAATATATTAGTAAGTATGTGTTTACAAAATAATGCCATTAGTTGGGTGCCAATGTTTTCAAGTAAATAAGCACATACATTTTTAAAGCCTTATTTAAATCAGTCATATTAATTTTCGCAAATGTTTATTTGTTTTTCAATATGGTGCCTTTAATACCATTAAAAAACAAGGTCATTATTTAAACATTTGAACAAAATGATCCGATATCCTTATAAATATGTAACAAGTTTAAATAAGTAGGTACAAACACGATTAATAAAAGCGAGTATTCTTACAATGTTTTTCAATTATCACTATTAATTTTAATTTTGCGACCGGTTTTGACACGTTAGTGTTATTGTTGAGCACTTTGAAAACTGGGAGCAAATATCTTCATTTCCTATATGAACTTTGTCTATGGTTAGGGGGTGGTAGGGTGGGGGTGAATGAATTTGAATGGTTGGTTGATGATTGAGGGTGAGTGGAAGTGTGAAAGGAGAATAAAGTTAATAAGGGTGATTTTTGTGGAGCTATTATTTTGTCTACTATGTTGTGTCCGAAATTAAATGATTTATTTATTTCTAATGTTTCAGATGCTAAAAAAGTAATATAATTATTAAATGTATGGGATTAGCGAACTCCGAAAAATTATTATATAGGCAACGCTCCTGTTCTCTGATTATGGTTTTAAAATTTTTTAGTAGTCATACTAATGTAGCTAGCAGTGTTGTCATTACGCTTAAGTGTATATATTCCACTCTTGTTAATATAATGGGAGTACAGTCTTTATTGTTTACACACTTCCACCCACTCTTAATCATCGACCAATCATTAAATTCATTCGCCCCACCCTACCACCCCCTAGACATACATAAATTTCACATTAGAAAATGAAGATAATTGCTCTCAGTTTTGAAAGTGTCTGTCAATGACACTACTGTGTTGAAACCCGCAATTTAAAAACATAGTAAGAAACCTCGCTTCCATTAATCATGTCGCGAAATTATCACTTTGTAAATGTCTTTAATATTAATAATAAGTTCAAACTTGTTAAGTAAGGAACTTCTGGCAGAAGAACATAATACTTTTACAATAATTACAAATCTCTTACAATAATTTTTGCAACCAATATAGTTGTAACATTAAATATTGGCGTATTATTTATCAAATATCACTGCACATCATCACATTTTTTCTTGTGTATATTGCTTTATTTTATTTGCAATATACACAAGAAAATGAATGATGATGTGCAAGAAGAATAAAATAAATAAATAAATAAAAATAAAATACCTCCTATTTGTACTGTATTAATTATTCCATCTTTTCCTGCTATATAATGAAAATCATTTCATAAAGTAGACTATCAGCATTTTCCAGTGAATCTCTTCAAACATTCAAGTTTATGTAACTATTTTTTACTTTGGGACATTTTTGTGCCTGAGAGTGATTGCCAGTTTTTTTTTACTAAATTCAATGTAATATAACAAATATTCAAGGAATCCACAAAGTAAATTAAATTCATATACCTATTTAAATTTTATTGTAATATTTGATATTGTTACATTTTTGAAGGTGTTTTTAATTTAAAGCATTGTGGTTATGTCACCTAAATTGTTATGAATGAGCACAAATATTTTCTACGCTTAAGGAAGATTTTGGATGAGTTTTCATGTTATTAATAAAGATATTAAATGTAGGTTTCTTAATTTGTCAATTGGAAAGAAAAGGAAATCTTCTTTAATGAGCATTGGGGTAACTTTTATATTATACCACATATAATATTTCATCCAAAAATCTTTCTATGAAACTTTATTTGTACAAAGTACGTTATTTTTTGTATTACCCTTTGCAACCCATCCAGGACATCTTATCCTTTATTGGTACGGAGCATTCAATTTGCATGTATATTACAAACAGTTAATCCTCTGATTACCTCACTTGTGGGAGATGTGGGGATGGGATGCATTTGCATGTATATTACAAACAGTTAATCCTCTGATTACCTCACTTGTGGGAGATGTGGGGATGGGATGCATTTGCATGTATATTACAAACAGTTAATCCTCTGATTACCTCACTTGTGGGAGATGTGGGGATGGGATGGATGGATTAGCATTTGCTTGAAATTGTTTTACTGCCGTTAATTAGTTTTGTTGAATATTTCAATGTCTGATGTTTGAATATGAGTTGAAGGAAGGAATCGAAATTAATCATAACACGGATTTGTAGTAGGTATAATTAATTGATAGTAGAGTCTTGGCAAATTGCAAATAAGTTATTGAATAAAAGTTGATGTGAGGGAACAGGGATTATGTTATATTTCGAAGGTGCTTCTTCCTAGGATATGTTTTATTTGGACCAATTTGTTAGTGAGGATCTCTGTTTCGAATGAAATCTTTTATCTGTGTGTTGTCTTATATATATCTTTAATCTATCATGTATATAAATGTTATCTATTGTTGTTACTCTCTGTTTAAAACAAGCAATCAATGTAAATGTCCTTTCTGTGTAAGTCATTGTCTAAATAATTATTGTTTTTGTTATATTTATGTGTAGTATTTGATTGATTAGAGTTATAGTTCATTCATCACTCCAGGCTGCTCTTAAAAATATCTCTTCATTGTTTCAATACTGAAGCTGCGATACTAGAGTTATTTATTTTCAGTTAGTTAAATATAAAACATTATTTCTAGTCTCCAAGTGAGTTTTTTAGAGACAACATTAAAGTTCATTACTAATGGTATGTGTAAATAAAGGACAAAGTTAGATCAACAATGAATAATTTACTTAATGATTATATTAATAAATACTCAAATTATCAGTTTAAGTGTTTGCTATATTACTACAATGGATGTCATTAAGAGCAGCCCTGAATGAAAGGTGTTTTGCGACTATAATATTATATGGTATCAGAATTTATTCTTGTTAAATAATTGAATAAATGTTATAAAGTCAGAACATGAAATTTATAAATAAATTAATTGTATACTGCTTTTTAGAGAAATGAATGTTCAATTAGGATTTTGTGTGTATTCATTATTACTAGGGGTGCTTTTTGAATTTCGATATTTGGAACATCCTTAAGTATTTGAGTAAATTTAAATATCCATTGTATAATTTGTCATTTTTGATTATGATTTCATAGAACGTTTTATCATACTGATAATATTGTTTATTTTTTCAGATGTAAATTTCATCTAAACTAAAATAAAAGTGGATAAGAGTCTATTATATGATCATTTAGCTGTGAGAAGATCTTGTGTAAACATTTAGTAGTGAGAGACATATTTTATGTGAACATTTAGCAGCGAGAAATTGATAATAGCATAATTTGACAGTCACCCATTGATAAGCTCTTATCGGTGGTGCTTAATAAATCCGAAGATGTGCAACACTGATATTTCAAATGACGTTAGTAAAATTGTGATAATGAACAAATTATGAGAAAAAGGAAAAAATTTGTGTATGGGCACTTTGAAAAAAGTTTTTACAGAATTTGTCTTTAATAAAATGTGTTAAGAGTGCAAAGCACATAAAAAATAGGTAAAACTTTATTATATCTATGTTTAATGAAAACATTCTGATAGAACATACCTAATGATAAAAATGACAAACTTTACAATGGAAATTTCATGTAGACTCCAATGTCTATGGTTTATCCAAATATGGAAATCATACATTTGTCTCCTTTTATTCCATGTGGCATTTTATGTGCATCACACAGATTGAGAAATAGAATATTATTTTGATTGTTTTTATGTATGGACAGCAAGGCACAAAATATGATTTAATATGACAAATTATTTTTTGTGGATAGTGGTGTATACATTTGTTATGTGTAATTAAGTATATAAATTATTTCTTTCAAGTTGACTGTGATTATCGGTGGGATGTTTTGGTGATCCACTATTCCAGATTCAGTACTATCATACATTTTTTATGGTATAATAATTCTTGTTAAATGTTGAGAGAGAGATTGTAAATTTAGTTGATATAATTAATAATCTAGTTAATATGAAGACTGCTGTGATTATAAGTAGGTATATAATACATATAATAATTATATATGTAGTACATATTAGGTGTAACAAATTCATAAATTAATTTTACTATACTATACAACATAATAATATATTATGTCATTCAGAGACAATGAAATGTAGGTGATACTTAAATTAATGTAAAGAAATTATTATAATGTATTTATTATACGTTGCTGATGTATCAACAAAATTATGATTGTAGCAATGTTCATAATATGTAATTATTGTTTAGGTGATAATTTAGTAATTTAGTTTCTTATTATATAATTAGGTAATATTACAATTATAAACATCTTGATACATTTCATTGAAACTGGACTGACAACTTATCATTCTGCCCTGTAACTACTAAGTCTTTACTGTATTAAATTATATTAATAAAATATTACATTAAAATGCAATATCACTTATGTATTCTGTTTCTTATTTCTATCCACCCATCAAACCAAGCCTGTTTATTACTGCGGAATTTAAATTTCTATTGTGAGCATACTCCTTTATGAAAATATTATTCTATGGTTATCACAATTTTATTATGCATAGTGGTTTTAAGGAGTTAAACCAACACCTCCCAAAGATGGCAACAGCAGGATATTGGAAAACTCCGGATTTAAAAATATGTAACATATATCCTGAAAACAATTATGAAATATGAGAAAAATAAATGATTTTCTATAGAAACCAAAATCTGTAGCTACAACATGTAAAACCAAATTTGTACTTACTTACTTACTTAATTTGTACTAAAGTTTTTATATATTTTTTATTTGTAAACTTATTATAATAATAATAATAAGAACACTATTGATCAGAAAAAAAAATCATGAGCAATTGGCGAGATTATTGCCTGGAGGCAATATCTTCCAGCTATTAAAATAATCAAAAAATATTTGGTCAATAAAGTTAAATATTTTGGTATTAATTGATTTAAAAAAGTATCAAAATTTAATATCAAAGTCATTCAGAAAACAGTAAGAATCAATGATAGATCAATGGAATCAACATCGATTTTTTTATTTATTTAAACCACATTACACCTTTTAAATGTTGACAAATATTAGGATTAAAAATTGGAACAAGAACAACTTAGTCCAAATAAAAAAAACGAATGTAACAAATAAACACATAAAGCAATAAATATATTTTTCTCAGAATAATATTGTTAAAAAAAATAGAATGTAAGTACATAGGAAATGCTCGTTTTTCTAAAATTAAAATAATGATATTGTGGCAACCAGCGAAGCTTGCCAACAATTATAGTTTTATATATGTATGTTTTGTAAATGAAAATTGATAATGTGTTTCAGCAACATTATAAACTAAAAATGGACATAGCACCGCCATCTAATGAAGATCAGGAAGAAGTAAAGTTAGCACCAAATGTTTACCAAGACGCAAACCTTCAGGGGAGACAAAATGTAGATGTCTGTAATAGAGGGCGTTAAAATCTCACACGAAAGCCATCAATAGAGTAGGAGAAAATTATCCACTTCAGTTCACTTTCGGCAGGCAATTATAATAGTTTAACAAATTAATATTCTCTTTTAACTTTTCATTATCATTGTTACAATATTTTATTTTTCTGTAATTCAATTTATAAATTAAAACAAGTGTTAAATATAATCGATTCTTTTATTCAAAACACACTGTAAGTAAAAATATAATAATTAAAAATATAGGAAGTGGTACATCTTTTGGCAATAGTCAAATTTCATATTCACTGTATGTGAATGGAATTATGAACTAAAAGATTTTCTTTATCTCCAAGAGAGCTACAAACACCTATAAAAGGTGACTCCTATAAATGGTGACCCACGACAAAAGAACATAATTATTTGAATTGATATATTATACATAACCTAACAAAATTTTTCACCTTGAAAATTTTCGAGTTGTCACAATCAGCCGTTGAAATAAAAATTTTCAATAACAATTTTTCTTGCATTCAAGATAATCAGCTGTATTGTATTGTATTTCAAATCTTTTAATCCTAAATATAAGTGTGTGTAACAGATCGATATAGTTTTTATACAAATTTACAAATTTTTGCCGCCGTTGCCGAGAGTGAGCCCGTGTCGTGATTCAAGAGGTGCTAAAGTCTAAGGCAGAATCTAATATAGAATAGATTCTAGCCTAATTTATTGAAAATCAGAACAACGAATCAGACACGAATTTGCGCACCTAAAAAAAGATAATTTTTATAATTTTATACATTTTTGTCACAATCAAGTGATATTTTAAAAAAATTTTGTATTGTCTTTGTGTATCTTACATTTTAAAATTTTTAAACAACAAATTTATGTGTGTTACATTTTTTAATCAATTTGCTTTTAAATTTTAGCTAGTTTAGCTGCAGGGATCTATTCGCTGTTGGATGGAAAACAAATACCAAATTTTTTTATATAATATTGTCACAAACTAAGAAAATTTTCACAAGTGCTGGATACATTGGAATTGTTTGCTGGTTTCAAATCTTAATTACTCAATTGTTTTCTTGTTAAAGCTTTTTCGATTGCAGGCTGTTCTTCATTGTCAGCAAATTATTTATATAAATACAATTGGAAAATTAAACTTATCTCAAAATGTTTGAGCAAGCAAATAAAACTAGCAAGGATGAATCAAATATAACTAAGAATGTTTCATTTACAGATAGAGTATCAATTAAAATACCACCGATTTGGAGCAACAATTTACAACTTTGGTTCAAGCAGATTGACATACAATTTGAACTAGCAGGAATCACATCCGAAGATACAAGGTATGCACATCTTGTTGCTCAACTGGATCAAAACACAATTTCACAGGTATCCGATATTATAAATCTTGATAAATGTCAAACAATGTATTCTAGACTAAAAGATGCAATATTAAGTAGAATGGGAATATCCCCAGATTCTCGCAGAGAGAAACTCTTTTCAAATTTACAACTTGGAGATAAAACACCATCTCAATTGCTTAGAGAAATGAAATCATTAGCTATTGGTTTAAATATTGATGATACAACATTGAAATATCTTTGGATACAGCATATACCTAAACACGTACAAGCACATATTACCACAAGCAAGGGTAGCTTGGACGAAATAGCATTAATAGCAGATAAAATAACAAATGTCTATCAGGCACAAGAAATCGCTGTGTGTCATACAAAAAGCAATAGTGACAAAGATAATCAAATTGAAATTTTAAATAAATCCGTAAATACTTTAACTGAAAAGTTAGAACGTTTGGGAAAGCAACTCAACGACTCATTACATAAACAAAATACTAATAATTTTCATTCCAGCAGAAGAAATTTTCCCAACTACAACACACATAGACAATATAGTAGCAACAAATTTCACAATAATACACAAACATACAGACATACAAAAAACAATGTTTCCCAACATTATCATAATAATATATGCTCCTACCACAGTAAATATGGGAACAAAGCCAGAAAGTGCATATCACCATGCACGTTCAATCAGCAGAATTCTGTGCAGAATCAAAAAAACTTGAGAAGCGACATGTTATAGAGACGGACATGTTGACTCCTCAAACGCGTCTCTTCGTTAAGGATCAAGATAACGGTTTATCATACTTAATTGATACCGGATCGGAACTTTGCATAATTCCAAGATCTTATCGCAAATGCCAAAAAGAAAAAGTTAATCTTACACTTTTTGCAGCAAATGGGACAATCGTTAAAACATATGGTACTTCAACCATAAACATAAACCTAGGTTTTAAACAAAAATTCAGATGGAACTGCGTCATAGCAGATGTATCTAGAGCTATATTGGGAGCTGATTTTTTAACTAATTTTAATTTAATTGTTGACATGAGGAGCAGACTGTTAATCGACAAAAGCAGTGGAGATAAGGTAAAAGCTTATAATTCTAATGTTGATAGTACTAATGTAACTTCTATTTCTTTTTTAGATAAGAACAATAAGTATCATCAAATGTTAGCAAATTTTCCAAAGCTAATTGATATAAATAGACCTTTTAGTGACATATCTCATCCAACAATTCACCACATAGATACTAGAGGAAGCCCTTTCAGATCTAAACCTCGTCGCTTGTCTCCAGAGTTGCTGAAGCAGGTGAAAACCGAGTTTGAGGATCTGGTTTCCCAAGGTATTTGTCGTCCATCTAATAGCGAGTGGTCATCACCTTTACATGTAGTAAAAAAGGCGGATGGCACGTTCAGATTGTGTGGAGACTACAGGAAGTTGAATCAAATAACTGTTCCAGACAGGTATTCTCTACCTCATATTCAAGATATAACTAACGATTTTGCCAATTCTAGAATTTTTTCAAAGCTGGACCTCAAGAAGGCATACCACCAAGTGCCTATGAATGAAGAGGACATTAAAAAAACCGCTATTTGCACATTTGCAGGCTCCTGGGAATATTTACGCATGCCATTTGGCTTATCTAATTCATGTCAGACTTTCCAACGACATATGAATGTAATGACTCAAGGTCTAGAAGGAGTAAAAGTATATATCGACGACATAATTGTACATTCACCAGATGAAGAAACACATCTTAAACACCTTAATGCCTTGTTTAAGAGATTAGACGAGTGGGGTATGATTGTAAACCCATCTAAATGTGAATTTGGTAAAAGTTCTATTCTGTTTCTAGGATATGAAGTTTCAGCAGAAGGAGTAGGCCCATCGCCAGACAAGGTACGAGCTCTTGCTGAATATACCAAACCAAAAACCATTCAAGACCTCAGACGTTTTATCGCAATGTCAAATTTCTATAGGAGATTCATAAAAAACGCTGCCCAGAAACTGGCAAGATTAAATGAATACTTAAAAGGAGCTAAGAAGAATGATAAAAGACTGGTACAATGGAACGATATTACGACGAATGACTTCGAGGAGGTAAAACAATCTTTAATAACTTGCACTAAACTTAAGTATCCCGATAGTACTAAACAATTGTCATTGTGGACGGATGCTTCAGATTTTGCAATCGGAGGAGTACTACAACAGACAGGAGAAGATGGTAATTATGAACCTATTAGTTTTTTTTCAAAAAAGTTAAATAAAGCTCAGTGTTCATATAGTACATATGACAGAGAATTGCTAGCTATATTTGAAGCCATTAGATATTTCAAACATCATTTGCAAGGCAGAGAGTTCTGTATATACACAGATCACAAGCCACTTCAATATGCTTTCAAAAAGAAAAATTTTGAAAAAGAAAGTCCTCGTCAACAGAGACAATTGGATCTAATTGGACAGTACAGTACCGATATTAGATATGTTACTGGTAATTCTAATGTAATTGCAGACGCTTTTTCTAGAATCGATATGATAGAGTTACATAATGATATCTCGTTAGAAGATATTTCCAAACAACAAAATCTGGATTTGGAATTGAAACAATTGTTTGAAAATAAAGATCATTCATTAAACCTAATCAAAAACAATTTACAAGGTTTACAGCTCATCTTTGATCTTCATGAAGGAAATCTAAGACCGTACATACCTAAAACTTTACAGAGAAGATTTTTTGACAGTATCCATAACTTGACTCATCCAGGTGCCAAGGATACCTTGAAAACAATTTCCAAAAGAGGAGTTTGGAAGAACATGAGAGCTGACTGTAATCTTTGGAGTAAAACATGTATTAAATGCCAAAAATCTAAGGTAACAAGACACACTAGAACGAAGATTATGAATATGAAACTGCCTGATGCAAAATTCCAGACAGTACACATTGATATAGTCGGACCGCTCTTAGAATCTGAAGGTATGAAATATTTAATTACTTTTGTGGATAGGTATTCACGATGGAGTGAGGCAATACCTATAAAAGATATAACAGCTAAGACAGTAGTGAGAACTATTTGGGACCATTGGATTACGAGGTATGGAACACCACTGAAATTTATTACTGATCAAGGTAGACAATTTATGTCAACAGAATTTAAAATGTTTTGTTCTAAATTAGGCACTAAACATTCTATTTCTTCTCCTTATCACCCAGAGACCAATGGAATGGTAGAACGATTTCATCGTACACTGAAAAACAGTTTTAAAGCACATCATCCCATCCCATGGACTCAATCGTTGTCAACCATATTATTAGGTTTAAGAACTATAATTAGAGAAAACACTGATTATTCTATTTCAGAGATGTTATACGGAAATCCTATAAGATTACCAAATGACATTTTTTGTGATACAGACGAAATTCCAGAACCAAATTACTACACTCAACAACTGATATGGTACATGAAACAGATTAAACCATGTCCTGTGGAACATCATCATAAGAATAATATATTTGTACATCCTGATTTAAAACTTGCAAAATATTTGTTCGTTAGAGATGATAGGGTGTATAAACCGCTTTTTCCAGCATATCAAGGCCCTTACCAAGTTTGCAGAAGAGACGACAAGACTGCAACTTTGCTAATAGGAGGAGAACCGAAAACAATTTCTTTGGACAGATGCAAGCCTTATTTTTGTGAGCCAAGAGATGAACCTGAACAAACGGTTTCAACAACAAGAGAACCTGTATATATTACTAGAAGTGGAAGACCTATATACAGACCTAATTCGTGAAAAAACCGGCGTTTTTACACTGCCAAGGGGGCTGTGTGGCAACCAGCGAAGCTTGCCAACAATTATAGTTTTATATATGTATGTTTTGTAAATGAAAATTGATAATGTGTTTCAGCAACATTATAAACTAAAAATGGACATAGCACCGCCATCTAATGAAGATCAGGAAGAAGTAAAGTTAGCACCAAATGTTTACCAAGACGCAAACCTTCAGGGGAGACAAAATGTAGATGTCTGTAATAGAGGGCGTTAAAATCTCACACGAAAGCCATCAATAGAGTAGGAGAAAATTATCCACTTCAGTTCACTTTCGGCAGGCAATTATAATAGTTTAACAAATTAATATTCTCTTTTAACTTTTCATTATCATTGTTACAATATTTTATTTTTCTGTAATTCAATTTATAAATTAAAACAAGTGTTAAATATAATCGATTCTTTTATTCAAAACACACTGTAAGTAAAAATATAATAATTAAAAATATAGGAAGTGGTACATCTTTTGGCAATAGTCAAATTTCATATTCACTGTATGTGAATGGAATTATGAACTAAAAGATTTTCTTTATCTCCAAGAGAGCTACAAACACCTATAAAAGGTGACTCCTATAATATCACTTCAACCTAAAAAATGCGTAATTTATGGCTCTATATAATTTATTGTGATATCTGCTGTTTTCTCTTTAGAATAATGCTGTAAAAAGGAGAAAAAATAAATTTTATAAAAATTAATATAGGTATGTACCTACTAAAATCTACTTCAAATATAAATTTCTCATAGTTTCGTATGTATTACTCGACAACGGGTGAGGTTTTAATTTATGAGGGCATAAGGCCCTATGGGGTGAGGCCGTTTAAGTGTCATAGTTGCGATTTTCCAATAACTAATTTCAAAAAATAATTCTACATAATATGGTAACAACTTCCTCAAGTTTCGTCAATAATATTATTTTTTCTATGGAAAAAAGTACTTGAAACGGATGGAGCCACTGAACTGCGAAAATTCCCTATTCTATTCCTCTCAAAACCATACACTAGTTTGCGAGCGATTTAGGACGATATTATAATAATATATATTATATTATAAACTTAAATTGTACACAATAACGAAAACATTCGTGCGAAAATCCGCGATATAAGGAATGAATTTGCTGAGTTACGTAAATTTGACCAGCTACGTGAGCTACGTAAATTCCTGAAAAATCCGGATGGCGGATGCTGAAATTTGATGATTAAATTTTTGTCTATGACTTTGTTGAAATGAAAAAAATAGCTCTTTGAAAAGAGTGGACGTAATGTAGATTAGTGATCTTGCGAAGGAAAATTTATCATTGTTTGTATACTTTAAAATAATTCAAAAAGAAAGTAACAGGTAGCTAAATAATATAATGTAGGTATTACGAAAATTTACGAATTTATTGTTTATTTATATTTGGCTCAGAATTTGCGCATTTTCAACATTGATATAGGTAACACCTATCATG
This sequence comes from Athripsodes cinereus, assembly GCA_947579605.1. Classification (NCBI taxonomy): domain Eukaryota; kingdom Metazoa; phylum Arthropoda; class Insecta; order Trichoptera; family Leptoceridae; genus Athripsodes; species Athripsodes cinereus. The sequence goes on along the minus strand of OX388307.1, from coordinate 9,918,965 downwards.
ATTTTCAACGAGCGATTGTGATTTTGTGAACACCTTTAAGTTCACTTTGACATTGACATCTTCATGTTGTTTATAATACCGTATGTATAGGTAGTCTGTGTTTTTATTATTTTTTCGTTCTTGTTGAATATGTGTGGGTCGTTTCCTAGTACTGCGATCGATAGCGAATTTTCATTTGATGACAAAAACGTAATTTTCTGTATGGTGAGTTTAATATTAATGGTATCGAGCCATTTGCTGATTTTTACCATATAAATACATAATAAAATCTCGCATGGAGGAGAAAGCGATTCTGTGTTTTGTTATATTCTTATTAATTAAGGTTATTATTGGCTACTATCTGTTTTGCGAGAGACTTTTACCAGAAAATCAATGGGGCTAAATTTCCCTGATGCTCTACAGAATGGCCTGCGAGACTTTCAGGAATACAGGATATCCAATTAACAACAACAGTTATGAAGAATGTAACCACTACATTAAAGATCAGCATGGATTTTTAGTTGAAAGTGAAGAATACAAAGCATTTATTGCCGAAGGAGTCAAAGATCATGGTGTCGAGAACAGTTTTATGGAAGCTAGTAAGCTTTTGGGGTCTTCAGATTCAGATTCTTTTTCAATTGTTGCTCTTTACACTTGTTCTTATTGTCAATTAGTATTTAAACATCACAAAAGGTTTCTGATACATTTTAAATGGCATTCCTTTGGGTGCAATAATAAAGATATTACTGTAAAGGACACAAATAAAATTGATCCCAAAGTAATCAAAGTGTCTGAAGTGGAAGATGATGAGAAAACAGAAGAAGTTGCTGAGGAAGAAGGAAATCATGAATGTGATGTTTGCAATCAGTCATTTAGGTATTAATATTATAACTATCAATACTTGTTCATGCATCATGTAATACAATATTAGTAACTGTATTTTACGGACTGTATGATATGTTTTTTTTAGGAAATTACTCTTGAATAATGAAAATGAAATTAATAAATGTATATTTTCAGATCAAGTAAAAGTTTAAATAGCCATAAATCTCGTGTCCATACTTCATCATCAAGAGATTGTAAAGTGTGCAACAAAAGTTTCACGAGTTTAAGTCATTTGAGAGCTCACCAACAAACCCACAATGAAGGAGGATCATTCCCTTGCAGTCAGTGCCCCAAGAAATTTAAATTCATCCATAGCCTTCAGAGACATGTACCTACTCATTTCCAAGAAAAGAATTATCAGTGTGAATATTGCGAAAAATCTTTTGGATCAGAATTGTTGCTAAAGATTCATTCTAAAACCCATATTAAAGAAAGTGATGATAAAAAGATAAAATGCAGTTATTGCCCAAAGAGTTTTCACCAAGGTTTCAGGTTGACCGCTCACGAGAGAACCCATACGGGAGTAAAACCTTACCAGTGCAAGGATTGTGACCAGAGCTACCCCACTAACTCCAGCCTCACTAGACATCGTAAAGTTGTGAGTGATTAATTATTGATCCTCATGTCTAGATTTATTTCCGAAAAATATTTCTTTTACAATGTATTTTTACATTCTTCCACATTGAGTTTAATCATGTGATTTTAATATTATGTGTTTTAGAGCCACAGCAGTGATCTCCCTTATGTTTGCACTGTGTGTGATAAAGGATTTCACATTCGTTCAGCATTGGAACATCACACTAAGAGATCTCATCTGAAGGAAAGACCTCACCAATGCCAGGACTGTGAGAATGCATACTCCTGCCAATCAGAGCTTCTTAAACATTATAACAAGGTAAGTAAACTAATAGTTATAATGTTGCTGTAAATGATTTATCAAGAATGAAGTAATTACTTTGATGTATAACTATTCTCTTGATTCATAAATTTATTTTTTTACATAATTTTTATCTAATACAAAATTTAAAATTGTTAAAAGAAAATAAACTCCAATAAAATAGGGCAGATAGGTGCTTTGAAATGTGCCCTCAGACCTGCCATCCAAACACTACCCGTTCCTAGAAACAAATATCAATATATATTCTAATTCAGTTTGTTGTATGGTAGTAGAAAAAAGTAGAAAATGTGTAGACATTATTTATTTGGTTTATTTCTTAGGTTCATAACAAAGCGGGCAGCAGCAAAACATCAGAACCTACGACCACTGTGAGCAAAATAAAAAAGAAGAAACTTGTCAAGAAGAGGAAAAAGGAATACTCAGACGACAGCACATGACTATGGAATAATCTGATAACGACACATTTGCTCCACACATTTATTTCCAATGCAGATTCTTAAGTATAGATGTTTTTGATATTCAATTTATTAAGAAATTTTTTTATATTTCTATTGAGAATTTCTCAAGAATCTAAATTGATTTTATGAGAACTAATTGATGTAATGTAAGAATCAGCATATTGATGCATTTTTAAAATGATCCATGTGGAGACCTAATAATTTTGACACTCAAAATAAACACAATGCCAAAAATAATATTAGGGGTTAATTTATTAAGATTCTAAGTATTAGACTAGAATTCTGAAATGTGAAGTAGTCATCTTATAGTTGAGTGGATATAGAACAATCTGATGATTGGAGTTCAACAGTTTTGAAGTGCTACCTGACCTAGGGCAGTAAGGGTCAATAATGCACTATAACATTTCCCAGCTAGAAAGAATTTAAATCACAAAGTAATTCAAAGAGTAAGGTTATAATATATAGGTTGTATAAGGGTGTTTTTGTTATAACATGCCAGTAACTTTTTGGCAAATTCTATTTGTTGTATAAAGGTATATTTGATGTTAATTATTGTAGGTTATAGTCAACATTCCTCTTTTTGTAGGAAATTTATTTTTAAATGCGTATGATAAGAATAATTTTTAAATTCTTGTTGTTACTCTCTTCTATAAAATTGGTCTATAGTTTGTAGATCGTTAAACATATTGAAAAAAATGTAACATTAGTCCTCTGAAAAATTCTTGTTGTTCTGCACTATTTTGATTACCCAACATCAGGATCAAAATTTACTATTTGTAAGTCAATACACCAAAACAATTTATTACTTCAATCTTATATTAAAAATAAACCAACGAAATATTTGGCTCTTTTATGAGAAGGTTTATAATTTTTTTTCAAGCATCCAAGAATTTTAAATCAACTCAGTAAATGTATAATTCCAAAAATGGATGGCTCTGTGCAACAATGTTTCAGTGTGTTTTTCGTTGTGTATGAATAAAATACTACTACTACTACTACACCATCACGGCATATCCCTCAAGTGGGGTAGCCAGCATGTATGTAATAAACATGCCGGTCATCTTCTCTGTACTAATAAAAAATTAAGATGAACAAGATGGGCGGTGAATCTCAGTGCTGAATTTGAGATGTAGTATGTCTTTATTTTTTCCAACACCTGCTTTTTACAGGGTACTTGAAAACTCACGGGAAAGAGTGGGAGATCAATTCTTTACCGGGTGCTCCACAGCCCAGGGGAAAACAAAATAATATAAATAGGTATTTATTAAAAGTAAAAAAGTGATTTTTGTGTGTACTGATTGTAACGTTCATACTCCTTACAGAAAAGTTTTTGGCTGATGGAACATTATAAATGAACTGACCAGGGGCCGTAGACAAAACTTGACGATCGCCTTGCCATGTTACATACATTTTATATCGCTTGTTAACTTCAACAACCTCGTATCTAAAAAAGTACCATTTTGCAGGAGACATTAAAAACTCCATAACTTTTTCTACACAACAAAAATATATTTTTTGTTAATGTGAACTTAAGGTTCAGTTAAGGTTGCATCTAATTAATTGAATAATTGAATTAGTTTAATTCCTTAAAGCCTTTAAAAACATTGTTAATTTAGAATGAAAAATTGATAGAAATTAGATACGAAGTTGTTGAAGTTAACCAGCGATATATTATATTTTATCTTTCTAGCAACATTTCCCAATGTCTTAAGCGTAAAATGTACATATGATCAGTGCGTGCTACTTGTCATGACTAACGGGGCAGAAACCCTGAACACAAACGAAAATATATAAAAGAGCTGTGCTATAAACAAAATTGTCTGACTGAATAAAGAACATAGATATAAGTAGATGATTTGGAATGTTAGACGACGTTGAATGAGTGGCAAAATTGATCTGCTCTTGTTGCTAGTTTAAATATCGAAAATGGATAAAAAGGGTAGTGGAGTGGAAACCTCGTGAAAGCAAAACAAGAAGAGAATGAATTTCTAAAAGATGGTCTGAGCCCGTATACAAACCGCACTTGACGATCGACTTCTGGTGAACTTTTCAACAATCTACCTATAATGTACCGTGTAATTATGCATTATTCTTGCGGTTATTGTCGAAAATTTATTTGTACTCGATCACCAAGTGCGGTTTGTCTAGGGGGTCAGTTCCATAACTCAACAAGTCCAAATGTCTTCAAAATATTCAAGAAATCACCATTTTTATAATTTTTATTATGTTTTCAGCCAGTCTAAGACTGGCTGAGAATAGGGAGGAATGGAGAAGAAAAACAAAACTCGTTGCAGACCAATCCAATGGATTGTAACTAAATATATATATATTATGTTTTAAAAACGCTGCAGAAAATGAAATATTCTTTATAATAATCTCACTGTTAGAGGCATTATGTTGTGTTTGTTCTGTTCAATTGTTAAACAATTTGAAATATTTATTGGGGAAATTGAAAACAGTTATATTATTTTTTTGTCACTAACTAAATATCTAATATATAAAGGCAGCCTTGTATTTTTTATAGCTATTTGTTTGTGGAATAGAGCGAGTGGAATTGATTATATGTATTACTAATTAAATCAAAATTTTGGAAAATTTCAACTTGTTGAGTTGTGGATCTGGACATTTGATAATTATGGGTATACCTAACTGTTGATTTGGTCAGGTTGATTTAATAAAAGATTTTGTTTAAGATTCATTTTTATTATAAATATTATTTTTAAATGCCATACTCTATGGGACATAGTCCAAGCAAGTGTTCCAATGAATATTCCATAGACAACTACTGATGACAATTTTCATATCCGGTGTTGCAGTATGTCAAACCTATCAATAATACCCCTATGATATTTAATAAATACCTTCAAAATAATGAGACCACACTTGGAAACAAGGAGTCTGCAAACTTTATATTTTGATGGTTTACAATGTGTGATGGGGCAGAACAAGAAGACGTTTCTGGAGAGATCATGTAGGGAGGGCGAGCTCAGATCGAATGGTCAGAATAGCAGCAGATGAACGCATGACAGGAAACAGACCCCCAGGAAGACCACCTAAACGATGGAGGGACAGTTGGACATCCACCTCCCAGGAGCAGGCTCCGAGAATCACAGGACATAGTCCTAATTGAAGCAAAAGAGGAAGAAGAAGAAGTTTACAATAAGAGATTTAATTATTTAGGCAATTGATATATTGTTTTCAAATTTATTGTCCTGGGTTTGGGTGTTACATGTTTATGTGTTAAGTTCATTGTATATATGTGTATCGTTGTGTTAGTGCCCATAATACAAGATATATTTCTTAGTTTGGGTCTAGCTCGGTCTGTGTGAATTGTCTATACATGTTACGTTATGTTGTAAGTTTTTAATGATTTTAAATGCAATGGAAAAATTGGCCAATGATTAGAAAAATTATTTATTGGTATGAAAGCTATCCTTGATATTTATTAATATATCTGAATAAATGTAAATTATTATATGTGAGTAAAATAAATATATGTATACCTATATAAAAATAAAAATGTTTGATTTAGTTGTTAGTGTTTCATGTTTATGGTCATCTACTTATCCGTAATACTGGAGAGACGATGATCCTGGCTGAGACATGTTCTGAGAATGCCCAATAAAAGTTGGCCAAAAAGAGCGCTGTTCTTCCATCTGGAAGGGTTCCATCGGCCCGGGCTTCCCTCTTTCACAATACACTGTTCCTATGACACAACATCAGAGCGCAAGGAATGTCGTGGAAAGAGGTGACGTAATTGGCGCAGAGATGCTCTGAACGGAGGAGGCTGGTATCTGCCCTGTGCTCCCGAGAGGAGTGTTGAGGGCGATGAATGAATGAATGAAACTTATTCTTGCATGACTAATATCTCCTATGTAGTAATTTTAACAAGATTTTATTTTAAATTTCATAATAACTTGTAAGAGAGTTGTTTTATTCAACATCTTCAATTTTGCGAAAAGAAGAACCGCTAATCCTGAATGTTAATTATTTGTGGCATAATAGAATGACCTGTACATTAATTACATACAATCACTTAATATATATGAAAAATAAATATGAAAAACTCATATTTCAAATACTTATAGTTTATTTAAAAAATTTGACGTTATTGAACAAAGGTACCTACTTGTTGGAAGTCCATTTCAAGATAAATTGAAATTATTAATCACCTGATGTTGGAGTTGAGAGTCTCCAAATACTAGTAAGCGAAGTTAAAAAAAAGTCATTTGGAAGTTAAAACACACTTTATTCAATTTACTCAAAAACGCCGTTTTGTAAGATTTGAAAATTTCAATGTGAAATGATGTTATTTTATAATACCAAAAAGTGATTCTTCCTAAACATCTCCTATCTCTTATAAGGTGAAGTAATTAGCATGTATTGTTGTTCTGTATCCATTTGGGGACACGTTAATGCCTGTTATTTGTTGGTATTTGTTTTGTAGAACTCGACAATATTGATTTAAATTTACTAAATTATATTTGTATTTCTCTAAGGCTTATATTTGAAGCTATTGAATTTTAAAATAACAACCTTACTAGGGAATGCAATCTCGATCTCGCGAGATCTCGAGTAATTTTTCGAGATTTAATCTCAAAGCCAGGTAATCTCGTTTTTAAAATTTTGTTCGAGATCTCGACCAAATCGATCGAGGTCACAATCGAGATCTAGATTGAGCGTGCATGAAAAATGTACGTATTATTAAAATATTGCTTACTTAGCATTCTTCAGTAAATATGATAATCAACTAATTACTATTAAAACATTAGATAGTTAACCAAGGGAAATAATTATGTCTAAGAACAACTCAAGCAGAGTGTATATGGACGTAACTACAAGTAAATTTAATCAAATGCTGAGCTTGGGGAAAAAGATTTGTTAAAGTCGGTAGAAAAAGATGGACAGCCTAATACAGAATCAGATAGAGATGGTGGAAGTGATGAAGAGGATGACAACGATGACTATGGATTTCGTTTTTCATTTCCATCAAGGCAAGTAGATTTGGCTTTGGAATATCGATTAATTATATCGAAACTTAGAAAACTCGTCAAGTTTTTTAAAAACTCGCCGACAAAGAATGATATCCTACAACTGGGGTAGCCAGCAGATCAGCTGCATGTAAGAACATGCAAACTATCCTCTTCGTGCCAATATAAAATCAAGACATTCAGGTGGGTATTTGAATATGATACCTACTGTAATGAAATATACTTATAAATAATATTTGGGAATCAATAAAAAATAAATATATATAAATATATATCTACATACAGACCGGGATCCGATCTGGTCAATTAGCTGCTTGACAAAAATAATATTTGAGCTCTTTACAATAAAACTTTGTAAGTCATGAGAATGTTATGGCGATTTTCCCATTTTTGTATAGTTGATCAATTTCCCAATTGAGGATTTTCTTTTTAGGTCTCAATTTACGAAAGTCGAAGATCTCCCTGAAATTCAAAATTTCTACTACCTCCCTGTCGCCAGATTTTCAAAACAGTGAAGGCATTTGGTATATTTTGTACATTCAGTTTAGTTAAAGACTTTTCTTTATTAACTCCATCGATGCTTTTTTGAAATTTTCTTGTATATTACAGAGTCCTTCAAATATATGTAATCCGTTGTTATAATATATATCAACAATTAAGTTATTTATAAAGGCATAGCATTTGTTGCAAACGATTCGGTCACATCATTAACTGAAAGGAAACGTCACGGAACTACCTTTTGTCTGACAAGTTGAGGATCTAAGAGCTTTTTGGCCTTGCAAAGGCAAGAACGTATTCTTGTAGTGGGAGCAGTGAAGACTAGATTTGTTTTTATTATTTTGTATTAACAATTTCTTATTTTTTTACGTTACTGAGAAGACAACCTGTATATCTTACATGCAGTTTATACATTAGGTGCCCCACTTTTAGCAATTTGTACCATAATTAGGAAATCTGTTCATCCCGTGAAGCACCTGGTGAAGAATTGGTCTCCCACTCTTCTCTGTAAGTTTTCGAGTGTCCTGTAAAAGGCAGGTGTTTGAAAAAATTAAAACATTTTACATCTTAAATTCAGCGATGAGGTTTGCCACCCATCCTGAATGTCTTGGTTTTATATTGGCACGGAGAGGACAGCTTGTATGTTGGTAATATGCTGCTAGTCTGCTGGCTACCCCACTTGTGGGATATTCCGTGATGGTATAGTAGTATTTTGTAGTGAAGATAAATTTATATATAATAAATTATTTTACAAGTAGTGAGGATTACCTACACATATAATATTATTTTTTAATGGGAGGAGTGAAAACTAGATATACCTAATATTAATTTTTAGTGGCAGCAGTAAGGATTAGATAGATATATTTTCGTGTATCGTTTTTTTATAGCTAGCAGTGAGGATTGGATATATTTTTATTGTTATTCATCTAGATAAGGATGATTAAAAAATTTTTTTTTTTTCAAAACAAGTCATTTTAAAATTGTGTTATAGGGTAAGTAATAGAGTTTGCGATGTTTGGGAAAAATAAGAATACCAGCTATATACCTAAGTTTATTAGGATTATCAGATAATGTTGTCATCGCATTGCTAGATAATGAAAACAAACATTTTTAGTGTTCGATTTAGTTGGATGGGTGATCGTGCCGCGCGCGCTCGTGTAACTTGTTTTTGTCAGTTTATAGGTAGGTACCTATCTAAAACTCTACCTGATAATAAATATTATTTGGCGCGTCGACGATAATATTACGTAATTTATAATTAGGTAAGTACCTACCCATATTTGAAGAACAACACTAGATGAAATGGATTTGTCAAATCACACCAACTTCAAAATGAGATAATCGATGTTTTCTTCTAAACCAACAATTATTAAAAAAATGGGGATTATTTGAGATTAATTTATTTTAACTACCCGATAGCTTTATCAAAGCAAGAATAGCGTCTATGGGTTTGAATTATAATAACACTGACAGCTATTTTCTATTTGCGGTTCGATACATTCTTACATAATACCACCCGAACCTAATGTTTGTATAGTAATAATATTATTAAACGTAGACAACCAACTAATAGAGAACACTATGTAGACGCGAAAATGTTATTTAGGTAGGTACAACTATATTTTTCAATTGTTAATTATGAGAGCATTCTTTTTATATCCCAACGATTAGGTATTATTTCGTCTTGTGTTCAGGGAAAAAAACACTAACTATACTTTACTTACTTTTATTTCTTTCTACTACTTTACAATAAATTCGTCTTTATATTTGCCTTCTTCGTGTGTGTAACAGTGATATACAAAAGGAATGTGGAATGAAAGTTGGTGTAATAACAAGAATGAATGTAAATAAGTTAAGATGGTTTGGGCAGTGGAAAGAATTAATGAGGACAGAATGACTAAGAAGATATATTTGGATGGGAGGAATGTTGCTCGGAGACGTGGACGTACGAGGATTAAATGGCAAGATCATTTAAATCAAATCCTACAGGACGGTTACGTGTTGAGCACATTGAACAGGAGAGCATGCATGAGGAATTGTATGACAGTGATGGAAGCGAAAGGTGTATGCAAGGATAGAAGGAAGTGCCGCTCGATCCTTTTTGCCTACCCCGCGAGGGAGTGTATGTAATTGCTTTCTACATAGCTTTGGGGTTTTGCAATATAATATTTTATAATATTTGTGTGAATTTTCATCCGCAACCAATATTAAAATTTTGGTCCCTTGTTATGTTTTATATCTATCCATACCATCATGGTATATTCCACTAATAGGGCAGCCAGCAGAACAAACGCACGTAATAAACATGCTAGTTGTCCTCTCCACCTTATCCCTATTTTTTTTAATAAAGATGAATCTGGATTTGGTAGTAACCCAAATGCACCCTCAGAAATCAATCGTCAAACCCTCAAAATACTTGTGTAGTAGAGGTGGAGTAAGTTAGCAGCGGGAGGAATTGAATCTAGGTATCTCGATTGAAGGTCCGAGACTCTACAAACAGGCCAGCATTCTAGCAACTACCTTATTGAAGATGCTTAATCAGTTAAATGTCTTATCGTGATATTTATAAGAATACCTGCCTTTTACATGACACTCGTGAACTTACAGATAAAATAAGAGACCTGTTCCTTGACGGAGACTTCTAACGAGACAATGTTTTATAACTTAGAGTTTTGGTCCTGAATCCAACGGTTTGTATTTCCGTTATGATTGGTACATGATGAAATAATAATAATAATAAAAATCTTTAAGTTGTGGTGGTGTTTATTTAATGAAAGACTCGAGTATTGTTTGTACACTTTATTAATATTATAAAAGACTCTACGACACGACACGACTAACCATACAGTAACCAGACAATAGACTGACCATAGAATAGCTGACAGGTTGTTCATAGACATATACAACACTTTATTGCACAAAAAAACAAACATTATTAAAACACAAACATTGCAGAACCAGACAAATAAATTTGTGCAATGACTGGATGAAATATACAGCTACCTAGTAATAATTATGTAACTTTGTCAACTTACATATTATATTATATTAAATTGCTGTACCTAACTATCTACGTAAAGCCGGTTAGGTAGGATTTAATTTTTTATACCGATGGCGTAATCAGACCTTTTCTAGGTGGAGGCAGTTGCCCACTTCGATGCACTATTGTCAATTTTCAGTTCCATTTTTACCTACTTGTGGCTGTTTTTGAACTTCGAATGTAGAAAGGGTACAGAAAGATATTATCAAAACCTTCAGGTGCACTCTAAAATGCACTCTAAATGTGTGAGTGGTTTAACACTATTCTAATCTTTCTAGATTTTGCGGGCTTCTCAAAATAAGTAATTATACAGATTCAGAAAAAAGTCCGTCGCAATGGTGTTGGTCTGGAGATGTGTTCTCACATAAGTATGGAGAATTACTAATAATGTATTGAAATATTTCACATTCAGTTTCTTCGCATTAATTATAATATTTATTAGTAGGGGAAGATTGGCACCATTCGTACAGGGGGAAGATTCGTACAGTCACTACTACGGCTTGTTAGAACAGCGTATTTATTACGACTTTGCGTGTGTGAGTAGTCCTAGACGGCCGCCAGTTGTCCGTTAAGTTAGCAGTCAGTGCTGCCGCTGCGAACGACACGGGAGGACGTGCCGTGTTTTTGTACGCTCAAAGTAAATATTCTGTCGATGTTTTTGGATGTTTTGTACTTAAGTGAAGTGTGATATTGTATTGGATTATTGCTCATTGGTAAGTAACAAAGATCACGATAATAATAATCTATATATTTTGTGGGTTTTCCCAAATGATTTATGTGTAGATAAAAATCTTTTATTTTTGACCTTTGGGGCAGGTTCGTACGCCTATCCAGGGGCACATTCGTACGCGTACGAATGTGCCCCCTATCACAATCCATATTAATAAGTTTATTTTTATTTCAGAAAATTTGCAAAAATGGTGCGGAATTACAAGAAGAAAGAGACTAGGTCCACATTAATAAATGAAGAAAATATGACTTCTGCAATAAAAGATGTTTTGGAAGGAAAATTGTCTTACAGAAAAGCAGCGGATAAATATAACATTAAGGCCTCAACTTTGGAGAGTCGGGTAAAGAAAATAAAAGGTAAACCTAATAATACTGACACGAGCCGTTCATATCAGTCTAAATTTACAAGTTACCAAGTATTTTCTACTGAAGAAGAGTCACAATTAAACAGATACATTGAAAAAAGTTCGAAAATGCATTACGGGCTCACACTATTACAAGTCAGGAAGCTGGCATATGATTATGCTAAAGCTTTGAAATGTAAATATCCACCAAAATGGGATGAAACTAATTTGGCTGGTATAGATTGGATTCATGGATTTCGAAAGAGAAATAGTAGTTTAAGTTTGAGAAAACCAGAAAATACAAGTAATGCCAGATCTTTTGCATTCAATAAAACACTCGTAAATGAGTTTTATTGTAATTTAAAAACTGTATATGAAAGGTACAAATTCACTGCAGATCGTATATTTAATTTTGATGAGTCTGGCATATCGACAGTGTTAGACACTCCAAAAGTGTTAGCTGCAAAGACACAAAAACAAGTCGGGCAAATAGTGTCTGCAGAAAGAGGTGAACTAGTCACATTTGGCGGCATTATCTCAGCAAGCGGAAACACAATTCCGCCACTATTTGTATTTCCAAGAGTACATTACAAAGGTTACTTTATGGAAGGAGCTCCTGAAGGTAGTATTGGGGCAACAAATAGAACTGGCTGGATCAATTCCGAGATATTTCTAGACGTTTTAAAACATATAAACAAACATACGCTGAGTACTAAAGAAAATCCAATCCTTTTACTGTGCGACAATCATGAAAGTCACATTAGTTTGCCAGCGATTAACTATGCACGAGATAATGGCATAATTTATTTGTCATTCCCCCCACACACATCTCACAAGCTTCAACCGTTAGATGTTGGAGTGTTTGGGCCATTTAAATCCAAATTGAAGACAGCCTTCAATGACTGGCACGTGACAAATGCAGGGAAGACAATCACCATTTACAATATTCCGAAAATTGCCAAGATAGCATACTTTGAAGCTTTTACTGCTAAGAATATCATAAGTGCGTTCACTTCGCCAGGCATTTGGCCTTTCAATCAATTGGCTTTCAGTGATGAAGATTTTTCACCAATTGAAGTGTACACATCCAGCAACGCAAACATTGATTGTCCTGCTCAGAAACCAGAAAATACCAACACAACTAATAATCAACCAACGCAAGAACCTCTAAATAATGATAACGACACAACTGGAACTTTGGCTTCTTCTAAAAAGTTACTACAAAATATTCACACAGAAGCAGCTTCATCTACTCAGGCACATCCACTAGTAAGCGCTGAAACAACTTACCTAAATTCTGCATTGGGAATTGAGGCGACGCAGAAAACGCCTCCTCGAGTAGTTGGAGTTCAGTATCAGATTTCTGAGTCACAAGAAATACCAAGTCCTATTACACCAGCAATGGTTCGGCCTTATCCTACAGCTGAGAAAAAGAAAAAAACAACGATGGGAAGGCAACCAGGAAAGTCCAGAATTTACACTGATACGCCGGAAAAAAATAGGCTGGAAGATTTGCAAAATGCGAAGCAATTGAAAAAAACAGAGCAGGAAAGAAAAGCGAAAGCGAGAGAGATGAAACGCACTTTAAAAATTGCTGCACACTCCAAGCCAAAAAAATCAAAAAAGAAAGAAGAAAGCAGTGATTCGGAATCTGAAAATTCTGAGGTTAGTTTACAGGAGAGTTCGACATCATTAGTAGATTATTCTGATGACAATGAAGGTGAAGATTTTGATGCTACTGTGAGACCCGAAAATATTAAGGACAACTCTTTTGTTTTAGTCAAATTTGCAAAAAAAAAGTCTATTATCTATTACGTAGCAAAAGTTATGAGCCATTATTCTGAAACGGAATTTAAGGTCTCGTTTTTAAGAAAAAATCCAGGGCTATCCTGCTCGTTTGTGTTTCCTAATATTGAAGACGAACATGGCGTGGACATTTCTGATGTCGCTTTGATTCTTCCTAACCCGAAATCTCCAGGAGCCCCTACAGCCAGGACATCTAAATTATACAAATTTCCTATAGATTTCTCACGATTTAGTGTGCAATAATTAGTTATTAAGACTTGGTTTATCTTGTTTTTATTACTAATGCACCAAATAACTAAAATATTAATCTCTTGTTGACTGTTTAGTTATTAGTGTAGTCTAAAATATGTTGTGTTTTTTCTCCTAATTGTGTTTTTTTTTCTAAGAAATGTATGTTTGGTTGATAGGAGGTTTAATTGTTCAGTTTATCACATCATTGTTCAGTTTATTACATAATAATTCTTTCATTGTTCTTTTCAATAAATACGATTTTTGATAATTATTTTGCTGTTTTATTTAACCTGTACGAATGTTCCCCTACCCATGTACGAATGTACCCCTCTGGTGGGGCAGATTCGGACATATGCCAACTTTTACTAAAATTCAATCCATTCGTTTATTTTATAAGTTATTGTCTTCCAACTTTTTTATTAAGAAGCTAAATGTGTGCAGAATGTTATAATAAATGATTGAGCAATCTATCTTTAATACAAAAATTTTTAAAAATCAAACTCTAAAAAGTGTACGAATGGTGCCAATCTTCCCCTACTAGCGACTCATAGAATTTCAAAAATACGAGTAAGTAATATTAATTTATTCATTAATTAATAATACGAGTAAGTAATATTAATTTATTCATTAATTAATAATACGAGTAAGTAATATTAATTTATTCATTAATTAATAATACGAGTAAGTAATATTAATTTATTCATTAATTAATAATACGAGTAAGTAATATTAATTTATTCATTAATTAATAATACGAGTAAGTAATATTTATTTATTCATTAATTAATAATACGAGTAAGTAATATTTATTTATTCATTAATTAATACTGTAATACGAGTAAGTAATATTAATTTATTCATTAATTAATAATACGAGTAAGTAATATTAATTTATTCATTAATTAATAATACGAGTAAGTAATATTAATTTATTCATTAATTAATAATACGAGTAAGTAATATTTATTTATTCATTAATTAATAATACGAGTAAGTAATATTTATTTATTCATTAATTAATAATACGAGTAAGTAATATTTATTTATTCATTAATTAATAATACGAGTAAGTAATATTAATTTATTCATTAATTAATAATACGAGTAAGTAATATTTATTTATTCATTAATTAATAATACGAGTAAGTAATATTTATTTATTCATTAATTAATAATACGAGTAAGTAATATTTATTTATTCATTAATTAATAATACGAGTAAGTAATATTTATTTATTCATTAATTAATAATACGAGTAAGTAATATTTATTTATTCATTAATTAATAATACGAGTAAGTAATATTTATTTATTCATTAATTAATATTAGGCTTACGCCTTTTCTCAATCAACATGAACAAAAATATTATACAGTTTTCAAATATAATATTGATAAAGACAGTTGCCCCTCCCGTTATAAAAATATTCGTAGTAAGCTTTTGTACCGCAGGTAGGACACAACACATAACTTATTCAGTTACGGTGCCAGCTTTTGGACACTTTTTTAAGAAAAAAAAAATAATATTTTCTTTGGCACGTTCCGATGTTTTATCGTGTTGATATTATATTCTTATCACTCTTTCCAGAAACATCATGTGGTGGCTACTGAATGTGCTGTGTGTCTTGGGATTTGCAGTGGTGTCTTTATCCATATTAGGATGGTGGAAGGACAGACATTTTCGTAAGAATGGCGTCAAAAATCCATCAGTGAAGGTGAAGATGCTCGGTAACATGTTAGACACGTTCTTGAAGAAGATGCACTTCAAAGACATTTTGCTTAAGCATTATGAAGAATTTTCCGACGAAAGGTTCATAACAACATAACAATAGTTTATTTTTAACGTATTTTATTCACCAAAAATGTAGGTATACCAATAGATTTAGTTACGTTGGATTTAAAAAAAGATTTTACAAAAGTGATTGGATAAAAAGGCGGATTATGTGTAGCGAAAATTGTTTTTCAGATAATCTTGCAATTTCAATTTTTTTTAACATACCTAACAATTAATACAGATGTAACAATACATAGAACATAGACTATTTGATAAAAAACTTAAATCTAAACATCCTCCTTGTAGAGACAAGTCTCGTGTAAAGGAGGGTGAAAAATAAATCGTAATGATTGAATGAATTTGTAAGAGACTAAAAATTACTATTACTATACCATCACTGCATATCCCACAAGTGAAATAGCCACCGGACTGTAATAAAAAAAATAAAAAAATTACACTTTCAAGATCAGAAGCATGCCACATCGCTGAGTTGCAGATATTAATTTTCTCACGCGTGAGGTTTTACGAGCAGCTGCCAGAATAAAGACTATAAAAATGTCCTTTCTGCAACCGTGTTTCGACCCAACGTATCCATTGCCGATAACCTAAAGTTGAATCATCCTTTGCAATCTCTACAATAATTAAAATTTATCAAAAGTAAATAAATGCTAGATAATAATGATTTTCATAATTTATAGGTACTTTGGATTTCTGCAATTTTTAACGCCAGTGGTGATTTTAAGAGATATTGAAGTAATAAAACAAGTGGCCATTAAAGATTTTGATTATTTCACCGATCATGTTCTCACACTGAATGAAAATGGCGATCCTCTATTTGGAAATAATCTCCTGAGTCTCCGAGGTGGGTGAGACTTTAACATAAAGAAGTGCAATCAAGATTATATGAGAAAATCAATTATATCTCAAAAATATATTTCATCTTAGGTCAGAAATGGCGAGACATGAGAGCCACACTGAGTCCTGCCTTTACGAGCTCTAAAATGAGAGGAATGTTCCAGTTCATTGTGGACTGTGGGGAGCAGATGACAGATTATTACATCAAAGAAATGGATAAAGAGAATAATAAAGGTGAGAAAATGGTTTTATTAGGTACATACAAGTGTGTAAATATTAAATGTGAAAAATTACATAACAATATACCAACTTGGTATGTGTATTTCAGTTCGAGGACTTCTAGAAATAGAGATGAAAGATGCCTTCACTAGATATGCCAATGATGTAATTGCTTCTAGTGCATTTGGTTTATCTGTCAACTCATTCACTGAGAGAGAGAATGAATTTTATATGATGGGTAAAGAAAGCACAAAATTTTCGGGTTTACAGTTTTTTAAATACTTACTTATCATGAGTTACCCAAGACTATTCAAGGTAAATAATATTATAGATACTTACAACACAATAATATATCTACAAAAATAAATCTTAAATACTTACCTACATTTTGGGAAAGACTGGAAATTATTTAAAAGTTTTTTTTTTCATTTTAGCTTTTGGGTATTCATTTCATGTCAAAAAAACTAGTAGATTTCTATAGAACATTAGTATGGAATACTATCAAAGATAGGGAAGAACGTGATATAGTGAGAAACGACATGATACAATTGCTAATGGAGGCCAAGAAGGGAACCTTGAGGCATGATTCACAGGAAGATGACAAGGATGCAGGATTTGCCACTGTGGAGGAATTTTCGATTGGGAAAAAGAGCGTCAAAAGAGGTGGGTAAGTAACATGAATTTCAACAAGTATTCTTTGCAATAATGTGATTTGGCTTTATTATTAAAACATTTCTAGATTGGTCGAATGATGAAATCGTGGCACAGGCTTTTATATTTTTTGGAGCTGGATTCGATACATCATCAAATCTCCTTTGTTTTTTGTCTCACGAGTTGGCCTTACACCCTGAAGTACAAAGACGGCTACAGGAGGAGATAGATGAAGTAGAAGCCAGTATTGATGGGAAGTTGACATATGACTGCTTGCATAAGATGAAGTATATGGATATGGTTGTGTCTGAAACAATGAGAATGTGGCCACCAACTATGATAACCGACAGACGATGTGCGAAACAATATACACTACCGCCTCCTAATAGCAAAACCTCTAAAGGATATCAGGTGAGTATGAAGTATTTGTGGGAAATAATTACATAATTAATTCAAATCTTTATTATTTTTTATAATTTTACTAGGTGAATCCAGGTGACGGAGTGTGGATTCCAATATATGCGATTCACCGGAGTCCAGAATTTTATAAAAATCCTGATGTATTTGATCCTGAGAGATTTTCGGATGAGAATAAACTAAATATTAAACCATTCACATATCTACCTTTTGGCATAGGTCCCAGAAATTGTATCGGTGAGATTATAGAATAAAATATAATTAAACTGAAATAAAATTAAAATAATAAGAAGAACAATAATAACTTTTGTATATACTTTTATGATTTCAGGATCACGATTTGCTTTGATGGAAATAAAAGCTATCATATACAACTTATTGCTAAAATTTGACATAGTGACCACAGCCAAGACACAGAATCCTATTCAATTAAAAGTAGATGCCCTTACATTTCAATCTGAAAAGGGATTTTGGGTCGGATTGAAACCGAGGCTAAAATCTACAAATTCGTCCACATAGAAACTTACAAAATTCACATGCTGCCAAATCGGATAGCTTCGATTTTTTTTCCCACTTTTGAACTCTGGTTTTCTCCGGTACATATTTTGTTATTTGGACATTTTCTTATTGTCCATTTTGCAATGCACTTTTTTTCCCACTTTTGAACTCTGGTTTTCTCCGGTACATATTTTGTTATTTGGACATTTTCTTATTGTCCATTTTGCAATGCATGCACTCTTTAATGTAAATAGAGCAGTATTTCCCAAACTATGGGCCGAAAATTGAGTGGTCCCTAATGGGATGCTGACATTGTAATGAAAAAGAAAACGGAAACAAATACATCCTTACCAATGAAATAAATTTGTAAAATAAACCTTAAAGGTGGGTCCCAAGATGGAAAATTTTGTATTTATTGGTTAGTCAACTGTGTGAACCACTGAAATAGAGGATAACATTATTGTAAATGCGGAGGATGCATTCCAAACAATTAAAATATTATCATTGTCAAATTTGAACAATTTTTGTACCATTCCTTTATGTTATATGTCAAATATATTATTATGCAACAGTCAATAAAAAATCACCTACCTGTAAAAGTTTTTTTTGTATGCCTACATTTGAACCTATTATTTTTTAACCAGACATTGAATTTGATATCGGAATGTCTTCATGGTAGACCTGTCAAAAATGATCATAATTATATCAAAACGTTTTGATCAAAATTTATCAAAATACCCATATTATTGTCAAATCATAATTAAACTGTCTAACATATTCATAAAATAATTACGTCATGTTAGACCTGTCAAGAATATTAATTTAACCATTTTGATCCAAATCTCCCAAAATATCCATATAATCGTAAACATCATTAACCGACCCCAAATAAGAAAGAAGAGAGAAGGATTACCTTTTCGTGTAGGTAGATCATGATTGACTTTTCAAACATACTCATAAAAAAATCACTTCAAGGTAAACCAGTCAAAAATATTCTTAGCTATAAACGTTTGATTCTAAATTTATCAAAATATTCATATAATCGTCATATCATGAACAAAATTGGTCAAGATTCCCACATTATTGAATTGTCAAACATATTCCTAAAATCAGCACTTCATGGTAGACCTGTCAAAAATTCACATAAATTCATATAAATGTTTGATCAAAATTGATCAAACCATCAAAATTTTTGTCCATTCATGATAGAACTGTCAAACATATTCATAAAATTAGCGCTTCATGGTAGACCTGTCAAAATTATTCAAATAAACATATTGATCAAAATTTATCAAAATGCACAAATTGTCGTCCAATCATGATTGAACTGTCAAATATATTCACAAAATCATCACAAATGGTAGACATGTCAAAAATATTCAAATTGACGTTTTGTTTGAAATTTATCAAAACACCAAAATTATCCTCAAATTGTCAAACAAATTCATAAAGTCATCATTTCATGGTAGACCTGTAAAAATATTAATTAAACCATTTTGATCCAAGTCTCCCAAAATATCCATATAATCGTAAACATCATTAACCGACCCCAAATAAGAAAGAAGACAGAAGGATTAACCGATCATGATTGACTTTTCAAACATACTCATAAAAAAATCACTTGAAAGTAGACCAATCAAAAATATTCTTAGCTATAAACGCTTGGTTTTAAATTTTTATTAAAAATATTAATATAATCGTCATATTATCATGAACAAAAAATGTCTCAAGATTCCCACATGATTGAATTGTCAAACATATTCCTAAAATCAACACTGATAGACCTGTCAAAAATTCACATAAATTCATATATAAATGTTTGATCAATATTGATCAAAACATCAAAATTATCGTCCATTCATGATAGAACTGTCAAATATATTCATAAAATCAGCGCTTCATGGAAGACCTGTCAAAAATATTCATACAAACGTTTTGATCAAAATTTATCAAATCACATAATTTATGGTCATTTCATGATTGAACTGTCAAATATATTCTTACTTTATTGTAAACCTGTCACAAAAATTCAAATAAACTTTGTGATAAAAAATTATCAAATCACTCAATTTATGTTCATTTCATGATTGAACTGTCATATATATTCGTAAAATCATCACTTCATGGTGGACCTGCCAAAAATATTCATACAAACGTTTTGAACAAAATTTATCAAATCACTCAATTTATAGTCATTCCATGATTAGAATCTGTGAAATATATTCACAAAATCATCACTTCATGAAAGACCTGTCAAAAATATTCATACAAACGTTTTGATCAAAATCTATCTAATCATTAAATCTACCGTCATTTTGACAGTTGAATCATAAAACCATCAATTCATGGTAAAGCTGTCAAAAATATTCTCATAAATGATACGAACAAAATTTATCAAAACACCAAAATACTCGTCATTTCATGATTCAACAAATTCATAAAATCATCATTTCGTGGTAGGCTTGTCAAAAATATTCATTTAAATGTCTTTTTCAAAATTTATCAAAACACACAAATTATCGTCCAATCATGATTCGCCTGCCAAATATATTCACAAAATCATCACTTAATTGCTAACCTGACAAAAATATTCAAATAAACTTTGGTATTAATTTATCAAATCACTCAAATTATGGTCATTTCATGATTGAATTGTCAAATATATTCATAAAATCATCATTTCATTGTAAACCTGTCAAAAATATTCATATAAATGATGTGATCAAATTAAATCAAATAACCAAAATTTTGTCATTTCATGATTGAACTGTCAAAAATATTCATTAATTCGTGGTAGAGGTGTCAAAAATATAAACATAAATGATGCGATCAAAATTTATCAAATCAATCAATTTATGGACATTTCATGATTAAACTGTCAAACAGATTCACAAAATCATCACTTCATTGTAAACCTGTCAAAAATATTCATATAAATCCCAGGTGCCGGCAAACTCCCCTTTCACGGCACAAGCTTTTGGGTTAGTGTGAAAGGTGTATAAGGTTGTATTTGGGTTTATGACAAACCCAGATATATCTTTAAAAAAAAAAAAAAAAATATGTGATCAAATTAAATCAAATAACCAAAATTTTTGTCATTTCATGATTGAACTGTCAAATATATTCATAAAATCATCACTTCATTGTAAACCTGTCAAAATATTCATATAAATGATGTGATCAAATTAAATCAAATTACCAAAATTTTGTCATTTCATGATTGAACTGTCTAAAATATTCATTAAATCGTGGTAGAGGTGTCAAAAATATAAACATAAATGATGCGATCAAAATTTATCAAATCAATCAGTTTATGGTCATTTCATGATTGAACTGTCAAACAGATTCATAAAATCATCACTTCATTGTAAACCTGTCAAAAATATTCATATAAATGATGTGATCAAATTAAATCAAATAACCAAAATTTTGTCATTTCATGATTGAACTGTCAAAAATATTCATTAATTCGTGGTAGAGGTGTCAAAAATATAAACATAAATGATGCGATCAAAATTTATCAAATCAATCAATTTATGGTCATTTCATGATTAAACTGTCAAACAGATTCACAAAATCATCACTTCATTGTAAACCTGTCAAATTTTTTTTTTGTTGGCGTTCCACCCAACGGAGGGTGATTTTGCCCATGTTAGATCTCATATCAATCAATCATTATTATAATTTCAATAAGGTCACAAGATGATATTATAAGTTTTAATATATTTTGCAATCTGCCTATTGACATCGTAGGACCCGAGGGAGAGTAGGTGGCAAACGTCGAAGGGTCGATTCACGTCTCTTATATGGTCGTATAAACTTATGTCAGCGCGAATTGGGCAGTTAAAGAGTGCATGGTCAATCGTCTCATCGTCCTGGCCACACTCGCAGAGAATTTCGGGTTGGATCGTGCGATAGTACTTACCTTTAAGGCTCTACGGGACTCCCGCTCCTAGTAAATTTCGCTGTCTTTCAGCTACTGAAATACGCATAACTTTCATTCAATATTCATGAAAAAAATATATAATATAGATCAATCTTTTATTTCGAAGTCTAGTTTAGACATTTTTTAAAAGTGTTACCAGTTTTTCAGAAAAAAATCAGAAAATAAGCTTCGTTAACACTTGCAAGGATCAAATCTCAAGTTCTCTTTATCGCAAAATTTTTATTTTTGGTTTTATTAATGACATGTGTTAATATCTTGTTTTTAAGTTATAGACGTTCTTTAATTTAAGTATATTTCTTTTCAAAATAGCTAAAAACGTGTATTTAAAACAATATCATTTTCGCTTAGCTACCGAAATTTCCATACAATTCTCTACAAGTGTTTAAAATGTTAGTATTGAGCTGAATGTCAGCGAGGGTGGACGTATCACATATTTCTATGAATAAATTATTGAGAAAGAATTATATTGTTAAAAAGAATCTAATGAGATAATAATCAGTTGTTTTGTAATAAGTAGGTAGGTACATAAGAATATTTTTATCTCATGATTGTATTTTAACCATTACTTTGGTTCCGGTGAAATGATCTTTCATCCATCGAAATGCGTATTGTTTTCGCATGTAATTAGCAACGAAATTATATCATTGCATTAGATGTATGTATTGCATCTGATTTATTGAAAGATGACCCGTAAATTAATTTTTAAGCCGAATATTCAACAAACCAGAAAAAATCAACATAGGAGTAGTCTTCTTCGTGCTATTTTATTAATGTCTTATACGTAATGTTTTATGAATACTTGCTTTTTACAAATCAATCGAAAATCGGGAATCTTTTCTATTCCTGGAGTTACACGGATCAAGATATAGGCCTTTTCACAAAGCATTTTTTTACTTCTTCTTGACCTCGGACATAAACCTACTTCTTTCCGTTTGATGACATACAATAAAAATCTATGGTAGGTATATTCGAATATATTTTTCCTATAAAATCTTTAAATAAATAAATCTAAGTATGTGTCGAATAGGAAAAAATTTCACAAATGTGAAGAAGGGAAAGAAACGTCTAAGGATAGCTTAGTCGAGCGTCCCATGCTTTCTGCACAGGACGCGAGGTGAGGGGTTAGAAAAATATTTTATATCCACTTTATTCTGTATTTTTTTTTGGTCGAGCACGTTTTTATGTAACTTTTTATGTACTCATTATTTTGTAAACTATTGTGTACAGGTTCTACTTAGTGTTTCATTTATACATTGATGCATTTATGTATCAATCTAGGTACAGTAATTTTATATACATAATACTACTATGTATATAATAATCTACTTGGAAATGTGGAACGAATGAATAAGGAAAGGATGAAAAAGAGGATATATTATGTACTTGTCTGTACATATATATGTAACACCCAGACCCAAAACACTTTGAAAAAGGTCAATCTTCATTCTGCTCTGGGCGGGAATTGAACCCGGTACCTCGTGACTCAAAGGCAAGAGTGTTACCTCCGCGTCACGCCGGCCGCTATTTTTTCTCAGCCTATCCCACATGGGACACGGCGTGAGGGTATAATATAGTATATTATTATCTACATAACTATTATGAATAGAGAATAGGTAATACACAAAAATAAAGAAGAGCTCTAATGGGTTATAAACAAATGCTCGACATAAAGACTGCAAAATAAAGATTGCCCTAAAAGCAGGTATAAAAAATCTTAACGTTTTCAAAATAAATATTGTTCTTCAAGTTATTACATACTGGCTGTATAAGTGTATACCCGGCTTACTACGGGAAATGAATACCAAATTGGCGAATAAACACTTAACGGTAGTTTTAGTACTTTGTCTCTAAAACCAGCAACACTTTTATGGAAATATTATCATGATTACATTTAAAACAATGTTGTTTACCATTTATTATTACATAATATTCTAATAATATACCCTTATATATTGGTCAATAAAAAAAAATGTATAACGTTTTTAGCCTAAAAAATACCCAGCAGATAAAACTAAACATTATTTTTCCTCAGTCTTATCATATTATTATTGTTTCTATTGAGGACATACAAACATACATCCATAATGACATAAAATATTTATGCAGTGATTTTTCACACACAAAATAATTATTATCTACTATGTAGAAGATACTACCACCACTATGTTCTACCATCATTATAGGTACCTACTTCATCTCTCACAAGTAAGGTAACCGAGGTAGCCAGCAGTCATAAAATAGAAGAACAATTATTTTTTTATATCTGCGAGCCCTAAACAATGCGAGTTAGGTATAGCCCTAAACAATGCAACTACTACAAGTGGGGTAACTAGCGTAGAACGTAGCGTAGCTTCTACCAGTAACACGTAATAAACAACCAAGTTGTTCTCTGCGTGCTTATGAAAGTTAGATTTGAATAGGTAACCTATTCATTTCAGGGAAACTAAACCCGATCACAAAACGTTTCTTACTTACCTACTAAAGGAACTACTACTACACCAGTAGCCAGTAGACTAATTGCATGTATAAACATGCAAGTTGTCTTCTCCGTAACAGTAAAAATAAGACATTTAGAATACACCGAGGAGTACCCAGTAAAGAATAGATCTCCCACTCTTTTCTGTAAGTTACGAGTGTCGTGTAAAAGACAGGTGTTCGGAAAATGAAATAATTGCTTTTTGCAGAACACTCGATAACTTACAGAAAACAGAAATATTCTTTTACTGGAAACTCCACGGAATACTATTTAAGTATTTCTAGTAATAAAAAATACCTTGTTCAAAATTGATTATTATTTCCCGCTCCACTGTACCAATGTAAGCAAACGAAATGTGGTCATGGTTGAAGAGGGACGAAAGTGGAATAAATGCTATGGAGATGAGATCGTTGAGGAGAATGGTTGGTAAAACGTTGCGTGATAGAATGAGGATATTAGAAGAATGAGTGGATGCAAGAGGAGTGTTGTGGATAGAATGCGTGTATATAAACTGAGATGGTTTGGTCATGTGGAACGAATGGAAGAGGAAAGAATGACAAAGAGTATATACTTGTCTGAAAGAAGGGGTGTGAAGAATCACGGGTTAACGAGAACTACATGGCTTGACCATGAAGATCAAATTCTCAAGGACGGTCGTGTATTGAGTAAGAGAAATCGAAGTGCGTGCATGAGAAATTGTATGAATGTAGAAGAAAGAAGTATGTAAGGACAGATCTATATGGCGTTCCGTTCTCTCTGCCTACTCCACTTGGGATGCGGCGTGAGAGAATAGATAGAAATTGTACCAACATTAAATTCTATTTTGTTTTTTATTGTCATTTATTATTGTTCGAAAAGTTTCCCAATCGAACAAATGAGTGATGAAAAGATGCTGAAAAAGGATATTCTGCTTACCCTACTTGGGATGCGGCGTATAGTTTCTCCTATTTTTACTAAACCATCACAGTCTATCCCACAAGTGGGATAGTATAATGATATACATATTTATATAACCCGTGAAATCTCCGGTAGAGAATAAATCTGTCAATCTTCTATCCATTAATTTTCAGACTTGTTATGCGTCTTTCAGCTACTGTAGGCCTAGTCAAAACACATTTAAGCGTTACGTTTTCGTTTCGTTTTCGTTCAAACAAGACGAGGTTGCGAGAACGCGTCAATTTTCGGAGCTACTTGTGTATTTTAGCTCCGAAAATTGACGCGTTCTCGCAACGTCGTCCGCGTTTCAACGAAAACGAAACGAAAACGTAACGCTTAAATGTGTTTTGACTAGGCCCACTGAAATACGCATAACTTTTATGCAATGTTCATGAAAAAGAAATTTAGATATGCTGACGACATAGCACTGCTCGCAGACTCCGAGATGGAGCTGAACGAAGCCTTAGGAAAAATGGAAAGTATACTGTTGTCAAAGTACAACATGAAAATAAATAAAGATAAAACAAAATGTATGGTCGTTGGAAGGGAGGAAGCGACTGCGAACATTGCCATAAATGGAGTGAGCATCAAACAAGTAAGAGAATTCGTGTACTTGGGCAGCAGAATAAACCAGGACGGACGCTCCAAATCAGAAATTGTGAGCAGAATAAACCAGGCACGAATTGCCTTTAACAAAAAATCCAAAATATTAGAATCCCCTAATATTGATCTAAGCGTGAGGAAGAATCTCACTAAAGCCTTTGTGTGGAGCATTCTGCTATATGGATGCGAGACGTGGACCATCAGTAAGAGGGAAAGCGGACGGTTAGCGGCATTTGAAATGTGGTGTTATAGACGCATGCTGAAGATTCATTGGTCGGAACACGTCGAAAACGAAGAAGTGTTAACCAGGGTTGGCGAAAAAAGGCAACTCCTTAAAAGAATCTGCCAACAACGAGCTAATTGGATTGGCCACAACATCAGGCACCCAGGACTGCTCATCGCAATCGCAGAGGGCAGGACCGAAGGCACAAATGGCAGAGGTCGACCGAGAGACGCCTATATGGACCAACTGAAGAGGGACATGAGCTGTGGCTCATATATGGAGTTGAAGAGACTGGCTGAGAATAGGGAGGAGTGGAGAAATAAGTCAAAACTCGTTGCAGACCAATCCAATGGATTGTAACTCATTATATATCATGAAAAAAAAAACATAATATAGATCGATTTTTTTATCTAGAGACCTACTTTTATACATTTTTTAAAAGTATTACCAGTTTTTTAGAAAAAAAAATCAGAAAATACAGAGCACGTTTTTATGTTTCTTTTTATGTACTCATTATTTTATAAAGTATTGTGTATAGGTACTTAGTGTTACATTTATGCATTTTATGTATCAACCTAGGTACAATAAGTATACACAATAATATCAACTTGGACATGTGGAACGAATGAATTAGGAAATGATGACAAAGAGGATATATACTTGATATGATTTTTTAGATTATTATGTAATTATTGTTATTTTTTGAGCTTTTTATTTGCTACCGTGGTTTCGGTGGAGCGTCCACCATTAACGAGCGTTAATCTAAAACTAAGTCGCAAGCATGAAAACAAATAAGTATAGTAAAAATATAGGGGGAGGGGTTGTGTAGTAAGGTGGGAGGGGGTTGTTTTTTGGATATGGATTGGATTAGGCGTATGGGATGGGAAATAAATAATATAATATTGTCAGGAGAGGGTGGGGCTATAGTGGAATGGTAGGTTGGGATGGTGATTGTGGAAGTGTAAATGAAGACAGGAGGGGGGATTTTCCTCATAACATAAATGATGCGATCAAAATTTATCATATCAATCATATTATGGTTATTTAATGATCTTGATCTGTCAAATATATTCACAAAATCATCACTTCGTTGTAAACCTGTCAAAAATATTCATTTAAATGTCTTTTTCAAAATTTAATAAAAACACAAATTATCGTCCAATCATGATTCAACTGTCAAATAGATTCACAAAATCATCACATTATTGTAAACCTGTCACTAAAATTCAAATAAACTTTGTGATTAAAATTTATCATATCACTCAAATTATGGTCATTTCATGATTGAACTGTCAAAAATATTCATCAAATCGTGGTAGAGGTGTCAAAAATATAAACATAAATGATGCGATCAAAATTTATCAAATCAATCTATTTATGGTCATTTCATGATTGAACTGTCAAACAGATTCACAAAATCATCACTTCATTGTAAACCTGTTAAAAATATTCATATAAATGATATGATCAAATTAAATCAAATAACCAAATTTTTTGTCATTTCATGATTGAACTGTCAAAAATATTCATTAAATCGTGGAAGAGGTCAAAAATATTAACATAAATGATGCGATCAAAATTTATCATATCACTCAATTTCATTTCATGATTAAACTGTCAAATATATTCACAAAATCATCACTTCGTTGAAAACCGGATAAAAATATTCGAATAAACTTCGTGATCAAAATTTATCATATCAATCATATTATGGTTATTTAATGATCTTGATCTGTCAAATATATTCACAAAATCATCACTTCGTTGTAAACCTGTCAAAAATATTCATTGAAATGTCTTTTTCTAAATTTAATAAAAACACAAATTATCGTCCAATCATGATTCAACTGTCAAATAGATTCACAAAATCATCACTTTATTGTAAACCTGTCACTAAAATTCAAATAAACTTTGTGATTAAAATTTATCCTATCACTCAAATTATGGTCATTTCATGATCTTGATCTGTCAAATATATTCACAAAATTATCACTTCATTGTTAACCTGACAAAAATATTAAAATAAACTTTTGTACTATAATTTATCAAATCACTCAAATTATGGTCATTTCATGATTGAACTGTCAAAAATATTCATTAAATCGTGGTAGAGGTGTCAAAAATATTAACATTAATGATGCGATCAAAATTTATCATATCACTCAATTTATGGTCATTTCATGATTGATCTGTCAAATACATTCACAAAATCATCACTTCGTTGTAAACATGACAAAAATATTCAAATAAACTTGTGATCAAAATTTATCATATCACACAAATTATGGTCATTTCATTATTGCACTGTCAAATATATTCATAAAATCATCACTTCATTGTAAACCTGTCAAAAATATTCAAATAAACTTTTTGATCATTATTTATCAAATCACTCAATTTATGGTCATTTCATGATCTTGATCTGTCAAATATATTCACAAAATTATCACTTCATTGTTAACCTGTCAAAAATATTCTAATAAACGTTTTGATCAAAATCTATCTAATCATTAAATCTACCGTCATTTTGACAGTTGAATCATAAAACCATCAATTCATGGTAAAGCTGTCAAAAATATTCTCATAAATGATACGAACAAAATTTATCAAAACACCAAAATTATCGTCATTTCATGATTCAACAAATTCATAAAATCATCATTTCGTGGTAGACTTGTCAAAAATATTCATTTAAATGTCTTTTTCAAAATTTATCAAAACACACAAATTATCGTCCAATTCGCCTGTTTCGCCTGATTCGCCTGTCAAATATATTCACAAAATCATCACTTCATTGCTAACCTGACAAAAATATTCAAATAAACTTTGGTATTAAAATTTATCAAATCACTCAAATTATGGTCATTTCATGATTGAACTGTCAAATATATTCATAAAATCATCACTTCATTGTAAACCTGTCAAAAATATTCATATAAATGATGTGATCAAATTAAATCAAATAACCAAAATTTTGTCATTTCATGATTGAACTGTCAAATATATTCACAAAATCATCACTTCATTGCTAACCAGACAAAAATATTCAAATAAACATTGGTATTATAATTTATCAAATCACTCAATTTATGGTTATTTCATGACTAAACTGTCAAATATATTCACAAAATCATCACTTCTTTGAAAACCGGATAAAGATATTCGAATAAACTTTGTGATCAAAATTTACCATATCACTCAAATTATGGCCATTTCCTGATTGAACTGTCAAATATATTCATAAAATCATCACTTCATTGTAAACCTGTCAAAAATATTCATTTAAATGTCTTTTTCAAAATTTAATAAAAACACAAATTATCGTCCAATCATGATTCAACTGTCAAATAGATTCACAAAATCATCACTTTATTGTAAACATGTCACTAATAAACTTTGTGATTAAAATTTATCATATCACACAAATTAGGTCATTTCATGATTGCACTGTCAAATATATTCATAAAATCATCACTTCATTGTTAACCTGTCAAAAATATTCAAATAAACTTTTTGATCATTATTTATCAAATCACTCAATTTATGGTCATTTCATGATTGAACTGTCAAACAGATTCACAGAATCATCACTTCATTGTAAACCTGTTAAAAATATTCATATAAATGATATGATCAAATTAAATCAAATAACCAAATTTTTTGTCATTTCATGATTGAACTGTCAAAAATATTCATTAAATCGTGGTAGAGGTGTCAAAAATATTAACATTAATGATGCGATCAAAATTTATCATATCACTCAATTTATGGTCATTTCATGATTGATCTGTCAAATACATTCACAAAATCATCACTTCGTTGTAAACATGACAAAAATATTCTAATATACGTTTTGATCAAAATCTATCTAATCATTAAATCTACCGTCATTTTGACAGTTGAATCATAAAACCATCAATTCATGGTAAAGCTGTCAAAAATATTCAAATAAACTTTTTGATCATTATTTATCAAATCACTCAATTTATGGTCATTTCATGATCTTGATCTGTTAAATATTTTCACAAAATTATCACTTCATTGTTAACCTGTCAAAAATATTCTAATATACGTTTTGATCAAAATCTATCTAATCATTAAATCTACCGTCATTTTGACAGTTGAATCATAAAACCATCAATTCATGGTAAAGCTGTCAAAAATATTCTCATAAATGATACGAACAAAATTTATCAAAACACCAAAATTATCGTCATTTCATGATTCAACAAATTCATAAAATCATCATTTCGTGGTAGACTTGTCAAAAATATTCATTTAAATGTCTTTTTCAAAATTTATCAAAACACACAAATTATCGTCCAATCATGATTCGCCTGCCAAATATATTCACAAAATCATCACTTAATTGCTAACCTGACAAAAATATTCAAATAAACTTTGGTATTAAAATTTATCAAATCACTCAAATTATGGTCATTTCATGATTGAACTGTCAAATATATATATATATATTTTCTTCCACTTGTGGCATAACATCCTACAAGGATGATTTGTGCCGGTCAAATATATTCATAAAATCATCACTTCAGTGTAAACCTGTCAAAAATATTCATATAAATGATGTGATCAAATTAAATCAAATAACCAAAATTTTGTCATTTCAAGATTGAACTGTCAAATATATTCACAAAATCATCACTTCATTGCTAACCAGACAAAAATATTCAAATAAACTTTGGTATTAAAATTTATCAAATCACTCAATTTATGGTCATTTCATGATTAAACTGTCAAATATATTCACAAAATCATCACTTCGTTGAAAACCGGATAAAAATATTCGAATAAACTTTGTGATCAAAATTTATCGTCCAATCATGATTCAACTGTCAAATAGATTCACAAAATCATCATTTTATTGTAAACCTGTCAAAAATATTCATTAAGTCGTGGTAGAGGTGTCAAAAATATTAACATAAATGATGCGATCAAAATTTATCATATCACTCAATTTATGGTCATTTCATGATTGCACTGTCAAATATATTCATAAAATCATCACTTCATGGTTGACCTGTCAAAAATATTCTTATAAATGTCTTGTTCAAAGATCAAAACACCAAAATTATCGTCCAATCATGATAGAACTGTCAAATTCATTCATAACGTGAATGAACGCTCGTCTGACTGAGGAGAACAATGAGAAGGAGCAGTATATGAGAATAACCTTGAAATAATTGGCATACCCGAAGTCAAGAACGAATCCTTAAGGGATGTGATCTTAAACATTGCCAGAAAGTTGGATGTATCCTGTAGTTCTGAGAATATTAATTTTGTTCGGCGGGTCGCTTCGTGGAGTGATCATAAGAAGCCATCGAAGATCATAGTGGAAGTTTAGTTTTTAATAACAATTTAGTGGAAGGGATTTTGTTGACACCCTCTTGGCTGCTGTTCGAAGAAGGCGTGGTATTAAGGCTGAGGAGCTTGGCTATGGCAATGGGGAATCCAGAATCTTTATAAATTGCCATTTAACTCCTTCAAATAAACAGCTCCTGAAACAGGTAAGGGAGCTGGCAAGGATCAAGGAATATCAATATGTATGGATAAAGCATTGTAAAATATACGCTAGAAAAGATTCCAGCTCTAGAGCTCTACTTATTAAAAGCCTATGGATTTAAAGAAGATGATATGACTGTATGAGTTAATTTCATGTAGTTTTGGAAGCATAGGTTTCCTCTTTATTTTAGTTTTCTCTATGATGCATTATGACCAATATGTTTGTTTCTTTTTAGAATCTTTAAAATTAAGTATACTGTCGTGTAGCGACGTAGAGATGATGACATCCCAGTACGATGTGTAACCAATTAACTTGACGGGAGAATTTCGTACTACCTTTCGTTTCTATACTTGGTCATTTGAAATAATAATAATTTTTGGCCGTTCCGAAATTCACCATCAAATCACGTGTCCATATAACCTCGCGACGCCAATCGTATGTTTTTGTCGCTATGTTCTGAATGGACGATGCAAAGATCGTATGATTTTGTTCTGATGAAGAATAACGGTTAAATGATGCGATCCGCCCCGTCGACTTGATATTCGCGCGTTCATTCGGCAGTTGCATTCTGGAAGTCGCCAAATAAACATTCTTTGCTGGCCTCTCCAGCGCTCTCAGCCCTCTGGCTGAGCAACTCAAATGGACTCGCATAAATAATATTCCTTAGTGTATTTCATATAATTATTATAATCATAATAGTATTTGTTCCATAGTTCATTCAGTTGTTTTGTAAAAAAGTGAACATGTCGTGAAATGTATACCCACCAACCTTGTTGCAGTTAGGTTGTATCCACGAGTTCCGTATGTGATGCATAGCAGAAAAACCGTTGCAATGACGCTATGAAAGAAGCGCCATTTTGAACTCAGTTCGCCGCCCAATCTGAAGAAGAAAGCATCTCGTGAGGACCGCGTTTTTCTTTCTTTACGCGCCTCAGGTGAAACTAAGTTAAAGCCTGGAAATTTAGTTGGAAAGTCCATTTAATTGATTTCATTCTCTGAAATCATGTCCGGTTATCTTCAGAATAGTATTTCTGTGAATCGCCGTTAACCTAGCTTAAAAGTATCATCGCGCATTGTCGCAATAATCAATCAACTATATGTAATAAGAGTTCGCTGCCCAGTGGTATTCTAATGTAAAATTATCGAGTTTACAACGCTTTAAACCCGACTTAAAAGCATAACTGTTGTCGTGAAAAAACTACGAACTGTAAAGACGTCATGAGCATTTATCATCTCGCCTCCATTCTGTGCGTGAACTATTGGTAGAAACTTTCTGCAGGACGACCCCAAATCTTCTGAGAATTCGCCAAACCTCTAAGCGAAGGCGCTTAGAGGTTTCGTCCCTAGGCTTTGTGGTGAAAAGGCTCTCCGAATTTCACCCTCAAGGAGTGGAGATTTCTCAGCCGACTCCAAAAGACCAGTAAGATCTTTCCATTTACTCATCATTGTTTACTCGCCCCGTAAAATAAATTTAAAATTACAATTTCTACTATTTTGATATTCATATTATTGTAATATTTGTAAGACATTGAGTATGCCTGCTGTGTGAAAGAGTTATTATTTGGATAATATTACTTACCACATATATTGATAATCTCTCATTGTTCGCTCAGCGTATGTGATCTAATTAAATCAAAAATATTATATACCTAACAATTGTTTTCCTCCGCCCTAGTGTGAATTTGCCTCTAGATAAACTTGCCAAAAACTCATAATGTTGTGAGCAATAAGATTTAAGAACTAGTAAAAGCCTGAGTAAGTATTTTGGAAATTCCCTTTTATTTTTTTACATATTCCAATCACGCTGCTATATAACCTACCCTCTTGTGGCCGTTTAGGATCACCCCTGGTGTCGGGGAATGTAGGAGCGTGATAATACCATTCTCCTCTTTTTGTTCCTCTTCATTTCCCTTTCTCGTTTCCCTGGAGCCTCTTGCGTGTGCCTGCTTGGAGATTGTCGTAAATTTCTTACCATTATGGGCAAAGGTTCTCTAACGTTTTATTACCAGAATGTCAGAGGTCTTCGAATAAAAACACACGGATTCCTTAAAAATGTTCTAAGTAATGATTATGATGTTATATGCCTTACATGGCTTAACGAAAATTTTTATGATCGCGAACTCTTTGATGATAGATATCAAGTGTACAGACGCGACAGAAGCTATGAATTGACAGGTCAAAGATTTTAGTGGTGGGGTAGTCATAGCAGTGAAGTCGGACATGAATATGGTTACGCAGCAGACATGAATATGGTTGGGGTACTAGTGTTGAGGACTTGTGGGTAACCATTCCATCAGGACAAATAAAAGGTTCCCTTCATGTGTGTTGTACATATTTACCACAAAATTCGGAACATTTGAATAATTTGAACATATTTTTTGAAAATAGCTCTAAATTAATATCAAACAACCCTGATGACCTCTTCTTACTCTTGGGTGACTTTAATTTACCAACCATCAGCTGGAGTTATTCAGAGAGCTCTCATTCGTACGTAGTAATAAATTACGATAATAATAATAATTGTATACCTCTCATTGAATTTATGTCTTTTACAGAGTTTAGGCAATACAATGGAATAAGTAATGTCAATGATCGCGTGCTTGATCTGGTGATTGGTGGTGTACCGGACTGCATGCTCACTCGTTGCGATGACGTGCTGACTGGAGAGGATCCACATCATGGGGCTCTCTTGTTACGGGTAGCTGACGTAAGTGAATCTTATATCAATAGTTCATCTCGACTAGTTAAACAATTCCACAAAGCCGACTATCCATCCATTAGGGAATATTTGTCCCGTATTGACTGGGGGAAAGAGTTTCTTGGCTTAGATATTGAGGAGGCGCTTGATAGGTTTTATGACATTTTGAAGCGAAGCATCGATTCATTTGTGCCATCTAAGGCATATACTAATTCCCAGAGATTTCCTGTCTGGTACACCAGGGATTGAATGAGAGTCATCAGGGAGAAGTTAAGGGCCCATAAAAGATGGAAAAGAACGGGACTGATAAGTGATTATGATGAGTGCTCTCTTCTCAGGTCTAGGCAAAAGTCAATGCAAGTGGAGTGTTATAGAGCTTTTATATCAAATACTGAAACTGAAATTAGATCGAATCCGAAGAGTGTCCATAACTATTTACACTCTAAAAACCTCATTCAGGGTTTCCCCATAATATGTTCTATAAACAAGAAACTACAAGTAATATGAAAATGATTTGCGAACTGTTCAGTAATTTTTTCCAGTCGTCATTCGTTGAGAATGCTCCTCAGTTGCCGGACGTGGAATGCGTAGGTGAAATAGATATTAGTACTATAAGTTTTGAAACGTCCGATATATGTAAAAAACTGAAGGGGTTGGATCTAGGTAAGGGTCCGGGACCTGATGGGATCCCTCCGATATTTATTGTCAACTGTGCTTCCGAATTGTCATTACCACTGACAATGCTGTTCAACATGTCCTTTGAAAAGGGAGTTTTTCCGGCTGCCTGGAAGAGATCCTACATAATGCCCATTCATAAATCGGGTAATAAACGGGATGTAGAGAATTACAGACCGATCTCTAAGTTGTCCCTTTTCAGTAAAATTATGGAAAAAATCATAGTTGAACAATTAACTCCGGTAATAAAGCACTTTATACTGCCAAACCAACATGGTTTTTTTAGTGGTAGATCGGTCGATTCAAATTTAGTGCATTTCACGGATTTTATTTTCAATTCCATGGGAGGCGGAGGGCAAGTTGGTGCTGTGTACACCGACTTCTCTAAAGCTTTCGATAAAATTAACCATGAAATATTAATTCATAAGCTGGGTAAGTACGGTGTGCATGGCAATCTTTTACGTTGGATGACCTCTTACATCAGGGAACGGCATCAGGCTGTTGCTATTAACAATGAAAAATCCCAATTTAGATATTGTGTATCCGGTGTTCCCCAGGGCTCCCACCTGGGTCCAATTCTCTTCATCTTATATATCAATGATGTTCAACAATGTTTTAAGTCGTCAAATTTTCTAATATTCATTTATTTATTTATTTATTTATTTATTTATTTGTTTATCATCCCTAGGTCCAACCGGACACTTGGAATCGTCAGTCAAAATAACAATTAGTACATATATAAAAAGCATACAATTTTTCAGAGAGACGTCAGAGAACAATAATTGGTAAAATTTATTTCAAAATCAATGCTGATCAGAGTGTAAATGGCTCCGAACAGCATTTCGTCAATTTATGCAGATGACATAAAGGTATTCCAAAAAATATGTCATTTGGAGGATGCTAAATCTCTACAGGCGGACTTACATAATCTCTATAATTATTGCACTAAAAACCAACTGTTCCTCAATGTTTCTAAATGTAATGCCATATCCTTTACAAGACGTAAGGAACCTCTTCACTACGATTACAAGATGAATGAAACGTCTTTAAAGAGATGTCAGAATGTTAGGGATCTTGGTATTACTGGATAGCAAAATGACATTTAGAGCACATATTGATATGATTATAGATAAGGCTTTTAAACAATTTGGATTTATAATGAGGGTCTCCAAGCCATTCAAGTCAATAGATACTCTGAAATTGCTTTACTACACGTATGTACGTAGTTGCCTCGAGTTTGCGTCTGTGGTTTGGAGTCCCCAATATATAACTTATATCGACAGGTTGGAAAAGATACAAAATAAATTTTTAAAACATTTGGACTTTAGATGCTTTTTGTCTTTTGAAAACTCGCGCCTGTCTGCACGTCATCATCGAATGATTAGTTTGGAGAATAGACGTACCTTAAGCGATATGACTTTTTTATACAAAATACTTCACAACGTTGTTGATAATAATTATTTACTAAGTAAAAATTTTATCAATTGCCCAACTAGATTTACCAGGACTACGCTTACTTTCAAACAGCCTAGGTGCAGCACTAATTATCTTCAAAGTACATTCGTTCACCGGTCATGTGACAATTACAATGCTTTTTTTGTAGACATGGATATTTTTCATGAGTCCATTTCTAGTTTTAAAAGGATGATTGCTAGATCTTTGACAGATTCTGGGTCTCGACGGGCATAGGCAGGGGTCCTCCGCTCTATTGATGTCTTCCTTTCTCCTAACCGTTTCTGTCCCTAATCCTTCCCTTACTGTAAGTTTTCTTTATAATGTATGCGCATGATTGGCGGGTTTTCGGACTCGGCAGTGATTCTTTAAAATTATCATGTTCTTTTTCTTCTTTCATTGTAGTATGTAGGTAAGATTTATTTTGTAATGTGTTAGCAAACTTTGCTGGTTTATGTGCCATTTTTTTTATCTATTTGTATTACCTATGTATTCTAATAACTGTATGTTTGCGTAAACTATAAAATAAATAAAAAAACAAAAAAATCATCACTTGATCAAGACTTGTCAAAAGTATTCAAATTGACTTTTTTTTTAAATTTATCAAAACACCAAAATTATCGTCCAATCATGATTGAACTGTTAAATAAATTCATAAAATTATCACTTCTTGGTAGACCTGTCAAAAATATTAATATTGAGGTTTTAGTCAAAATTTGTTTAAATACCCATATTATCGTCAAATCATGATTGAACTTTCAAAATATTTGTATATTCATCAATAATCATTACTTCATGTTAGACCTGTTAAAGATATTCGTATCACAATTTATCATAATAACCATATAATCGTCAGATCATGATTGGTTTTCGTTTTTCTTTTTTAGTTTAGAATTTCAGTTTTTCAGTATAGAAAACTGGGGCCGTAGACAAACTGTACTTAGCGATCGACTACTAGCGAACTTTTCGACAATCTACCTACATTTACCGTATAATTATGCGTTATTTTTGCAGTTATTGTCGAAAATTCGTTTGTAGTCGATCGCCAAGCGCGTGTTTGTCTAGGGGTTCTGAAATGACGAAATAGAGTAATAGCAGGAAAAAATAAATAAATATACTGAACTAGCAGGAGTAATAAAATAAATTTCGCATTCTGGTCCATTTATGTTTAGTCATGTCAGTTACAGGAGTTACTCCGAAATCTTTAATAAATAATTAATATAAATTAGATTTACCGGTTAATTTATACAAAAATATTACAAATATTTATTATAATAAACACTTGTAATATTGTTAGATATTTCAGGCACAATGCTGGTATTTTGAACCCGCGTTTTGAGCCTAATCCTGTATATCTGGATAGGTGAATTTTCCCGGTATTAGACTGTTAAGTTTTTGTGTTATTTTATACAAAAATATTCAAAAATTTACTATAATAAATACTCATAATATTAAACAAATTATAAAAAAAAGATACATTTAACAATAAATTATTACATTACCTTTGACATGTTAAAAGTAATTAGGTACCTACATACATAAGTAAGTACATACCGAAGTGTAACATATCTCTGAGAAATGTTAACAGTCTATTCAGATCATAGATAATATATATATTTTTTTTTTATTTGCACATCTACCTACAGGTTTTACACAAATATAATATATTACAATATACAAACATATTAACCCATTTACAGATTGCACATTTGTATTCGAATGTGTTTACATAGCTAAAAAGAAAGTTAAAATAATAATAAAAAACCAAATATTAAAATACAAAAGAAGAAAAATAAAACGACAACAAAAGAAGTTACTTAAAAAAAGACAACGATTTTTACAAAAATAAATAAAAGTGGCTCCAAACCATTCAGTAAAAGTTGAATAAAAGATGAAATATGATAAAGCAACAAAAAATAGAAGAATAAATCGCTTAGGTTAAAAAATATATAGCAAATTAAAATAATAAGAACTTTATGTATGCCTACACACACAAATATACATACAACTACAACAAAAATTAAAAAAAAATTAAAAAATGTGGCTAATAGGAGGGGGGAAATGGGAAAGTTAAAAGGAATATCCTCCGAAGCATGGATGTAAGCATCTTACCTACACTACACACCCATCCCCATCGATGCAATCTCAGCTCTGAACCGCGGAAGAGTAAGATTAAATATGTCAGCCCTCTGAAATATACAATTGCAATTCTTACAGGAACGGCGAATGAACTTATTTGTGGCATAACTGGTGCCAAACCCGGTGATGTGAAATGTCTGCGGATGTCGTGCAGCAACTCTGGGTACATGAAAGAGAACCAGTTCGTTGAGAGCTGGGCAGTCGATCAAAGAATTAATGATTTTGTATAATAGTACCTGGTCAGCAATCCTACGCCTACTAGAGAGTGACTGCAGGCCATGATATCGTTCAGCCTCCCCGTAGCTGTCAAACCTCTTGAAACTTAAATAGTTGAGCATTCTCAGAGCCCTATGCTGAATTTTTTCTATTCTATCTATATGAACTCCAAAATGCGGACTCCAGACAGACGAACAGTACTCAAGGATACTCCTAACAAATGATATATACAAGGTCTTGACAACCTCGGGGCTTCTCAAAGGCTTAATTACCCTGGAGAGAAAACCAAGCATTCTCGAGGCTTTTGACACAATACTTTCATAATGATTACGAAATGTCATCTTTTCATCGATTATCACACCCAAATGTCTCATCTCAGTTGCCACCATCAATTCTGAATTATTGAGTCTGTAGTTAAACCTGATGGGATTCTTATTTCTAGTGAATCGGATCAAATTGCACTTCTCAACATTCAGATATAAACAGTTAACCCTGCAATAGACAGTTAACCGGTCAAGATCACGCTGGAACCTTAAACAATCTTCGATGGATTGAATCCGTGAGTAAATCTTCATATCGTCTGCATACAAAATATGCTTACAAAATTTAAAAGAGGAGTTAATGTCATTTATATAAATATTGAACAGAGTGGGACCCAAAATAGATCCTTGTGGTACTCCAGATGGAACACTAATCCATTCTGATCTTTGTCCTCCAATAACTACCGCTTGTCTTCTGTTCGAAATATAAGAGGAGAACCATCTAAACAGATCTCCACATATGCCCAGACCCTCAAGCTTCTTTAATAAAATAGA
Source organism: Athripsodes cinereus (assembly GCA_947579605.1). Classification (NCBI taxonomy): domain Eukaryota; kingdom Metazoa; phylum Arthropoda; class Insecta; order Trichoptera; family Leptoceridae; genus Athripsodes; species Athripsodes cinereus. The sequence continues at coordinate 9,878,994 of OX388307.1, read as the reverse complement.
GTGGTTTACCTTATCGAATGCCTTCTTATAGTCAGTGTACACGGCATCCACTTGACCACCACGCTCCATTCCATCCAACACATAATCAGTAAAAAGAATTAAATTTGTAGAAGTTGACTTACCCTGCACAAAACCATGCTGTGATGCATTAATATACGGCCTTATTGTCGAGTATAGTTGATCTTGGACTACATGCTCAAAAATTTTGGCAAAAGTACAAAGTTTGGATATAGGCCTATAATTAGCCACATCGTCTCTTTTGCCTGATTTATATATCGGTGTTATCAAAGCATCCTTCCACTTGTTAGGGAAGCAGCCTTCACTCAGTGATCTAGAAAATAGAATGGACAAAGGGACAGAAAGGTTATCACGGCATTTGTATACAAGCAATGGATGAGTACCATCCACTCCCGCCGTTTTATGTTTAAAGTTGATAAGTATTTACACACCAAATCTGGATTCACAGTAACCTTACTCAGCATACCTGCGTTTGGGTCAGTTGGAGAAGCATACAATGCCGGCCGTGCAGCATGATTAAAGGAGTTATGAAAATGTATAGAAAATAAGTTCGATATGTCATTCACGTAATCAGCCAATACTCCTTCAAGAGACATTGTTTTAGGAATATAATTTTGATTATTTTTAGACTTTACAAATCCCCATAACGTGTTGGGATCAGATTTCAGTGTATTTTTTATATTGTTTAAGTAATTTTGGTAACATTCCTTCGCAAGTTTTTTATGTCTAGATCTAAGAGTTGAAAAAACGACATAATTAACCCGACTTCCATATCTCTTATACCTCTTAAAAACCTTGAATTTTTCCCTAGATAATTTTGTGAGTGGAAGTGTATACCAAAGCGGATAGGAGCAAGAATTGGCGTATCTAATTTTTTTTGGAATATATTCCTCTATTAAAACGTCCAACACGCCGTAAAATATTCCAACACACTCCTCACAATGCTTACTCTGAAATCGATCATGCCAGTCAATGTTCCTCAATACTTCATTAATTCTTTCGTATTCGCCCTTGTGGAATAACCTTACAGTTCTTGTAAGTAGCAATAAGGAATTCATAGTACCACATCTCAAGTCAAAAACGATGGATCTATGAAAAGAATCTTCACGTATCAACGGGTCATCCGCAGGCACCAGTATAATATCTTCCAAGTTTGATATGACCAAATCAAGCGTATTAGATGATGAATTCTGTATATAAGTAAATTGATTTAACCAATTCAAGTTCAAATAATCCACAAAATTTGATGCGATTGGGTCATTCAGACCTGATGGAGTACATTTATTTTGATCGGAAAGCTTTAACCATATAATCTTTGGTAAGTTAAAATCCCCAACAATAAGGAAATGATCATTTGGTAAATCAGTCATCAGTTTAGTTACTTTCTCCATAAAAATATCAATATTTAGCGTATAGTTAGACCTGCTGGGTATATAAATACAGCAAATGTGTATATATTTATTGTGCCCAGGTCTTACGGTAATCCAGAGGTCCTCAACAGCTGATGACGATGAGTCCGTACTCCACTCGTCACGACGAACAATATCTAGCCCTGTACGCACGGCTATTAAGACTCCACCACCAAGTGTCATATTCAGAATCGAATAATTTCTATCCCTACGATGCACATTATACCTACCATCAAAGAGCTCGCCATCATTAATATCTGAGTCCAGCCAGGTTTCAGTCAGTGCAATTACGTCATATTCACTGGACAGAGCATTCTGAAACAGTTCATCCGTTTTCGTGCGCAATCCCCGCACGTTATGATGATATATTGTCAAGTCAACATTCTCGCCAGTATCACAGTGACCAATACAAACACATGCGTCAAACCTTGAAATGTGAAATAAAATATTAGAACTATTATATAGCAGGAGGTAGGGCAAGTGAGTGATGATGAATGTGTGTTACGGAGATGGAAGGAGTATTTCGAAGATCTGTTTGAATGTGATGGTACAAATGAGAATGAGTATGACGATATTGAAAGCAGTGTGAATGAAAACGATATGGTAGACATGAATGACATTATGAATGCATTAAAAAAAGCGAAGTGCGGTAAAGCTGTAGGGTATGATTGTGTTGCCGTTGAGCTCATCAAGTTTGGTGGACCGGGGGCTCTCGCGTGGTGCTTGGAGCTTTTCAACGGTTGTTGGAGAGAAGGCGTTACACCAGAGGATTGGAGGAGGGCTATCATCTGCCCCCTGTACAAAGGGAAAGGCTCTAGACTTGAATGCGGGAGTTATCGGGCTATTAGCTTGCTGAGCTCAATAGGGAAATTGTTTGGTAGAATTTTGATTGAAAGAGTACGAAAGATAACTGAGTGTTAGATATGGGATGCACAAGGAGCGTTTTTGAATGGCAGAGGGTGCACCGATCAGATCTTCTCCCTGCGAATGGTTATAGAGAAGTTTCTGGGTAAACACCAGAAGCTTTTTTGTGCGTTCGTGGATTTGGAGAAAGCATATGATCGAGAGGACCGAGAAAGGTTGTGGCGCGTGTTTCGGAATATGGGGTGAGCAGCCGGTTGATCCGCGCAATCTCTTCACTTTACGTGGGAAGCTCCGCTTGCGTGAGGGTATTTACCACTCTCTCGGGGTGGTTTGTCCTCACCATGGGAGTGAAGCAAGGTTGTGTCATGTCTCCGTGGCTGTTCAACCTATTCTTCGACTACTGTATGCGACCTATGAAAGAGATGGATGTTGGTGTCGAGCTGAATGGGTTTCGGGTGAATGCATTGATGTACGCAGATGATTTTATGTTAATGGCTGAGAGTGAAAAGGACTTACAAGAGATTGTTACGTGTGTGTATGATAGTTGCAATTTGAATGGTTTGAAAATGAATGTTATGAAGACGAAAGTTCTAGTGTTTGAAAGAGAGAATGAAAAAACGATTTGCGAGATCAAAGTTGGTGATGAATGTTTGGAGCAAGTAAGTGAGTATGTATATTTGGGAAATATGTTTGCGAGGGATGAAAGATGCGATAGGGACATTGAAAGAAGGAAAGTGGCCGGTGCTAGAGTAAACGGTGCACTTCGACCCATTGTCAGCAATGGCAATGTGTCGAACATGGCTAAAATTCTGGTGCACAATACCATCCTGGTACCGTCACTTACGTATGCAAGCGAGACATGGACGTGGTTGAAAAAGGACGAAAGTGGAATAAATGCAGTAGAGATGCGATCGTTGAGAAATATGGTTGGTAAAACGCTGCGTGATAGAGTGAAGAATGAGGATATTAGAAGAATGAGCGGATGCAAGAAGAGTGTTGTGGACAGAATGCGCGTGAATAAACTACGGTGGTTTGGGCATGTTGAACGAATGAACGAGGTAAGAGTGACAAAGAGGATATACTTATCTGAAAGAAAGGGTGTGAGGAAACGCGGGCGTCCGAGAACCACGTGGCTTGATCACGTGGATCAAATTATCAAGGGCGGCCGCGTGTTGAGTAAGAGGAACCGACGTGCATGTATGAGAAACTGTATGAATGTGGAGGATGCGAAGGAAGTGTGTAAAGATAGATCTGTTTGGCTTTCCGTTCTCTCTGCCTACCCCACTTGGGACACGGCGTGAGGCTATAGTATAGTATAGTATAGGTAGGGCAAAGTTCATACGAAGAAGTCCACGTTAATAGTTGTATGTTTTTAATATGTTTAATATGTGCTTTTGTAATTGGCTTCCGAGCCGTTTGAATTGATAAATAAATAAATAAAAATAACATGGGTCCAAATTGCAATTATAATAGTAATAACACCATTCATATGGTAATGTTGCATAAACAACACATCATTTGTCACATCACACAACATGCAGACAGCCTTGATCTTTGCGATCGGGACCGTACACATCATGATAACACAAATCAGTTTCTAACAAAGAGTAATATATTATATACAAGCGTATGTAACCCGGCATCGCTCGGGTTTAATTAAATAGAAAACCTTGCAAATACATGGGTTAAAACAACAAAATCTTATTGAAAAAAAAAACGGAGTAAGCACTTACGTGGATAAAAGAAGTAAAAAGCTCTTCCCAATGAGAAAACTTAATTTTTGACTCCCTACATGCCCATAGCTTAGTAACAATAAATAGGTAGGTACCTACATCATAAAAAGCATTGCAAATCTCTAAATGAAAAATCTTGAAGTTTGATACCTCACATGCCCATATTTAGGTAAAAAAAATAGGTAGGTACCTACATCGAAAAAAGTGCTGAAAAACTCTTCCCAATGAAAAATCATGAAGTTTGATACCTCACATGCCCATACTTAGGTAAAAAAAATAGGTAGGTACCTACATCGAAAAAAGTGCTGAAAAACTCTTCCCAATGAAAAATCATGAAGTTTGATACCTCACATGCCCATACTTAGGTAAAAATAATAGGTAGGTACCTACATCGAAAAAAGTGCTGAAAAACTCTTCCCAATGAAAAATCATGAAGTTTGATACCTCACATGCCCATATTTAGTTAAAAAAAATAGGTAGGTGCCAACATCGAAAAAAGTGCTAAAAACCTCTTCCCATTGAAAAATCTTGAAGTTTGACACCTCAGATGTTCACATTTATGTAAAAAAATAATAAGTAGGCACCTACATGGAAAAAAAAGTACTAACAACCTCGTCCCGATGAAAAAGCTTGAAGTTAAGAAATTCCACATATTGGTAGGTACCTACATGGAAAAAGTGCTAAAAACCTCTTCCAAATGAAAAATATGTGAGCTCGACACCTCGAAAGCTCATATTTTATTTAGAAAAATAGGCGGGTACCTACGTGCAAAAACTACTAAAAACCTCATCTTAATGTAAAAACTCGAAGATTGTCATCCCAAATTTCTATAAGAAAAAAAGGGTAAACATCCCTTTTTGTGAAAAAATTGTAGTCAGATAAATGTTAAAATATTATAATTGTCCACATTCGAATTTGTATTTTTGGTTTGCAGTGCATAAATGGGTATTTGCTATGAAATTAAAAAAAGTCAAGAATAAATTGTCATATAAGTATTTACTCTTTATTCCCAAAAAACCTTAAAAATGGATTATCTGCATCCTTCAATATTTCAGAATATTTTACTATCAAATATTTCATAATTTATGTAAAAAATATTAGGTGAAAATAAATAGGTTCCCACTCATTGAAAATCATTTAACATTGTTTATGGATTTTATAGGTAAAACTATTATTATTCTACAGTATAGTTTTCTATGGTTTCATAATGTCTTCCATTATGAAAATAGCCCAATATGTCAAAAATATGCAATTTTTATTCACGTAATTCAAGAGCTTTTCTCATTAGCAAACACGATATTTTATTACGAAAATAAACCCTAAATATTTAGTTTCAGAATTGTTGTATTTATTGTTACATCCATTTTGATATTAATTCAATACAATGAAAAATGTTTGACTGTGAATATTGCTATTTACTAAATCTTGCATTAATTTTACATACATTTTGTTGCTAATTTTGTGACATGGTCGCATTAAAATTAAAATATCTTTATCAATACGTAAGATATTTAAAATGTTTTTAGCCTTAAACCTGCCCAGAAGATGAGACCTTGTATAGAGTGTATTATTTTACTTCGGTCTTTCCTAATTTCTGAGTCCATTAAGGACATACGTACATACATACATACATACATACATACATACATACATACATACATACGAACGGACTCAAATATTTATGTGTGGATTATACATTTTGCAGATTATCGTACCTATATCTATTCATAAAATGATATTGTCGATATGACTGCAATACAATAATAATTATGAGTAACGCAATTGAATTAATGCAATTTGTTTTATACGGTGGGTACCTGCTTACACACACATGTACAATTAGGGTGTGTCGATTTTTTCAACTTTCGAATTTCAAAGTGCCTTAGGCATCAAAAGTTGCCTTTTCTCAACAGAATATTAACTGATATTTTTTTTTTAATTTTGGGAACTTCCATTAGCCTCCTCAAATGGCCAGAAGTTGGCGAAAAACGATAAATTATAGAAATTTTGCCCTATACATTTTTCTTGTAAAAAAAATTTATAATATTTTTTTATTAAAATATTCTTGTTAATTTGATTACAAATAGTATAATCAAATGATAAAAAAATATAATTATAAATTATCCACTAATGATCCTTACTCTCGCACTACCGTCGTTTATTCATCAGTCGTAAAAATTAGTCGCTCGGTTTCGGTCGTGGGTTGCAGTCGTGTACGAGTATTGTTCTGTGTTTCCTTTGTAAGTGACTTAACATTAGTTAATTACCTACTACTACAATATCTTACAATGTCAAAGCGTAAAGATACCAGACTGACCACACAATTAAGTATTTTCAACCAATTTCCGGAAGAAATAACATGCAACTGGAATATGCTGCCGACGCTGACGTATGAAAATGTTATCAAACATTACGAGTGGGTGAGATATAAAATGAAGCAGATTTCATCGAAAGAACCAGCTGCAGGAGATATAGCTACGAGCGTTACGCGTATGTTGATTGAAATTTGGAAAAAGGCTTCTATTCTCGTGCTTTCAGCGCAAAGAATAATAAAAATGATAATGTCATACAACACTGATTACAAGAAACTATTGAAAAATTTCAATAGAAAAAACAAAAGTCGAGCATACACGGCTAAAATCGAGAACTTTATTTTAAACAGTCTTAGCCTTTTTGATGTTGCAGCCTGCAAATGTAGAGATTATTCTTTATGTAAATGTGGGAAACAAAAGTCAATACCGCTACAAGGGCGTTTATTTTTAGAAGACCAACGCAGTCAACGACAAATGTTTATAAAAAAAGTTACAAAAAAAATTAAAAAAGTGCAAAAGACAGCGGAAAAACTGAGTAAACCAGAACCTTTGACGATGATAACGCCACCTTTATACCAAAGTGATTCTGAACCAGACTTAAATATGACTCAGGAAGATGAAGATTTCCAGTGCTGTAGCTTACCTTTCCCTAATAAAAAAGAAAACGCTAAGACGAAAAAAACCTTGTCAAGTTGTCTCAAACCTGCGATAGGTATGGCGTATCGTATAGAGCTGGAGCTGCCATCGCTTCTTCGATTTTGAAAGAAGATATCATAGATCACAGTAGATTTCGGAGAGCCAGAAAACGAACGAGAGATTTCTTATTGCTCAATCGAGTGATCATGAGCGTTCAAGGTTTATACTTTGATGGAAGAAAGGATAAAACCATCTAAGGAAACAAGTTTTACCGACAATCTGAAATTGAGGAACATGGTACACTCGTGCAAGAGCCTGAATCTATTTATCTGGGACATATAACTCCGTCATCAGGAACAGCGAAAGATGTCGAAGTCTCCTTGTTTCGCTTTCTAACAGATCAGAAAATATCCTTAGAAGAAATTTGCGCTGTCGGCTGTGACGGAACGAATGTTAATACAGGAAGGAAAAATGGAATAATTTCCAGACTAGAAAAGAGACTTCAAAAACCATTACAATGGCTCATCTGTCAACTTCATGCAATTGAACTTCCATTGCGATATTTATTATCATCGCTAGATGGTCCAACTAGCGGACCTTCAGCTTTTTCAGGACCAATAGGTAAAAATCTTAATATTTGTGAAAATATGGAGGTCATAGAGTTTGTTGCAATAGAGACGTCATTCCCTGAACTTGCGTGTGATAAATTAAGCACAGATCAAAAATATTTATACACTTTGTGCCAAGCAGTATCAAATGGTAAAGTGAATGATGATTTGGCCCGAAAACAACCAGGGAAGATGTCCCATGCCAGATGGTTAACGAATGCAAGTAGGATTTTACGTTTATATGTCGCCACTGAAAATCCTTGTGAAAATCTGAAAATATTGGCCGTTTTTGTTATGAAAGTCTATGCACCTTCATGGTTTACAATAAAATGTAATAAATCTTGTAAAGATGGGGCAGTTAATTTATGGAAAATAATTCGTTCATCACGATACCTTCCAGCAGAATTGAAAGCAATAATAGATCCTGTTATTCAACGTAATGCTTATTTTGCAAATCCAGAGAATATAATAATAGCTATGCTAAGTGATAATGATAAGAGAATAAGGAAGTTGGGATGTCGAAGGATCTTGAAAGCTCGCTCCATTGAAGCTCCGGGTATACGAGAATTTGTAATTCCAAAAGTTAACTTCGATTGCAACAGCTACATAGAATTGATTGACTGGCAAAAACCATCATTAATTCTCACATCACCTCCTCTTTTGAGTACAATAAGTACTGACGATTTGAAAAAAAATTCAACTGAAGGTTACATTAAAATGTTTAACTTTCCCAAATTTCCATGCCATATACACAATCAGTGGAGAGATGTGTTAAATTAACTACAGAAGCATCTAGTTCTGTTGCTGGTCACAAGGCTCGAGAAGGTTTTATTTGTGCCAGGCAACATTCAAGAAATATGATGCCAAAATTCAATTCTAAGAAAAATTTCAAATATTTTTTTTATAAACAAATATAATGCATGTCGTCTTATTTTTGTTTTAATTATCTTAAACTGACTCTTATTTACATAAAATCACTAATACATAGCATCGTAATGATTCAATGTTTTTTCTATTTTCGTTATAAGAGCAAACGTTTTTTGCCTTTTTTTCAAAACTTCATGCTGCTTGAGGAGGCTAAAGATGATGTTGGGAGTAGCATTTTTTTGTATTTTCTTGTCATTAGTAACATCATACAACTTTTGAGTACTAAGGAGTTAAAATAAAATAAACTTTATTTTTTTTGTATGGAGAGCGACACACCCTATGTACATATATTATTACTGAGGTGGTGACTACTTAATTATATAAGTAATTACATACTTATCTGAATAAGTAATTACATTAATAAAATAATAACATAAGATAACAGCAATCCATGGCATAATTTGTAGGTACTCTTTTGGGTTAGTAATCAGGTATTTTCTTTAGAATTTTCGATTGGTATCCAACGTTTCATCACACGAACATGATATAAATATTCTGTTTATCTTCTCAGAAACATCATGTGATTGTTATTAAAACCATCTAGTTATGGGAAAACCAAGCATCTAAAATCTAAGCACTCGCAATTTATCCAATTTATAGACCTCTCTCTCTCGCTTTCTCTTTGCAGCAAAGTCTTGCATCTTTTTTCCATTGTGCTCTACCCTGTGCGACCCTCTTCAATTCTTCATACGACTCACAGCTCATATCCTAGTATAGATCATCGGTGTATTCTTGGCGAGGGAGCCACTATGATTTGTCCCCTCAACCGTTCCTTCTATTATTTCTTCTAAAAGGACCATATTACTGTAATTTAGAGACTATATCACTATAATTGGGGAGAATGTTAGTTCAATTCTGAGAAATGTTTTTACTATTTCATTCATTAGAGATAACATTATTATGATATTTAAATTTCATAGTATTAAAATGCTCTGCGCTTGTAGAAAAATAGCTGACTGATAAATTTTTCTTGTAGAGAACTATATTCCCAAAATATTTCATCTCATTTAGTTCTTATGATGTATTATAAAAATATACTTGTAATTCATTTCTAAACTTAAAGTTATGTACATGCACAGAATAAGATGACGTGCTATCAATTTGGTACAAAATATTGATTGAATTATAATTTTATGATGTTGATGCCACGCCCAGTACCAAAATATATCAATAATATCAACATACCTTATACCTACCTATAAACACCAACATATTATTAGCCAAGTAAATATGAATAACAGTTTGCGTGTTGTATCCATTTTATATTGTTATGTATGTATACATAAGTGTCATTAATGATTTGAGCATATGTAGGTATGTTTTCTTATAGAGACAGATCTGGTGAAGTGGTCGCCTGTGCTATATTAGACATGATCTATATCCGCTAAATAATATATAATATTAATACGTCAGTAGCCATATCGGCACAGTATGCAAACTAATTTACATAATTTAATAGTTTTCCTACTAATTAACATGACGCCAACATTACATCGTTCCATCAACGGTCAGCATATTTATATATAAGTATTTATTCGTACATTCATGGACGTATTCAGGGGAACTGGGATACAAAAATATTATCAAAGTAGGCATAAGTTGTACATACGTATTGAAAAATTGCATCAAAGCTAACGGTTGTGCCCACTTTCTCTAGAAGTCAGATCAAATATACAAAAGAAAAAATATCTTACAAATTCTTAAGTAGATATGGCAGCTAAAAAAGATCTCTTGTTTTAAAATGTCGTCCTAAAAACCCAAAAAGTTTCATTAACCATTGCATGTACCAAATTTACAATACAAATTTCAAATGATAAACAATGCTGAGCTGGAGATCTCACTCTTGATGGGAACATCCAACTTCTGTTACACTGTTGTCCTCTCCCGTCTCCTGGAAAACATCCTAAGTGCATCCGTGTCTGAAAAGTTCATCTTGTAGTTATGATACTATACCACCTACATGTATTTAGCATTGACTGATTTTGCATATTTTATACATAACTAGCTGACCCAGCGAACTTCGTACCGCCGTTGAACCAATGAATGATTAATATTTTTAATCTCTTTACAAACTCCCGTAATTGTCCAATTGTGTCATCGTATAGTGCGGAGGTTCCCAAACTTTTTTTTCCCCATAGATCACTTTCAAAATTTTGCTGGTTCCGATGGACCCCTTGCATTTCTACCTCCCGTCGCTAAATTTTCGAGATGGTATAGGAGAAATATTTCAAAAACTTCTCGGTTTTCTTCCAGAATATTTTCTCACATTACATTTTTCTACAATGTAACGGGTATTTGTACCGAATATTGTTTATGTCAATACCGGATACTTTTAAAATATTACGTGTTTAAATTTCTATCTCTCTCCCCCCCCCGTCGTCGTCGAATTTTCAAAATTAAAGATTAAAGATTAAAGAATTTTATTAAAAGTTAATATATACATTCTGAATAATTGAACACATACAAATAAATTCACCAATAAAAAAATTTGAAATCCCCAAACAGCAATAGTATTGCTGGTATAAGGGGATACAAGACAAACAAATATTTATTCTAAACTATATGTATCAAAATAACAAACACAATCACAATTACTCCTTCACTTCAATCAGTTGCTTTCTCAGTTTTTTATTAAAAAGTCCAAGGCTATTAGCTTCCTTAATGTGGTTTGGCAATGAGTTATACAATCTTGAAGCAGAGTAAAGAAATCCATACCTTTCTCGATTAGTACGCGGCGTGTCACATCTTATGTGCTCTCTCGTTCTAGTGAATCTACTGTGAGTATTGTTGTTATAGGTCAAATTCATGTTCGATTTAATCATTCCATGCTTCACTCTGTACATCATCTTTGCCTTTTCCATGAAAATGAGATCATTTAAATTTAGCATGTTAGTTAGTTTATACAGTTCAGTGGTTTTTGTGAATGCCCCAAATTGAATATAACTTTTATTGCTTTATTCATCAGTCTTTGGACTATTCCGCGGAGCTGAGAACTGCACTGTGACCACAGAGCCATACCATAGACTATTCGAGGAACCACAAAAGCATTGTAGATTAGTTTCTTTGTCTTTGTATCAAACATGTCAGATCTCCTCATTATACCTATTATTGGAGCAAGTTTTTTTTAAAAGAGTTCGTATATGATCCAACCACGATAGCTTTTCATCAATTTCAAGTCCCAAGTATTTAACACAATTGCTCTGTTTTATTTCAATTCGATTTATAACCAGTTTAAGACTAATAGGAGGTTTATTCTTTTGTTTTAATATCATGAAATTTGTCTTTTCAGCATTAATTGTCAGTGAGTTTCTATTCAACCATGAAACATATATATTTAAATCAAAATTAATCAGGTTTTCTAAACTTTTCGCTTCTCTACCACTATAAATCAGAAGTGTATCATCGGCATAAACAAAATATTTCCCCTGTAGGTTAGCAAATCGAAGATCATCAATGTATAATAAATACAACAATGGACCAAGTATTGATCCCTGTGGCACACCGACCTCGACAGGCAACCGTTCACTGGAGTTTTCAAAATTCTTTGTTAAAATATATCTCTCCTTTAAATAACTTTCGATCAGTTTTAATGCGTTGCCTCTAAAACCCATTTTATTCAGTGAGCACAAGAGGGTAGCATGGTTCACCGTGTCAAATGCCTTAGACAAGTCGACAAATATAGGCACTACATAATTTCCCTTGTCAAGTTCTCTACTCATGTAGTTCATAGCATCTATCAGTGCAGTGGTAGTATTGCTTCCCTTCTGGAAACCATACTGACAAGGATCAAACCCATAATTTTTATTGATGAAGGCAACAAATCGTGTGTGTAAGATTTTTTCAAAAATCTTACTAAGTGTACTTAACAAACTAATTGGACGATAGTTACCTGCCTCTTTTTTGCTTCCCGATTTATGAATAGGTATTATATTCGCCGTCTTTAAGCAATTAGGAAATTCACACTTAGAAATGGATTCATTTATCAATCTTGCCAAATGGTATAGGAATTTGAAATATTTAAAAAACTCCTCGGTTTTCTTAAAGAAGAATACTTTTTTTTCAATAAAGGTCAAAGGACCTTGCATCCTTTGTGTCACCGCGACCATAATAGATCTATCGTGACATCCTTCTGTGTCATATCTCACTCTCAAGACCTAAGTGCGTCATGTAGCTCACTATCTGTCTTGGTGTGAGAAGCCTCACCTTCTCAGAGTCCAGCAGTGGACCTCCGAGGATATGACTTCGGTTGCGAGCGAGTGCGTCACAGTTACAGAGGATGTGGATAGGTGTTTCATTATTCTCTGAACAAAATCTGCGAACTGGAGTATCTGACAGTCCAATTTTTGTCATTTGTTTCCTTAGTCTGCAGTGTCCTGTCAAGGTCCTGGTTAGAATCCTTATTTGATTTTTATTAAGTTTTAGAACTTCTGTGGTGAATTTCCGCGAGTACCCTGTCATCAGTTCCTTCGCGTGCTTCAACCCCATGTTGTTGGACCAAATTTCATGGCTTTGATCCATGGCCCAGTTTTTTAGGCTAAGCCTGATAGTGCTAGACGGTAATCCACATATAGGCTCAGGACCTATTGGTAGTCTCTCAGCGCCAGTTCCAGCAAGTTCATCAGCAGCTTGTTGCCCATTCTCATAGATCACTTTCAAAATTTTGCTGGTTCCGATGGACCCCCTGCATTTCTACCCCCCGTCGCTAAATTTTCGAGATGGTATAGGAATTTGAAATATTTAAAAAAACTCCTCGGTTTTCTTAAAGAAGAATACTTACTCGAATCATTAAGTATCTGGTACTTTAACCGAATATTCGATACTATGGATTCGTGGACCTCCGCTTACGACTCGTGAACCATCCCCAGTTTTAGTCACGCCAACCCCCGTCGAGTCTCCGTGGACCCCTAGGGGTCCATCTTGGGAATCACTGGTAAAGTGTAAAAAGATAAAATTCATTTATGTTGAACAATCATACTTAACTCAAATTTGTTTATTATCTGCCGTACGTAATGTATGTAGGTACTAATTTATTTTTTAGGTAGGTACCTATTCATTTTAAATTTATAAAAAATCTTATGCATGATTTTTTCAAAATTGAAATTTCAGAACCACATATGTTAAATTGTATGGATAACAATTCTAATTTGAAAATGTGTACAAAAATTATTCTATAAATAGGCCAATATATAAAAAAAACATCATCTTTGATTTTGTATAATTTTCCATATTGCATTTTTTATTGAAATTAAAAATGTATGGCGTAAATAAATAAGTTATTTGACACACTTTCGCAGTATGACGGTAGTGTCAATCTGCAAATTTCACTACACAATCTTGCATCAGAACTACATGAACTCATTCTTATTTTCATCTTCATAGCACAATTTTTGGTCTACAATAATAAAATTAAATTTCAAATAAGTATAATCTGAGCACGTCCACTGATCTATCGATACATAAATATAAGTAGAATAATTAAAGTAAACAAATATTAGTATAGCAGTTTTACACAATTTGTTCATGTTGATTATAGTAATTAGCACAATGCAACAGGCGACGCTGAAGCGCTTACAGCGCCATAATCCTCCATTTTATTTTTATTTTTGTAATTAAAAATGTATGGCGTAAATAATTTTCTTCATATTTTTTCTTTCCGTGCATTTGTAAGACATTTTAATAGCTTATCGGCTATTCCCGGGGGAGAAGAATCCAACAAATCAGAGATCATTCAAATCGGTACAGCCATTCTTGAGTTATAAATGGTGTAACACACACGAGTTGCTTTTATATATTAGATTTATCTAATTATTCCCATGGACTCCAAGGCTTTTTTCATATCAATGTGAAAAACAGTAAACATTGTGTTGAAGTGACTCTATGTCGTATCGGCAGTATCATTATTGTGTTAGTGTACACATGATATCGTACGGAGTGCGCACGTCTCTGTAAATGTTTAAAGGTTAGACAATAAATATTATAAACGGTTTAATTCGTCCTTTATTTTGAAAATTCTAACGCACAATTATAAAAAACGTATACTTGGCATATTCATAAATTTATGGTCAAGTATAAGTGCGATACTTATGTGCATTTTTACCCGTGTTTTGTTTTAGTAACAATTAATGTTTTGTAACGCCTAAATTGTTTATGATAAATTCCAGTTAATTCGTAGACGCCGACCGCGGCGTCGAGACGCTCTCCTGCTTTTCATGATGGAATTTATTCGATAATATTTTGTGTAATAATTTTGAAAGTTTAGATAGGTGGGTATTATTGTTCATTTATGTTTAAAATTGAGAATTTAAGAACACAGAAATAAATATTTAATAAATTTTTGGTATATAATTAGAAATAACTTAGGTATATTTTTTTTTGCGAAATTCCAAAACTCTACCTGTTTGATTTTTACTTTTTTGTTTATCAGCGTACCAGATCCAACAAAATTTGACTAATATTCGGTGACGGATTCGGAAAAAAATCTCAAGGGAGGGGGGGGGGAGGGCGCTAAAATTATATACATATACCAATGCCATTTTATTTAAACTGATTATATCCATATCTAAGACATCGTCAATAGGCCCCGCCCCCCGCAACCCCACCTGTATCCGCCACTGCTATTATTACAGATTTATCCATATTCTGAAAAAATACATATCTCCCAGAAATCAACATAAAAAATCCCAAGTCCCAAGAACAAGTGAATGAAAGAGAACAGTTCAGGATAAGGTCGCATTTAAAAACGCTCTGAATTGTCTTCTTTCAAACGGTATACGATATACTCTATTAAAATATAAATTAATAAACCCACACTATTCGCTTACCAAAGCAAAATTATTTTTTATGTAATGGATGGTTTTTTTAATATTTGACAAAAAAAATCATCTAATAATTCATTTAAGCTTGGTTAATTTCATGAGCACAACGTTGATAATTATTTTCATTTTTCCAAACCAAAGTTCTCATGGGCAGTCGTGAAGGGTTGAACGCTGCTATCGTGGGAATTTTTGTATACTCTTTCTTCGATGTCCCTTTAAGCAACTAATAAAGTTTATTGAGAATAAGATATACCTAAATCACCTTAATAAGAATAGAATAAAATAGAGAATATTACATTATATGTACTTTGTACTAGTAAAAGTAAAATAATAAAGAAAAAAGAAACAAAGTAAGTCAAAAATAACATAAATAATAGTGAAAAAAAATATTATTACAAAATATGAATACAAGTTGGTGATTGTCATACTACACATCAGCTGTATAAAAAGAATTACAAAAAAAACGTTTGTCACGTTTAGTCGTAATCCAATTATTCAAAAACTAATTTGTTCTTGTTAAAGGAATCACTAGGGGCCGTAGGCAAACCGCACTTAGCGATCGACTACTGGCGAACTTTTTGACAATCTACCTACATGTACCGTGTAATTATGCGTTATTGTTGTGGTTATAGTCGAAAATTCGTTTGTAGTCGATCGCCAAGTGCAGTTTGTATAGGAAGTCAGACATTGAGTGAATGCAAATTATTTGAAATTTAACACAATTATTGTTATCAACTTTACAATAGCACCATAAGTAACTAAATTAAAGTAAAAATATTCAGTGTTAGTAGCCCTGAAGCAGTCGAAAGTGTTGCAGCAATAAAACTCTTCTTAGCGGAAACATGGTTTGAAGAAAACAAGGAGTAATTATTTATTTACTGTGTTGGTGTTGAGGTGGTAGAATTCCATGATGAAATTAAAAAAAAATGCTTTTTCACTTTCAGAGACGTTTTTCAAGGACATTGCCAATCTTTCAATGCCAATGTCTTTGAAAGACGAAAGATATCACACTCTTAATTAAAATCTATGCAGCGGAAAAAAAAACATTTGTTTATTTCAAAAACAATAATTTTTCATTTATCAATAATATTTACTAATTTATATTTGGAAATGTTATTGATTTTTATTTTTTAGATCCATGATGATATCCACACTTTATAATATATTGTACGGAGCAGTAGGTGTGGTGATGTGCACACTGGCCCTGGGCTGGTGGATGAATGGATACTTTAGGAGACGGGGAGTCAAGAGTCCACCTGCTTATGTGCCCTTCATTGGAAACATGTGGCCAGCATTATCTAGGAAGATGCATTTTAAAGACGTTGATGTGCAGAATTACACAAAATACGCTGAGGAACGGTAAACAAGAGTATTTCCCAAATTTATGTGTCACATTTTTAGAAGATTAAACATTTGATCATTTTATTTTTTTAGCTATATTGGATTGACTCAATTCGCTACACCTATTGTTATGTTAAAGGACATAGATTTAATTAAACAAATTACAATCAAGGATTTTGATCACTTTCTTGATCACAATGGAACTCTTAATGAAAGTGGTGATCTTTTATTCGGCAGAGGATTGTTTAGTCTTCGAGGTAAGTGCTCAAGTCTGAACTTACGTCTTATAATCAAACTGAATTTTCAGTGTGTTTTCACTTTTTGTATTCATATTTTTAAAAATGTTTAATAAATTGTACAACTGTATTAACATTTTTCATAGAACTATTATAACTTCTTTCCTAGGTCAAAAGTGGCGAGACATGAGAGCCACGCTAAGTCCTGCCTTCACTAGCTCTAAGATGAGAGGAATGTTCCAATTCATTGTGGATTGTGGGGAGCAGATGACAGAGTATTATGTTAAGGAAATGGATAAAGAGGAAAATAGAAGTAAAAACACATATTTAAAAAAATATATATATATTTATGTATGCAGTTGAACAGTAATCGTCAATTTTATTAATCTACTTTTGATCTAATCTAAAAATGATGATATGCATTAATAACGTAAATAATCACATAATAATAATGATGATAAAGACTTAGTCTCCCAGTTAAAATTTTAATGGTAAGAAGGAACCTTTTAGTTTTACATAATTTTTAAAATTAATGAATTGAAAACAGAAGATTATCCATGTGTTTATTACGGGTTGACAAGCAAAACATCCACTTCAACCAGATGTTTGTTTATTATTACAGTTCGTGGATTACTGGAGCTAGATATGAAAGATGTTTTCTCTAGATATACTAATGATGTGATCGCCACCTGTGCATTTGGATTGAGTGTCAACTCATTTGTTGATACAGAAAATCAATTCTACTTAGTTGGTAAAGAAGCGACAGATTTTTCGGGATTGAACCTTTACAAATTTACATTCATGCTCTTTCTACCAAAACTATCTAAGGTAGGTACTGTTATGATTTCTAATTTTATTGCCTTAAAAGTTTTTGCTTTTCTTTTTAATTTACATATAAGTTTCGTTTTTATTCAGTTATTAGGAATCAAGTTTTTATCCGAAAAGTTATCCAATTTCTTTCGGGATCTTGTATGGGACACTATGAAAGATAGAGAAGAGCGTAAAATAGTAAGGAACGATATGATACAACTCCTAATGGAGGCCAGGAAGGGAACCCTGAGGCATGACTCTCAGGAAGATGGAAAAGAGGCTGGATTTGCTACTGTGGAAGAATCTTCGGTGGGAAAAGCGACAGTGAAAACAGGTAGTCAGTTCCAAATATTTAATATAATATTTATACCTATTACAATTACGATGTTACAATGTGGAAGAACTATAGATTAATTTAAAGATATATCATTAAAATATATAATTTAAAGAAATAGTTTAAAGATGATGTATTATTAATGTGATATATATTATTAATGTGTTATTAATGTGATAATATACTTGTTTTTTTTTTTATAAAGAATGGGAGGATGATGATATTGTGGGACAAGCAGTATCATTTTTTACTGCTGGATTTGATACTACGTCATCGTTAGTTGCGTTTGTAATGCATGAGTTGGCCTTACATCCTGAGATTCAGAGAAAGCTACAACAGGAGATAGATGAAATGAATTCTAGCATTAATGGAAAGCTGATGTACGAGAACCTGCATAAGATGAAGTACATGGATATGGTTGTGTCTGAAACATTGAGAATGTGGCCACCTGCGCTAGAAACTGATAGAGTATGCGTGAAATCTTATACTTTGCCTCCTCCTAACGACGAGAGTTCCATAGGACTAGAAGTATGTTTGTTTGTGGTTTGTTTTGTTTGTTTAATCAATTATGTGTCTGCCATTGTATTCTGTACTGTTTATGATTTTGACGAGCGCTTACTTTATAGTTGGAGCCAGGTATCGGAGTAATAATACCCATATATGCCATACATCATAGTCCTAAATACTTTAAGGACCCTGAAGTGTTCGATCCAGAAAGATTTTCAGATGAAAATAAACACAATATCATACCTGGAACTTATATTCCTTTTGGAATTGGACCCAGAAACTGCATTGGTGAGTGTCATTCGGCAGTAATTATTATTGATTTGCCTTTTGGAACTGAACATTTATTATAAGAATATTGAAATATTAGCAACTGTACTTAGTTAGTTTTAATCACTGGTTGGTTTAAGTATCTCTTTGGAGATTTTAAGAAAAGTTCTTGTTTTTCAGGTTCACGCTTTGCTTTGATGGAAATTAAAACAGTTATTTACAATCTGTTATTGAAATTTGATGTTCTGTCCATAGCGAAAACACAATATCCCATCAAACTAAAAATTGATACATTTAGTCTTCACGCGGAGCATGGCAATTGGGTTGGACTCAAACCAAGAAATAAATGATATTCTTTATTTTAATACAAAATAAGTATTAATGTATATAATAAAGTATTTAAGCCATTGGTATACTCATTTGTTTTATTGAATATAGTGTATTTGTGTCTCTGATCATAGTGGATGATATTCTTTAGGAAAGAATAGAGTTTAAAGGCTAATGTGTGCCTATGATACTAACTTATAATTTCTTCCGGTATAGTTTAGGAGCACATTTCTGGCTTTTCAATTATAAAGTATATACTTCAGATGGCTTTCATTTCAAATTTATCAATTATATTTATCAACGGAATCAAATGAATACAATTTTCTTGAAACGAGTGGTATCGTGAAACTTTAAAACTTTTCGATTAGTCAACTTATAAAAATATTATTTGAATATATTGACTTTAACCAAATTTTGTCCCAATTAAGTGATCTTGCACAGAATTCATGGTCATACTGTGAAGTAATCGTTGTATTGAATTTGTTTAATCAGCTGTATCGTATCAGTAGTATCATCAGTGTTAAAATGATATTGTTCGCTGTGCACGTATCTGCAAATGTTTAAATATAAACAGTAACTATTTTTTAATAAAATAAATCAAAATAGGTTCAAATTGTAGATTTAAAGTCAGTTTTAAGTTATTTTTAGTCAAGGATTTTGGTATTTGAAATTTAGAAAGTGTTGGCGCCTTATGTTTCTTGAGAAATTTACTTTTTCTTATTTATTTTTCTGTATACTGCCTTGTGGGCTAATTTCCTTTAAAATGTGAAAAACACGAGTCAAATATAGTTTCTTCAAAAAGAAAGACATAGTACCCAAAATTGACAAAAATATTATGAAGAGTCAAAAACAAATTTGATACAAGTGTTCGAACAAAGTACAATTCACGGTCAAGTTGAAGAAGTTGAAAATATTGCAACAATAAGAAATACGTTTTTTTCTGCATTTAGAAAAATGTGCATTAAAGTCCTACATAAAAAATCATAAGCAGCCTCTTCTGCTTAAAAACGTTTATTAGTAGTTCAGTGGCTTTAGTGTTGAAAGTAAGAACATGATGAAAAATAAATGAGGGATTCACATGCAAAAGCACATCGATTCACAATACTGAAGCTGAGAAAACAGCACATTTCTATTTCTATTTGAAGAGTTTTAGATACTAAATAAATTATTTAAAACTGATTTAATCGAGGACAGAGGTGGATTTATTATATAGCAGTATTCTTCAATACACTAAAATATGATAACGAAAGCACTCTATTTAATAAACCATGTAGAGAAAATATATAACCGTTTTCTCTAATTTAATTTCTTATAAAATATATTATATCGTATATACCTATTCGTACAAGTTAGTTTTTTTATTAATTAGATCCATGATGATATCCATACTATGTTACATATTGTACGGAGCAGTGGGTGTGGTGGTGTTCACATTGGCCTTGGGCTGGTGGATGAATGGATATTTCAGGAGACGGGGAGTTAAGAGTCCACCTGCTTATCTACCTTTTATTGGAAATGCATGGACAGTACTATCTAGGAAAGTGCATTACAAGGACTATGATGTGCAAATGTTCAAAGAATACCCTGACGAACGGTAAATATGAGGTATTAACTAATAAGTCTGAAAAATAAAATTTGGACATTTCACACTGTTCCGAAAATAAACCAATTTCAGTATGATACGGTACAAGCTTGCCAATGTTTTCCATTCGTGGACCCTTGAAGTCTTTACTACACTCATATTTCTCTATTTTTGTAGCTATATTGGATTGACTCAATTTGCTACACCTATTTTGATGATAATGGATATTGATTTGATAAAACAAATTACTATCAAGGATTTTGATCATTTTATCGATCACTTTGGAACTCTTAGGGAAAGCGGCGATCTTCTCTTTGGCAGAGGTTTATTTGGTCTCGGAGGTACAAATTAAACTAGTTTATTTTAGATGTATATAATATATTATATACCTAATATTTTAAAATTTAGAATAATATTATTGACATCTTCACACACATGCCTTTGTGAAGACATTAAGAATATTTATTCAAGAGACACCTCATCAGCACAATCAACAGATTATATTACTATTACTCATGGGGCATGTCTTGCCTTACTACTTCACTCCATCTGCGCTTTGGCCTTCCATTTGGCCTCATGCCGGTAACCTCGATACGTTGTGCTTTATTGCCACATTCAGGTAGTCTCCAGGCCACATGGGTATACCATCGCAATCTGCTCTCCTGTATCTTATCTGAGATATCCCGCACACCTTATATTCATTCTTTAAAAATATTTTTATTAACAGGCCAAAAGTGGCGAGACATGAGAGCTACTATGAGTCCTGCCTTTACTAGCTCCAAGATGAGAGGAATGTTTCAGTTCATTGTGGATTGTGGCGAGCAAATGACAAATTATTATATCAAGGAAATGGATAAAGAAGAGAACAAAGGTGAGAATTACTTAAAGAAATAGGAATTTATAAGATCAATTGATCTTTGCATGAAAAACAAATGCATGTGATAGGGGAAGGTTAGCAAAGTTGTACCGGTTTTGCGAGAAGTGATTTTTTGCAAAAACTAAAAATCATGGTAAACATTTGAATATACCAAATGAAAGAGTATTTAGTTGGCTATCTAATTATCTTTTCTAATAAGGTCAAAAGTGACATGAAAATTATAAAAAATAGTTTTGAAAAAAAAGTAGTCATCGGTACGATATAGCAGACCGGTCTACTATATTTGGTATTTAAATCGTGCCTCTACGTAAATTTCAAACTAAAAAGCACAACAGTAACAAAACAAATAATAATACTTCTTAAAATATATTTAGCCTAGTACAACGTGATATGGAGAAAGAACTATTTACTCTAAAAACCATAACAATTTCTGAGATTATTTTCCATTTACCAAATAAATTAAAAGTATACCAAGTATTTACTACTAAAGATTCTCTATATCATAGCGGTACGATTTAGAAGCATCATAGTGGTACGTTTTAACGAACTCTCTCAAATACGAGAAAACAACAAATATCAAACCAAACTCTAAACTTATGGTCGAATCGCAAATACTATTTAAAAGTATACAAATTACGAATTAAAACAGTAATGATTGCAAAGTAATATAATTACCTATGAATGTAGACCTTTCCTTAGATACCAACTGAAAAAAATATATCAAATTCCCAAAAAATAAAAATTTGTTCTTTACATGTTTATTTTGACACAAACAAATCAAATGAATACGTCATAAGAGAGACAAGTTTATGCAATTAATTTGAGTCGAAATGTTATAAAAAATATGCATAGTTTTGGAAATATTGAGGTGGTACGATTTAATAGGCGGTACAATATAGCGTACTTTACCCTAAGTGTTAATTTTAAATACGATAATAAGAGTAAATAATCGCATAATAAAAGATTGTGACAAATCATTGTAATAAAAGAGAAGGAACAGCAATAAGTAATCCATTGAGCTTCATATTGTTTTCAAATATTGAGTATCGAACTATTTCGGTCAAAATCGTCTTTTCTGACTGTAGAACAAGATACTCGGGTTATACTTATGGGTTAGTTGGAAGATATCGCGCTTCCGCGATAAACTCGCCCATTGCACAAATTTATTTGCCTGGTTCTACAATGTTTATATTTTATTAATGTTTGTTTTTTTGTGCAATAAAGATTTTTATTATTATTATTATTACTTGTATGCTATTTACTCAATGCTATTTTCCAACATTGATTTTTGATGAAACATTCATTATAATAACAAAAACATTATGTGTTTTATTATCAACAGCTCGTGGATTGCTGGAATTAGATATGAAAGATGTTTTCTCCAGGTATGCCAACGATGTGATTGCCACCTGTGCATTCGGATTGAGGGTCAATTCATTTGCTGATACAAAAAATCAATTCTATTTGATGGGTAAAGAGGCGACAGATTTTTCAGGATTAAAACTTTATAAATTTACCTTCATGATGTTTTTACCAAAACTTTCTAAGGTATTGATATGACTTTTTGATTTCCGATTGAGTTTTTCATGAATTATTCATTATCAACATATTAACCTTAATTTTATCAACTCAGATGTTGGGGATTAAATTTCTATCTGAAAAGGTATCCAATTTTTTCCGAAATCTTGTTTGGGATACTATCAAAGATAGGGAGGAGCACAATACAGTAAGGAACGACATGATACAATTACTGATGGAGGCTAAGAAAGGAACCCTGAGGCATGACTCTCAGGAAGATGGCAAAGAGGCTGGATTTGCTACAGTGGAGGAGTCTTCAGTAGGGAAAGGGATGGTGAAAACAGGTAGTCAATTTTAACCGATTGAAGTTAGTTGATTTTTTTCTATCAAAAAATTATGTACATATCACAACCTGATGAAAAAAATATTGTCGCATCGTATCGAATTGTTTAATTGTCACCAAACAAATTGTTTTATTTTCAGAATGGGAAGATGATGACATAGTTGGACAAGCAGTATCATTTTTTGCAGCTGGATTTGATACTACATCGTCCCTCGTTGCTTTTATAATACACGAGTTGGCCTTACATCCTGAAATACATAGGAAACTGCAAGAGGAGATAGACGCAATGAATTCCAATATTGACGGAAAGTTGACATATGACTGCTTGCATAAGATGAAGTACATGGACATGGTTGTGTCTGAAACATTGAGAATGTGGCCACCGGCATTAGAAAGTGATAGAATATGCGTAAAGTCTTACACACTGCCCCCTCCTAATGCCAAAAATTCCAAAGGACTAGAAGTATGTGTAAACAAGTACCTATACTTTTATATCCGTTTCTATGCGCGTTATCATATAGCACATTACTTATTATAACAATATGTTTACATTTTAGTTGGAACCAGGTATCGGATTAGTGATCCCCATATATGCCATACATCACAGTCCAAAATATTTCAAGAACCCTGAAGTGTTTGATCCAGAAAGATTTTCAGATGAAAATAAACACAATATTCTACCTGGAACTTATATTCCTTTTGGAATTGGACCCAGAAACTGCATTGGTGAGTGTCATTTGACATTAATTTGTATAATGCTATAAAATTTGAATTTAGCACTTGCTTGAAATGGGTGAGTTAACCATACTTATATAATGTGTGGACTGTAAGAGCGATTTTTTGTTTGCAGGTTCACGATTTGCCTTGATGGAAATTAAAGCTGTTATCTACAATTTATTATTGAAATTTGATGTCCTGAGTACAGCGAAAACACAAAATCCTATCAAATTGAAAATCGATACGTTTAGTCTTCACGCAGAGCATGGTAACTGGGTTGGACTAAAACCAAGATATAAATGATATTTTTTTTACTTTATTATGAAGAAATGGGAATTTTTTTATGTAAATTTTGTTATGTGTTTAATATTACAATTATGATCCAAATACAATAACATTTCTTTGATATCAAATTGTTCATAATACATAATATAATACTCGATCCAATCATTCAAACACGAATCTTAATTATTGTATTATGGATACTAACGCAATTATACACATAAATCTACATGTAATATCCAGACCCAACAATTCGAAAGGAGTCAAGTTGATCACCTTTCAACTTTTGTTTGTTCAACTAAGTTGGTTTCTTTATACACGCATGCGTAGATAGGCGCTGCATCTGTATTAGTGATGTAACGAATATTCGTATTCGCATTCGCATTCGCGAATATTCGCATATTTCAAAGTATTCGCATTCGCATTCGCATTCGCATTCGCGAATATTCGCATATTTCAAAGTATTCGCATTCGCATTTGCATTCGCAAAAAAATATGCGAATGTTTTGCGAATATTATTTTGGTAATAAAGTATCGGTAATTCGGTAAAAATACTGGATACTTACCTACCTGGTACATTGTAGAAAAAGGTACTACAAGAAAATATTCTTTGAGAAAACCGAGGAGTTTTGAAATATTTTAAATTCCTATACCATTTTGAAAATTCGGCGACGGGGGGGTATAAATTTTATTGTTTGACCAATTGTAGAATTTTAAGCAAGTCAATATTCGCTATTCGCATTCGCATTCGCGAATATCCAAAATCACACATTCGTTACATCACTAATCTGTATGTATGGCCGAAATAGTTAGTTGTTGGTCTGCTGGTTTGTGTTTCTGATACATTTTATGTGTAATTTTTACAAAATTACCGTTTTATCTATAATTAAAAGAAGATTTATATCCTCCACTACAATATTTTCAGCCAAAGACACACACTCCGCTATCTGTAACTCGACGTTTGCCATTTTTAAAATCAATGAGCACCTGACAGGTTAAATCTATTTTGATGGATTGTCTGAATACGTTTTATATTAATGGTTGTTCGAGGGACTTCGTGTTTTATGCGAGCGAAACTGTACGGCATAAGTTTATGTCGTTTCGAGTGAACACCACATTCCGTATGGCTATCAATATCTTACGTTACGATACGCTCGTGCATACGGTCTGTAGGAAGATAACGTAATACAAGTACCTACATAATTATATAAAGCGGTTTTACACCAGGCAACAATATCCACATAAAGTGTTGGAGAGACAAATATATACATAATAAACAAGTACCTACATACGTATTTATCTAATCTACGAAATTAAATATGCGGTGACATTGTGTTTCATTTTGAGTCTCAAATATGCAGCTATGACTTGGTACTATCTCTATTTGTTGGGACTTTATGGAATCAGAATTCGATTACTTACTTGCCTACTTGATTCCGTCAGAATACTAAAATAGCTTATTATAATCCTAAAATAGCATGATTGTATGAGTTGTATTTATAGAACTTGGGAGTATTAGTGTTGAACTCATTATAACTAAACGCATTTTAGATAGCGTATAGGGAATACTATCATATTCAAGAGTTTCCAGATATTATTCCAGATATTCCAGTCAATTATTTCCAGATTTCCAAGATGTTCACATTGTGGAACCTTCTATTAGGAATAGCAGGAGTGGTGATATTGGGATTGGTATGAGACTGGTGGATAGATGGCTTCTTCGGGAGGCGAGGAGTTAGAAGTTTAAAATCGGATTTTCCTTTTTTGGGAATTATGTGGAAATTAATTACACAAAGACAGCATTTTAAAGACATGCACCAAGAAAACTATGAGAGGTTCAAAGAAGAAAAGTAAGTTTAATTATGCTGTGTCCACTTAGTCATTAATTAGCCAAAGCAAGGAGATAGAAGTCCTCATAATAAATCAAAAGAAACTCCCCTTTGAAAGTTCATATTCCGTAGTTCCTGAGCCATTTAGTGATTTTTTTAGTGAATCCATTATTTCGTATAAAAATCGTTTTTCCCATTTCTGTTTAACCAGGTACTATGGATTCACACAGTTTTCTATGCATGATGTGGTGATAATGGACATAGAGCTAATTAAACAAAGAGCCCTTGATAGGTAGGGAACTCGAAATTGTCACATGATTTTACGCAACCATTTTTCAACATTGATTATTAATTAATTGCAATATTTTTGTGATCGAGATGATATTTTTACTGTTTGTTTTTGATAATATCAAAATTTGAACATATTTTAATGTATTTTTAATAATAATAAAAAAAATAACCGAGAGATTCATGTAGAAATTATCGATTGAAAAACACCTTCCGAAATTTCATCACGACTAGCAGAGGTATTTTAAGACAATCATCTTAGAGGTTACATAAATGATGAAGTAAATTTAGCTCCAAGGATGCTTTAGAAAAATCCTATTTTTCTTAAATTTGGGTAATATTTAGCCGTATTTTTTTTAATATGCGAAAAAAATGGGATTTGTGACGTGCACATAAGAAAATATAATTTTTAGTTCGTCAAGTTCGAATAAGGAAAACATATTAAAAACAATTTTAATTGAATAATTTATCATATGATTATAATAGCGTGATGTGTTATTTATATTTTGAAATTTTCATTTTAAATTTTCCGCTTGCGGGAAAGTTTTTATGAAAATTTCCGTAGAACTCAAAATTCGAACTCAGTTCGGCCAGCCGAGCCAAAGAGTCGGCACGCTGTTGAATTTGCGTCTGATTATTTATTTAAAATTATTAAAAAATAGAGATGGTTTTATGCTTGAAACTACATAATTACAGCACTAGATTACTTGATTCTTGATTTTTACCAAGGAAACATATTTTTATACGTGTCATCAAGTAATCCCTATATAAATGTTTTTTTTTTTTCATAAAAAAAAAACATTATAACTTAATATAACCCCTCAAAGCACGAGCTCTGCTCAATTTTGAGGGTACAAAAAGAAAAAAAAAACAGATAATATAAAGATTTGTATAATTGTGCTTTTTGTATATTTGTATGTGTTTATTATGATCTCAATAAAATATTTGAATTTGAATTTGAATTTGAATTTGAATAAACCTAAATAATATTAATTATTTCCATGTCTGTCAAAATGCTAATCGACGAATACGAGAATGAGTGTTCAGTACTATAGATGAGGAGTTCACAAGTAAAGGCACACCGATCCATTTTTCACAAATATTTAACTATGAATGAAGTAAAATAAATCAGTGAAGTTGATATTTTCAACCGACGGTTCTCGGTGGAAATTCATGTTGAATTACTTACAAATAAATCACTTATTTATATTATATCCACTGTGACTTTTAATCAATAAAAAGTCACAGTTTAAACACTACAAATAAGTGTTTTATATAATTAATTCAAATAAATTAGTATTTTTTTATTTTTAATTTAATGTTGGCGAACTTGTTTGTGTACTTAATAAAACTGTAGATTGACCTCAGCATATCCGCCTATTTCTCTTTTTGCTTATTAGTTGCAACATATTTCTTTTCTAATGATAAACGCAAAGTGCCAGCTAATATCCAATTATTAAAAGATGAATACAGAAAATATGCTCTTAACACTAAATTACAGTTCGTATACCTTACAAAGACTATGATAAAATAATACAAATACATAGAAATATATCCGGTATCAGGGATCTAAATTGCTGCCGGTACCTACTCTGCAAAGAATTCACCAAATTTATTTAGGTATGCTGTTTTCTTAGTTTCAATGTTCTAGAGTTGATGTAGGTAACTTTGTGTATGAACTCCTCAGAATGACATTCACCGATGTCAATATTGTTGTCATAGCAACATTTTGTTATTTTTGTGAGTATTAGTATTAAATCAGAAATATACTAAATACACTGATTTATAGTTTTATTTTAATTTTTTCATTATTTAAAATGACGAAAGAGTCATTACGAATGTTTAGAAAAAATAAATTAGCTACATATTATTCACATGATCAAAATGAGTGAGTATATTATAATGATTGATTTATATTATATTGTTTTTGACATATTTTTTTTGTAACGTAACCTTTCCTAAAGTAATTATTAAAAATAAAATATTTTAATACGCGTGTGTAAGCAAACAATGTTTCTGATAGAATAAATTAATAAATTCTTTATGTTTTATACTTTCCAGATAGTGAGAAAATGGTTTAATGTAAAAATAGATCTCAGCATGCATTTGATTTTTAGATTATTATGAGTATTCGAAGTTTTCTAAATATGCATATTATATATTTACATATTTGCAGAAACCACTTTGCATGTATGGTTACTATGGAAACAAATAATATTTATATTTTGACATTCCATTTCCACGTGAAATTTTAACACAAAGACATTGTACTTTAATAAGACTGTGCATTATTGGCCGGTTTCAATAATCTATCTATCCGCTCCTGTCGATTGAAATCTATTGTGTTCTATATTTTGAATCATACATTTCAATCGATAGTCACGGATAGATAGGTTATTGAAACCGGCCATAAGACATGATTACACATTAAATCACTTTATTGCTATAATTTTGTTTTATTTCGATGATGAAAAAATACTCTGCAAATATATGGACAGATTGTAAATTTATCCTTGGATTATGATGACTCAAATCTTTTTTTGTGATACTAAAGATGCATGAATCATTCTCTCCAAATCCCGGCCTTTTTGTTGTTTGCAATTTAATGGTGGAGTCAAAAATAATAAACAAGGGAAAAACATATTAAATATTCTTTTATACTTTTGCAGCACTGGTGCCACAGTCGCCGTTTCTTAAGGCAGCCATCATTGTCACTTAATTTGACGTCCCAGAAGAAAGAATAAATTATGGTCAACTCAATGCAGAATGGTGCAACAAATTATGGATAAACTCAAATATACCTACTTTACGTGTACTTTTTAAGGTGTATAATATAAATTATATAATTGTTGCAGAATAAAACTGAGTATTATTAAAAAAAAGTATTTGAGTACTTTATTGGAAATATACCCACTTATACGCCCACATATATGTACATACAACAAGGTAGACATGTAAAGCTAATAAGCTTTTTTATGACCAATGATTTGATGAATCTATTTATACCCTCACGCCACATCCCATGTGGAGTAAGCAGAGAGAAGGGAACGCCAATTTAGTAAACACCTACCATTATCCAGCAAAAATAATAATAGTCTACCTACCTACGTGTTTGCTATATTCATGTATAGGTATATGTAGGCCAATTTATAACTCTTGGGGCATGAATGCTCTCTCGCAGGTGGGCCTTGGTGACCTCTGGTGCATCAATTGCATTATACATGCCGTTTTTTCAATGGAGTGCACAATCTTGTTAAAAATTATGTCTTTGTACGCAATGATTTTTGTGTCATTTGGTGTCATAGATAATGAGTGAAATATACATCACGTACGTCGCATTTTTTATCTCCTTTTTCACTTACCGCAAAAAGAGAGACAGTGATTTTTTAATGTTCGTAGTTTTTCGGACATAATATTAACTATATTTACGTGTGTTAGTGACCAAGTGGTGTATAGATAATGAGTGAAATATACTTCATTTCTTTATCTCCCTTTTCACTTACCGCAAAAAGAGAGACAGTATTTTTTTAATGCTTCGTAGTTTATTGGTTCGTACGTAGTTTAAAAGTTAAAATTTGGAGTAAACACCTGTTTTTAGGCAATTTAAGCATATAGTCGAACGATTTCAAATTAAATTCTGGCTGTGAAGTCCTGTTAATTCGAATATTTTGCTGATCATCAAAAGTCTCTTGGTGCAAGCGATGATCTTTTATTTGGAAGGAGTCTTATATCTCTTCAAGGTATATATTCAACTGAAATAATATATTATAGGTATCTATGTAATTAGTAATAACTAATAAGGAATAGTTTTACCTACTCGCAAAATTATATCTCATTAATCATCACACAATTATTCAATCTAGGTCAGAAATGGCGAGACATGAGAGCCACTCTAAGTGCTGCCTTCACTAGTTCTAAGATGAGAGGGATGTTTCAGTTCATTGTGGATTGTGAGAAGCAGATGACATATAATTACGTCAAAGAAATGGATAAAGAGGAAAATAAAGGTGAACTTACACATTTGCTTGACCTCAAATAAAATAAATTTGCGTACTTCCTTATGTACGCGTTGTAAGCTTAGCTATTCTTTTTAAGTTCGAGGACTGTTGGAGATTGAAATGAAAGACGTTTTTTCAAGATATACAAATGACGTGATTGCCACCAGTGCATTTGGATTGACAGTATTTACAGAATGAATTTTCATTCATTGAAAAGAACAATCAGTTTTATTTGGTAGGGAGGGAAGCATCCGATGTTACAGAAATTAGAGTGTATAGACTTCTTTTTATGATGGTTGCACCGAAACTTGCAAAGGTAATGTTTATTAAACACCTATATTTGTTCTTTAAATCATATGACATGATTATAATATTTGAAAAATCTTCAAATATTATATTTCTTGCTGGGATCACCTTCGCCTAAAGTTTTTGTGATCTCAGTGTTTACATTTAGGTTCACCTTCCTTTAATAAACTCTTCAACAAATAATTATAACCACAAAGATATATGCACGTATAAATAAACAATTTCACTTGTTTGAAAGTTTTTGGGTATAAAATATTTATCAGAAAAGCTAACCAATTTCTTCCGAAATCTTGTTTGGGATACTATCAAAGATAGAGAGGAGCGTAATATAGTGAGGATCGATATGATACAATTACTGACGGAGGCCAGAAAGGGAACCTTGAATATGCTACTATGGAGGAGTCATCTATGGGGTAAGGAAATATTAGAAGAGTTGAAAATAATTTACTATAGGTATTGTCATTCACGGCGTACAGATAGCTGGATGCGAACGTCAATCATCAAGCATCAAGCAAAAATCTTAAATCTTTTGGCAAAAATTCGGAGCATTCTCCGAAGAAATATTCAAATGAATGCCTTTATTACGGGTAACGAAGGCATTCATTCCAATATTTCTTCGGAGGATGCTCTGAATTGTCGCCGAAAGATTTAAGATTTTTGCTTGATGCTTGATGATTGACGTTCGCATCCAGCTGTCTGTACGCCGCCATTGGAACATTTTTCTGTTTAATGATGCTAAGATTTTTTGTAGAATGGGAGGATGACGATCTTGTATCACAAGTAGTTTCATTTTTTTCTGTTGGGTTTGATACTGCTTGTTGTTTGTTTGTTATTGTTTTTGTTTGTTATAAGTTATTTTTAAGGTATAATTATAACTTTAACGTGAGCTCCCGTGGTAGTACCTTGCCACGGCTAGCTTGGGGGCCACGTTACAAGATATGTTCCTCTTAAGTAGGTGGGTACTAATATACAAAATAAAAAAAATAATAATTATAATTATAACTACGATTTATTCAAGGGAATAATTTATATGCATGGACCAATGCAAAATAAACACAAACAATAACACTGACGTGTTCACACAGAAAAAAAAAAAAAAACACATGTAAGTACTATTATCATATAGTAATAGAATATAAGTAATGTACAAAAATTATAAATAAAAAACAATTACTTCTTCGTTGCGCTGGCTAAACGCGAGGGCGCGACCCTCAGCGATTGTAGTACAATTAACACAATGTCCATATATGTGTCACGAAGAGTCCAGTTGCAGTGCACAAATATAGTTCCCGATGAACAACTTCACAATGGAATATTTTATCAATAGTCTATTAATCACTCGTCGAATATATGATATTGCAATCAAATTAAAAAATTAGTCTCAGATGATAATAATGAAATTCACTTTTCAATTTATTTCTCAGTTTCGATGAATCACTTCTCACTTAGGTATTTGTATATCGTAAATACCTAGCAGACAAGGCGAGTACTATATCGGTGTTACGCGCACGGATGTTGAAAAACTTCTGAACTGTCGTCCTTGAACTGCGCTGGCTTATATAGTTCTCCGGGGCGGCAGACAGAGACAGAAATAAAATTGTTCTGTCTCCTTCTATGTCCTTGTACTTTTCTTCAATGGCAGTATAAAATAGTATGTATTTTAAATTTGATTGCTTTATCATAATATGAAGAATATTAAAATGATTAAAATGCGATGTTTTTTTTCTTTCTTGAAGTTACAGCCGTTTTTCGGAAGATAATTATCAAACAAGATTATTTACATACATTTGAATTATGGAACAAATACTTAACTTATCTTAACATATGCAAAATTATTTACAATCAATTTTCACCTAGATATCTACATCTCTAAACAACAATTTATTTAATTAAATACATTTTCGTTCTTTTGATATACATAGGTATCGTAGGATTTAAAACAATCGTTATGACCCTAAGATTATCATAAAGTTTGATCCTATACCTACCGATACAATTAACTTAGCAACATCAATTTATAATTTACATACCCGATCTACTTTGAATATAAAACAAATCTCAATTGTAACATATCTTCATAATATATTATTGAAATCATTAAATATTATTAGTGTACACCTCTGTCTATCGACAAGCAATTATTTACATATCAAACATTATTGTTTCTTATAATATCTAATTATTTACATACGTCCTCAATCAAATTTATAATTACAATTGTTTTGTTGAATATGCAAAACTTTCTTTATACCTATCTCAATGCCAGATATTAAGTCCAAATTATATTTTCCAATATAGTGACAATATCCCGTAAGGCGTGGGACTTGATAGATATTTATTAGATACAATGAATCAGTGATACAATTAATCATTGGATGAACACATCTATATAATTATAATAAAATTAATTCTTTCCGTACTAGTAAATATTAACTACCTACTATATTATTTACATTTTTACATATTTAAACATTTCTTTTACTCAATTATTTACTATATGCAATATTTACACAGGTTAGGTATATTTTAGGATCTCTCATAATGTATTATCACATGTACATCATATCAAAAATCATACAAAATAAATTACAATTAAAATATTACTATACCTAGCGCGGACATTAGTCATTATTATTAAACAGGTGTAAAAACAAAACACTTTGTTAAACAAAAGGGAATATCATAAAGCCATTAATATTTTTGTAGAAAAAGTTACAACAAAATAAAATTACCCAGCGGCTAAGTGAGTAGTCACCAGAACTCTCATTGTTATATGGGATAGTTATAATCCTGCCATTGTTTATTTAACTTTCACTAATATATACTTACAATAGTATCTAAGTGCAGGTAGATATATAGGTACATAAAAATAGATGCATCAATATTTGGATTTTTGTAGACTTTTTTGCGAACTCTATTATTTGAAATAAATATTCCCGTATCAACAAAACAATATTATATTCATCATAATGTTTTCCGTCATAACTAATTAGCAATGCATATCAAATTCGACACCCCCTTCTTGACGGAAAAATTATGTTCAATGATACTTAAATTATTCTTAACCAATTACAAGTCCCGAAAAAATTACATCATTCTTAAATTATTACAAAAACAATCAATAATGTGTGCAAACTAGATAACCAAGGTATGTACCGATATATTTAAAAATTTACTCTAAACCCGATAGGCGCCAACTCATTCTTCTTATTTAGATGTTCGACGGAGAATGAGTAAGACCGTCATGCTCAATGATAATATTATCGGCAACACACCTGTATTATCCCATCTGCACACCACATATTAGGCAAAAAATAAAAAACATACTTAATGCCAACTTATAGCCTATATACAGATCATCTTAACTAATGTTGTGTGAACACGTCAGTCCTACCTATCTATTATATACAATTATTTACAACTTAACACTAATCTTACCTACATGTTATCCTAAGCTTACCTAAACTCTACTTAAACTGCGCAGTTTAACTAATATTTACACTACCTTTCTACCTACACGTACCTACCTAACTATTTATATATTTACAATTGATTAATTATGAAAGAATTATTTATATTGCACTCATATTTACACGCGATGATTTAAGGATACTAGGTATTTACAATTACAATTTACAACGATTATGATTTTTTTTTAAGAGACACGTATAATATATTTACTCAGCCGTTTCTTCTAATAGCTCTCCGCCAACTTCCTCTTGTACAGACTCGATGTCTTCCGTAGTGTTTGGGGCTGATCGAAGGTTATCTACGTGAACCTTGATAGGTTTTCCACGTCTGTCAATCCAATATACGTTTCCTCGGCCAACCGACATCAAAACAGAGTAAGGCCCTGACCATTTTGGCGCAAAACCTCCATGAAACCCAGCTAAGTGATTTGAAATAGGATGTTCTTTCATCATGACTTCTTGACCGGTGGTAAATTTAGGTATGGTGGTCGTCGCAGACGCATATTTTTCACAATAACGTGCTTGATTTTGACGTATTAAGTTATCCTCGTCTGTGCGGTCACGTGCTTGTTCCACTTGATCGTTATCCGATGCAGGTATATGTGCCCATTCTCCTGGCTGCTTCCGTTCATATCCTAATAAGGCCTGTGATGGGGTTACTCCTGTAGCGTCGTTACGTCGACCTCGAAGCGCTCCAATTATTCGAGGTAAACACTCATCCCAATGACGATGTTCTCTATTCAGAAGATGAATCCTTAATCCCTTCTTGATTTCCTGGTTTCTTCTCTCCGTTATGTTCGCTCTGGCATGGTAAACTGCAGTGGTCCAATGTTGGCATTGCCAACGCTCGATGGCCAACTTCCATGATCTATGTATAAATTGTCGTCCATTATCTGAGAGTATGGCCCTTGGATAACCATATCGTGAGAATACTTCCGTTTCCAGGATCCTTACGATTTGAGATGCTTGTCCAGTCTTTATTGGAAATGCTTCCACCCACTTGGAAAACATATCGGTGACTACCAGTAGGCACTTGTTTCCTTTCAATGATCGTGGATAAGGCCCCATTAAATCTACTGCTACAATTTCAAAAGCCTGCTGTGCTTGGTATGCTCCTAAGGGAGCATGTGGACGGTCGGGCAAAGCTCTTGCTTTTGCGCACACGATGCATCTTTTTACGTATCGCCGTATATCACTGTTCATTCCGGACCATAAATAGTATTGTCGGACAGCTCTGATCGTCTCTTTCTCTCCAGGATGTCCTGCTTGACACCCATTATGATAACTTTTGATCACTTTCGAGATCATAAATTTAGGTACGATCATTTTCTCTGCCTCACCATCTTCCATAGCACGATAAAGGCAACCGTCACGTAATCGATAAAATTGATTTTCTGTATTGGGATTGGAATTGTCCGCCGAAACTTGATGCTCTAAGCTACTGATGAGCCTCATAATCCTAACATCAGATCTCTGAGCCATACGCACTTTATCTGCTAATCCTATGGTAATATCTTCGTCACTGGAAGCTTGATGTTGAGGTGACGATCCTAATTCATCTTCAATATGCATCACTTGTGGAACATTGGATCCTGTCTTCCAGCCTTCCTGGTGTACTGCTGGATACATGGCTCTACTTATTTCCGTATCTGGGTAAGTAAGAACTTGCTCGGGGCTACGAGAAAGATAATCCGGAAGTTGATTCTTCTCGCCGGGACAATGTTCAATGGTGAAATTATATTCTTGAAGAAGCAATGCCCACCTTGTAAACTTGGCTCGTTCATCCTTGGCGCTGTCCAACCATGTTAAGGCTCTGTTGTCGGTCCTCAAGATAAAATGTCTACCTTCTAAGAAGGCACGGTATCTTTTGATGGCCCACACTGCGGCCCATGCTTCTTGCTCATTGGAGTGCCATTTTCGCTCAGCGTCAGTAAAACGAGCACTTGCATAAGAGATAACATCTCTACCACCATCTGAACGTTCATGAAATAATACTGCTGCAACACCTAGCATGCTTGCGTCCGTTTGTAAAATAAACTTTCGGGTAAAATCAGGTCTGCATAGGGTCTTTGGCTTAGTCATCTCAACCTTGATACGCTCCATTGCTTGGTTAGCATGTGTGTTCCATTTAAATGGTCTTTTAACACTTAACAAATCTGTAAGTGGTGCTGCTAATTCAGAGAAACGAGGTATATACTCCCGCAGCCAGTTGCATAAACCTAGAAAAGCGCGTAATTGTTTTCTGGTTGTTGGGACAGGAGTGTCCATTACGCTAATCTCGTGTACCTTTTGTGCCTGGTTTCCGGAAGCTGTTACAACATGGCCCAGGTAGTCTATTTCCTTGGTGACAAGTTTACATTTATCGGCCGCACATCGAAGACTATACTGTTGTAATCTTTCCATAACCAACCGTAGATGACGTTTATGTGACTCCCAATTTGGTGAATATATTATCAGATCGTCTAAGTAAACAAGTACAAATTCTCGTAAGTAACCTGCAAGCACTTCCTGCGACATGATCTTCTGAAAGGTTCGAGGAGAACCCTTCAAACCAAAAGGCATAACTTTAAATTGATATGACGCGCCATCAGGCGTGGTGAACGCAGTATAAATCTTGGAATCCTCATCCATTGGCACCTGCCAGTATCCCTTCTGTAAATCTATTGTTGAGAATAACTTTGCGTTGCCCAAGTCTTTAAGTGTCTCATGAATGATAGGTAAGGGAGAAGCTGCATCTTCGGTGACGTCATTCAGTTTTCGGTAATCTACACAAAATCTATACTCGTCTTTGCCTTTCTTGGGAACCATAACGATTGGAAAGCTGTACGGAGATCTGCTTGCTTCAATTACTCCATCCGCTAGCATTCCTTCAAGTTGGGAGTATAAGTTACGTTTCTTAGCATCTGACAGCTTATAAGGTGGAAGTCTAATAGGTGCGTTATCCCGCAGTGTGATGGTGTGAGGTTGTAACGGCGCAGGACCAGCATATGGCAAGAAGATATCTTTAAATTCATCCAGAATCTCGTTCAGCTCCTCATGTTCGGTCCTAGACAATGTGGCTGGTAGTTCTGGAAACTCTACTTTTCTTGAATCGATACCAGCTCTTCTTACTGGCAAAAGGTGCGTTGTCATCCGTTCCTCTCTTCCAAAATGTAAACATCCTCGATACAGGTCCAAAACTGCCTGATGTTTAGCCAACCATTCTATGCCAAGAATTATGTCTTCACGGAGATCTTCTGATACCAAAAACTCCTCCTCCATTATTGCCTCCTGTACCTGCATCCTCAATGAAATCGTTCCCTGTACATCCATACGCGTACCGAAATTTGCCAACTGCAATTTTTTTATGGATGTATTTTGTACATTTCCCTCTACCAGGGATAACTTGATAAGGTTGTGGGATGACGCTGAATCCACCAATGCAATTCGCTCCTTGCCGCTTATTTGTATTCTTATCTTAGGAAGAACGACACGCCCAGGGTTGGTGATGATATTACACTCAGGAGTTACTTCAACTTCAATGGCATCGAAGTCTTCTACAGGCAGCCTCCTTGGAACATGCATATCCTCCACTTGGATATGTCCGTGGGATGTGTTATCCACGCTTTGTTCACTCTGGAGACTCCTATTTCCTCTTCCTTCACCATCCGAGTGTATCATCGCTTCGACAATAACTGTTTGTACTGCTGGCTCTTCGTCTGGGTGGGGTTCTTCGATGGTGGCCGTATCTCTTAATCGCGGTGCCCTTGGGTTGGACGAGGTCCGAACTGTCCTTGACCCGGGCGTTGTCCGTTTAAAGGCCGATTATTAGATTGAGAAGCTTGTCCGTTATGTGGAGAATTTCGTCCGTTTCGTCGAGAATCTTGTCCGTTATGCTGAGTGTTTTGTCCGTTATACTGAAAGCTTTGCGAGTTTTGTTCGTTGTTCCAGGAGTTATGATTGCGACCGTTATTTCGATAGTTACGATAATTGCGTCCGTTATTCCGAGAGTTATTTCCGTTGTACCGTGGGTACTGTCCGTTCCATCTTGTATTGTGTTGCACATTGTTATCGCCTCTTTCCATCTGCTCATCTTCTCTCTCCTCCCTGTGTGTTGTTTCCTGATGAAGAGCTTCGATTGGCGAGTCAATGTCATTCACCTTTGTCCATAATTCGTCAAAACTACCCCCGACGTTTCTTCCGATTCTTTCGCGATATTTCAGAGTCATAAGTCCGACAGTATGTAGGAGTGATGCGTGTTTCCAAGGTTTATCCCCATACACGTTGGAATATACCCGTGCTTTTCTTCCGAGAAATGCAATTCCTGACTCACGATTGTCTTGTTTATTTGTCAAGAAATGTGATTTGAGGCTCTCCCTGTATTCCTCACCGGTGTATCTTGTTAAAAAGAGCTTTTTGAATACGTGCCACCTAAAATGGTTACTTCCTATTCTCTGCCACCAAAACATAGCCGATCCCTTAAGCTTTTTAGCTACTTCTGCAACACGGTCATCTTCATGTACATCTACTTTATTGAAATAGGCCTCACAATACCTAATGAATTTTTCCGGAGATTCTTCAGGCCTCCCCTCGAAGTTCATTGGAACGCCGTCCCTCCTTTCGTTCATTACATATATGACCTCGCGCTGTATCGTTTGACTCTCCTCTTCATGTTGACTTCTAGACGTATTTGAATTTTCCCCGGACTCCGTGGTAGTTCTCCCCGAACTCCTTAAGTCCTCACGAGATACGACAGACATAAATACATATTTAAACAATAATAAAAATCCACCGATGCCTATAGTTGCACCACCCACAATAAGAGGAAACATTTTAAACGATTAATTTTATAAAACAATAATACAAATAATCAGGTTCGTTTTAGCGATTATACCGATAATAGGTATTTTTTCGCTAAATCCACCACGTTGGGACCGCCAATATAACGTGAGCTCCCGTGGTAGTACCTTGCCACGGCTAGCTTGGGGGCCACGTTACAAGATATGTTCCTCTTAAGTAGGTGGGTACTAATATACAAAATAAAAAAAATAATAATTATAATTATAACTACGATTTATTCAAGGGAATAATTTATATGCATGGACCAATGCAAAATAAACACAAACAATAACACTGACGTGTTCACACAGAAAAAAAAAAAAAAACACATGTAAGTACTATTATCATATAGTAATAGAATATAAGTAATGTACAAAAATTATAAATAAAAAACAATTACTTCTTCGTTGCGCTGGCTAAACGCGAGGGCGCGACCCTCAGCGATTGTAGTACAATTAACACAATGTCCATATATGTGTCACGAAGAGTCCAGTTGCAGTGCACAAATATAGTTCCCGATGAACAACTTCACAATGGAATATTTTATCAATAGTCTATTAATCACTCGTCGAATATATGATATTGCAATCAAATTAAAAAATTAGTCTCAGATGATAATAATGAAATTCACTTTTCAATTTATTTCTCAGTTTCGATGAATCACTTCTCACTTAGGTATTTGTATATCGTAAATACCTAGCAGACAAGGCGAGTACTATATCGGTGTTACGCGCACGGATGTTGAAAAACTTCTGAACTGTCGTCCTTGAACTGCGCTGGCTTATATAGTTCTCCGGGGCGGCAGACAGAGACAGAAATAAAATTGTTCTGTCTCCTTCTATGTCCTTGTACTTTTCTTCAATGGCAGTATAAAATAGTATGTATTTTAAATTTGATTGCTTTATCATAATATGAAGAATATTAAAATGATTAAAATGCGATGTTTTTTTTCTTTCTTGAAGTTACAGCCGTTTTTCGGAAGATAATTATCAAACAAGATTATTTACATACATTTGAATTATGGAACAAATACTTAACTTATCTTAACATATGCAAAATTATTTACAATCAATTTTCACCTAGATATCTACATCTCTAAACAACAATTTATTTAATTAAATACATTTTCGTTCTTTTGATATACATAGGTATCGTAGGATTTAAAACAATCGTTATGACCCTAAGATTATCATAAAGTTTGATCCTATACCTACCGATACAATTAACTTAGCAACATCAATTTATAATTTACATACCCGATCTACTTTGAATATAAAACAAATCTCAATTGTAACATATCTTCATAATATATTATTGAAATCATTAAATATTATTAGTGTACACCTCTGTCTATCGACAAGCAATTATTTACATATCAAACATTATTGTTTCTTATAATATCTAATTATTTACATACGTCCTCAATCAAATTTATAATTACAATTGTTTTGTTGAATATGCAAAACTTTCTTTATACCTATCTCAATGCCAGATATTAAGTCCAAATTATATTTTCCAATATAGTGACAATATCCCGTAAGGCGTGGGACTTGATAGATATTTATTAGATACAATGAATCAGTGATACAATTAATCATTGGATGAACACATCTATATAATTATAATAAAATTAATTCTTTCCGTACTAGTAAATATTAACTACCTACTATATTATTTACATTTTTACATATTTAAACATTTCTTTTACTCAATTATTTACTATATGCAATATTTACACAGGTTAGGTATATTTTAGGATCTCTCATAATGTATTATCACATGTACATCATATCAAAAATCATACAAAATAAATTACAATTAAAATATTACTATACCTAGCGCGGACATTAGTCATTATTATTAAACAGGTGTAAAAACAAAACACTTTGTTAAACAAAAGGGAATATCATAAAGCCATTAATATTTTTGTAGAAAAAGTTACAACAAAATAAAATTACCCAGCGGCTAAGTGAGTAGTCACCAGAACTCTCATTGTTATATGGGATAGTTATAATCCTGCCATTGTTTATTTAACTTTCACTAATATATACTTACAATAGTATCTAAGTGCAGGTAGATATATAGGTACATAAAAATAGATGCATCAATATTTGGATTTTTGTAGACTTTTTTGCGAACTCTATTATTTGAAATAAATATTCCCGTATCAACAAAACAATATTATATTCATCATAATGTTTTCCGTCATAACTAATTAGCAATGCATATCAACTTTATAAAATTAAATAAATAAATAAACTCTTCTATGTTTTACTTGACATGAGTTAGCTCATCATCTTGATGTGCAAAAAAGTTACAGCAAGAGATAGATGAATTAGCTGCAAGCACAAATAGAGAATTGAAATACGATTTTCTACAGAAGATGAAATATATGGATATGGTTGTGTCAGAGACATTGAGGTTGTGGCCATCAGTATTGGCGCTAGATAGAGGATGTTTAAAGCCTTATACGTTGCCACCACCTAATGATAAGACTACTAAAGGTTTGAAAGTAAGTAATCAAGTGGCGCGTAAACTCTGTGTGGATTGAGCCCAAGTACTGGACAACACAATTCTTCTCTGGTCATGGAGCATTCAATGCGTGTCTTCACCAGTTTGGGATAAAATCATCCCCTTCGTGTAATTTCTGTCACTCTGAATCCCAAACGTCGGAACATATTTTGTGGGATTGTTCCCACACCGACATCAGTAGGAAAAGAGAGGAGATGCTCGTTGCTGTTCGTGGTCCATCCTCTGGACCTGTAGGACATGCGGACTTAGTGGCCACAAGGAAAAACTTTTTCGCCTTCAAAAACTTCTGTACTTTCTTTGGTAGCCTAATATCCCCTTCAAGTAACTAGCGATACTGCATAGAGAAGAAGGCATATTCCTATTTCTTCCCTTCCCTTTTTGCACCAATTTTTTTGCTGTGTG
Source organism: Athripsodes cinereus (assembly GCA_947579605.1). Taxonomy (NCBI): domain Eukaryota; kingdom Metazoa; phylum Arthropoda; class Insecta; order Trichoptera; family Leptoceridae; genus Athripsodes; species Athripsodes cinereus. The sequence continues at coordinate 9,836,888 of OX388307.1, read as the reverse complement.
GCCGCTAAATCTAGAGTGCTCCCTCGTGGCAGCATTTCTCGGTTTAATGTGACATTAAATCCTGTTTGTGCATGTGTGTGTCGTTATGGAGATACATATCTCCAGGTACGGCACGAGGTATGTGGCGGGCGCTGCCCTTTAAAAAAAAAGTAATCAAGTATTGATTTGAAGTTTTTCTATTTCGAAAATACTTATATTTTTAAATTGCAATTTATCAGTTGACTCCTGGAATGGCAATATCGATTCCTTCGTACTGCATACACCGCGATTCTAGATATTTCAAGGAACCTGAAGTTTTTGACCCAGAGAGATTTTCTGATGCGAATAAACACAACATTAAATCTGGAACATATCTTCCTTTTGGGATAGGACCTAGAAACTGTATTGGTATGTTTGATTGATCTGTTTATGATTGTTCTTCTGCGAGTACCATATCAGTTTCCCCAACTTTAGCACTCAGTATGGAGAATGCCACTCTGTCCAGCGCAACACGGAACAACTCCTCTACCCATCATATTCCGACGCAATCTAGAATATTACATAGTTTTGACATCTGTCTTCTGTCTATTCTTTGTCTACCCTCAATATTGCCTTACAAGGTTAGATAGACAAGACGTTAATACATTATCCGCAAAATATGATCCAGCCTTTCCAGACACATTTCAGGAGTTCTCTACATGCGAAGCATTTGACATTATTAAATTATACAATAATTTCAGGTTCTTGCTTTGCTTTGATGGAAACAAAGGCTGTTTTGTACAATCTGTTGTTGAAATTCTGTATAATAACCATTGCCAAAACGGAGAATCCCATTAAGTTGAAACTGAATACGGTTAACTTCCATGCAAAAAATGGTTTTTGGGTTGGATTAAGGCCAAGAATAAAATAACACCGCATTTTCTATTCTATTATTGTATTATATAGGTATATAATATAATCATATCTACAACAAATTTAATTACAAAATACATAACATACAAAATGATAATCTAGCCACTGCATATCATCACATTTTTTTATGTCAATTGTTTTATGTTATGAATTTTTTGACACAATTGGATGTCGGGGACTTGATTTTTTACTTACTAGAAGTGTAGATGTCAAACATATTTTGAACTACTACAGATTAATCATTCCAACTTATCACACTCATCCATAGTCAACCTATTTGAATAGGTATTAACTAGGTAGGTATGTTGTATATGATACAAATACATAATGTGAACTTCCTTAAGGAGTGCACAACGATGCCTAAAGTCGTAAGCGTCGAAACTCTGTGTTGTGCACTCCTTAAGGAAGTTCACATATGTATGTGTATCATACCTACCTAGTTAATACCTATTCAAATAGGTTGACTATGGATGGGTGTGATCAGTTGGAATGATTAATCTGTAGTAGTTCAAAATATGGTTAATTGTTTTGTTGATTTTGTTACGTAAATGATGATGTGCTAAAAGAATAATATAAATAAATAGATAACCTATGTATGTTACAAGAAAAATAAAAAGTAAAAAGTAAATAAATGATATTGCATTGTTTTTATTTTTTGTTCAAATCTATCAATATTTCTGGGGATAGTCTGATTCTTAAGATTTTATTGAAGACAATTTAAAAAATGTATAAGCAACAACACCGTTTAGTTTTCAGCGCTTTCAACATTTATAACATTTTTCCATGTCATATTTAATTAATTATCAATAAAACATTAATTTAAGTATATCCACGGTGACTTTTTATTGGACGCGAGCCGGCTTTCAAGAGCTTCTGCTCTCATCATCAGGCTGGCGAAAAGTAAAGAAATTACAAGTTGGTAACGATATAGTATGTTATTGGATAGCAAAACAAAAGTGGTGATTAAGACAGTGATAACAAACAATTGAAATAGAGTACCGTTGTGGACGGATTTTAAGAAAAACATCTCTAGCATTTGCCTTTTAACGATATTGGGGAAACCACAAAAACCCATATCAGAGATGAGCATTATTTTTTTAAGAGGTAGCCTCTCTCTGAAATTTAGTATACATAAAATATGAATCTGCTTGATATAATGTTATGTTTTGATATTTATTTAATTATTTATTTTATTCTTCACTGCACATTGGTTACAATATTACATAATAAAATAGTGTCATAAAAATAACAGTTATACAATTCAATGTACAGAGGGCGAGTTTATCGCTAAAATGCGATGTCTTCCAACTAACTCGGATTTATATGAAAAAAAAGGCTTTTCGCCAGCCTGATGATGAGAGCGGAAGCTCTTGAAAGCCGGCACGCATCCAATAAAAAGTCATCGTGGATATACTATAAATGTTTTATTTATAATTAATTCAACATGAATTTCCACCAAGTACCGTCGGTTGAAAGTATCAACTTTAGCTTATTTATTTATTCATTCTTAACTGTGCATTGATCGCAATACGTACAATTTTATAGAAAAATGCATTAAAATAAGATATTATCGCAAAGGCGCGATCTCTTGTAACTACTTAACCCAAATCATGACGTCATCCACTTTATATTTTTTTTCTTAATGACGACGCAATATGCAAGTAGTTTATGATTGGTTATCATATGAATGCTTTTATGCAACACTGCATGTACCAATCTACATCAACCTCAAATTGTGATAATCGGCGTTTTGCATTGAGTTAACAAAGACATCAATTTGGGTTGGTGGTTACCTATCAAATATAACTTTACCAGAGGATTGATTCGCTTCAGCTGCTATCCAATAAAAATACGATTTAGTTGGGTTTGGTTTGCATTACGATTTAATTTCTTTAAATCATAACGTTTGCTAACATAGCATTTGGTGTATAATTGAACAAATCGAACATCAATTTACCTGCTGATTCATTATTTTTATATTATTTTGTGCATGCGTCAAACCTTCCACTAGCTCCAGGTAGGTATTTGAAAAATATGAATATTGTTTATAGGACCACATCGTTTACCGCATTTTTATGTAGAGGCGAGGTAGGTAATAAAAGCAAGGATGCGATGGCACTGTAAGGCAAATAAAAAAAAACTGCCGAATCATCATCAATACGTACAGGCACCTGGCACCTGTACATATTATTATCATATAGTAATATTATTATAGATACCCACTACTAATCATTTATCTTACTTTGTATCAGATTCGTAGAACGACGCATTGAATGATATTAGTGTTGAAATAATAATAAAAATTTTATCGATTATAATTGGACTGAGAACTTGCACGGGTTTAATATTATTAATTTATTAATTAAGTAGTAACATAATAAATATTTAAATCTGTTTTTTTTATTGTATTAGTCCCCAAGAAGTATGATTAGTGTAGTTGAGTATGAAAAATGTGAGGACCGAGTTCCATTAATGCAGTTTAGAAAAAAGCTCAGAGATTAGGTAATAATAAATGGATCTTACCGGTTAATATTTTGGGGCATTTTTTAACCCTTCTCTAATTTGTAAAGGAAATTGATGGAGTCCACTATGAAATCATATTATTGATGACACTACTATCCCATCACGGCATGTCCCACTATTGGGGTAGCTAGCAGACCAACCGCAAGCAATGAACATGCAAGTTGTCCTCTGCGTGCCAAAAAAGTATGAGCATTGTTCCATATAAATGTTTGTACTGTAGCTCGTTATCTGACGTGCAGATCACTTCTTCAGGATTAAAGGATTATATTCGTGTATGCAAATGTTACAGGAGTTCGTCGGTAGCCTGGAGGTAGAGTCTCGGCCTCGTGAACAAGGGGTCCGTGGTTCGATACCAGGTGCCGGCAAACTCCCCTTTCACGAAACAAGCTTTTAGTAGCTTACTTTGAAAGGTGTATAAGGTTGTATTTGGGTTTATAACAAAAACAAAACCCAGATATAGCTTTTAAAAACAAATATATTTAAAAAAAAAAATGGACCTAAAAATTAATCAGCTAGATCCATATTATTCATTTCTGAGCTTAACTAAACTTCATTCATGGAATTCAGTCCTCACATTTTGCATACCTACTCAATACTCTGGATCCCGATCTTATTCCACATTTGGATAAATAAAACACGAGCGGTTTTTAGTAGACGAAAATGATTGTTTTTTCAATATTTGCCTATTTATTTCAAATAACTTTGTTTGAATGTAGGTATATGTTTTTTAGATAATTAAATCGGTCCACGATTAAATAACACAATTAAAGTTTCCTGACAAGTACAATAAAATAATTCACAATTTAAGACATATTTTCACAAATCACTCGTCCCGGGTGGAATGCCTTAAATGAATAATAATGACATATTTTTTAAGATGCAATATTAAAAAAAAAATTATTAGATCGGTATGTAGGTATAACATTTTATGTAAATTAATTTAAAAGTATTAAAAAAAAATTATATTATGCAAATTGATTTAAATAAAAATATTATTATTATATGAACGCCGGTGATTCAAGGAGTCAAGGACTACCACTAACTAAACACTAACTAAATCAAAACATGCAAAGTATTCGGTCTCCTGCATAGAAACTTTTGATATATCAAATTCAATTAGTTTATTAACTTCTTACATTCTGGAGATGCCGTGATGGTAGAGATATAGAAAAATAATATGACTCATATTTTTCGATTTTATGGCGTAATACGTTTATGTATAACTCCATAATATCATGCAACAGTTTTGTAAACACAATTGTGGTGGGGGAATTAAATAATAATATTGCACAATAGCTCGTCAACCTCTAGATGTGGCGGTGTGGCAGAGCAATCAAAATATATTGTGTAGGTATGCCTGCGAACGTGTTCTTTATAACGAATGATGATAATAATATTATGATTACGTACCTACCTATCTAAATTTAGTGTTCAGATATTCTTAAAACATTTTTTGGCATATATGTACAAGTTTAGCGAGCTATAATATTGTTATCTTCTCGATACTCACTAGTAAGTGAGTAGTGTTATCAGTGTGTTAGCTGTAATACCTAGCTACATAACGTATGTCCATGTCGTGAATGTGAAAAATACTATAACTCGAGTGAGTAAATATTTTTTTTTCTATTTTTTAATAATTCATTCATACATATCACCACTGCGTATCCCATAAATGGGGTAGCCAGCGGACCAGCTGCTTTTAATAAACATTCAAGATTTCGTCCTCTCCTTGCCAATAAGAGTTTAGACGTTCAGGATGGGTAGCATACCTCATCGCTGAATTTCAGATAGTAATTGTGTTGTACGTGAGATTTAAGAAATGGGTAAGAGATCTATTCCTTTTTGGAGGCTCCATGGAAAATTAACATAATCTTTTGTTATTTATGTCCAAGTTTTTCTGATCATCAAACACATAATAATATTAACTTTTGTAACCATATTACTGTCCACATAATATTATGTACATTTATGTGCCTATAACATTATTTACAAAGCATTTTGCAGCATGATTACATATTGCGGCTCCATCATAATATTGATGGTGAAGGTCATTCATTGTTTATTTACATTCATTTGAATAATTATGATATAAAACATAGAATTTGTTTGGAATTTTATTGTATTCTGTCTGTCCATATAGTTTTTTTTTTTAATGAAAAGCTGGTAGCAAATTATAGTGTTTGTATCAAAATAAATGGAAACCGAGAAATTTACCGATAGGACAACTCACCAGATGATAATTTCCCGATAAATATTATTATTATTGTTATTCATTTAAGACATTCCACTCGGCACAAGTCATTAGTGACCCTTTTACCAACATATATAAATAACAATATATGTAATACTGGTGGGCTCATAAGTTGTTATTAAAGTATATACAGGATAACAATGCATACAGGGGCTCACATATTTTGGGATTGTTTCTTTTGCCGTTTGGAAGAACATTAATGTAAAGGTATAGAGGGGATTATTTGTGGGTACTTAAAATTTATACAGCGAGTTTCCTGTGTATACCAGAATAAGCAATCCCAAAAAAAGGGGCGCCCTGTATAAATAGAGTCCTATATTTACCCAAAAACAATTTCTGAGCGCACGCCAGTAATATGTTGTTCCATATTTGTAGGTGAATTATTCTCTCGGTGAATTTTCCTGCCAATAATTGTTATATAGGTGAATTGTCCTAAACTCGAAATATATGTATTTAAGGTGGTTGCTTGATAAATGTTGTTGCACAATCTAGGCATATTCATATTTTCATTTTTGTTTTCAGAATGTTTCTCTCTTTATTGCTGGTGCCAATGTACGCCTATTTGGGCGCCATGTGGACGGCAGTTGTGGGCTCCATCATAATTGGGATAATTGTTTACATAAAAGTACAAAACAATTATTTTCCAAAGAAAGGAATCAAAAGTATTCCATCATATATACCAATAGCTGGAAATACGTTTAAAATGGTGGCTCAAAGAGAGCATTTTATGGATTTTGTGATGCGGATGTACAAAACAATGCCAGAAGAAAAGTACGTGGCTTTTTAATTTCCAACAATTAAAATTTATGTTTTTAGGATAGTATGTTTACATATATGCTGACGTTTTGCACCTACGTCAGTATTAAAATATAATGGCTCACTTTATCAAACCTTTGAACAATTTTCTGAAGGACATTTTCACACCATTTTAAGACTATCCTTTCACATTTTTTCTTGGCGATTTCTCAGTCAGCAAATATGATAAAAATATTAAAATTTTATATAGAGGGCATTTTTTCTGTTGAACAAAACGTATGTCAGTAAGTGGACTAAGGGATTTTACACTTGATTGTTCAGCAGTTTTCTTTAATGTCCTTATTTATTTATCTTGCACAATCGTGATTCCAGGTACTTCGGGTTTAGAAATTTTACTACGCCAGTAGTCATTATAAGAGACTTAGAACTCATCAAACAAATTGGAGTAAAAGACTTTGAATATTTTATTGATCATTTGAACCAAATCGAAGAAAATGTAGATCCATTATTTAGTAACAGCTTGGTAGCGTTGAAAGGTAAAACTAGAATAAAATATTCGGTGATTAATATGCTTTTGTTGATAAAAAAAATATATGCTTTTGTTCATCATATTGTTAAAAATAATGGTATGAATATTCATTTATCTTAGGGCAGAAATGGCGTCACATGAGGGCAACATTAAGTCCAGCTTTTACAAGTTCCAAAATGAGAGCAATGTTTGGCTTCGTAAGTGATTGCGGAGATCAAATGGCTAAATTTTTCCTAAAAGAAACCGAAAAACCTGAATTTAAAGGTAATACTGAACAAGCTAAACATATCACGTACTTCCACGAGATTTTGAATGAATTTTCTAGAATAACAAAAACAATTTACATTTTTTATAATAATAATATCAATTTATATTTCTAGACATGAACTATGTAGATGTTGAATTGAAAGATATATTCACAAGGTATACAAATGATGTGATTGCTACGTCTGCGTTTGGAATCACCGTTGATTCTCTTAAAGACAGGGACAATGAATTTTATGCTATGGGGAAAAAAGCCACAAACTTCACTGGAGTCCAGCTTCTAAGATTTTTTGGATTGATTCTAATCCCCCGTGTTATGAAGGTAAATATTTCAATGTTAAAGAGTATTTAATTAGAGCATGTATCACAATCGTAATAGATTGAAGAAAAATTGTTACTGTAGTAAAAAAATACGAATATGGAATATGGAAAATAACGAATATGGAAACACTGGACTTATTTTTTGAATATCTATAAAAGATAATACAAACATTTGTTTATAAGGAAAATATCTAATTGTTACATAATAATGTTCAAAAGAATATGAGGGAATGGAAAATTTAAATAAACTTGGACCTATATTTTTTCAGCTGTTCAATGTGCAAGTGCTGAGCGCTTCCACAAGTCAATTCTTCAGGAACTTGGTCAATGACTCAATGAAAATGAGAGAAGAAAAGGGTATTGTAAGGCATGATATGATACATTTATTAATGGAAGCAAAAAAAGGTTATTTGAAACACGAAACAACTAAGACAGAAAATAAAGACGCTGGATTTGCTACTGTGGAAGAATCTGATATGGGAAAGGAAAACGTTAAAACAGGTATGTGTGCGCAGAAAATGTTAAAAGTGTGAAAAATGGTAACAACTTACCAAAATATATTAGGTTTGAAATATGGATTTCAAAGTAAAGAACATTTTACATCTTAAATTCAATTATGAGGTTTGCCACCTATCCTGAATGTCTTAATTTTTTTATTGGTATGGAGAGGATTGCGGCTGGTCTACTGATTATTCTGATTGCGGAATATTCCGTGATTGAATGGTGTAGGTATTATACATTTACATGGATTGTTTGATCATCGCCGGAGTGCCTGAGTGGTACTCTTTCTGGGTCCAACTGTCTGTTGGCTTCCTTCGTGGTATTTGCGTGGGTCTGCTATTGATATTGCATGTCTTTTATGTTACGCCTATTGGCTCATATTTATAGTGAAATAGCTAAATAAAATTGTAATTTAAATAAGCTGAACATACATATATATTTTAGCTTGGACTGATGATGAATTAATAGCCCAGGCATTTATTTTCTTCTTGGCTGGTTTTGAGACCTCATCAAGTCTCATATGCTTCTTGGGATATGAATTGGCTAGAAATGTAGATATTCAAAAAAAACTTCAGGAAGAAATTGATGAAGTAGCTGAGAAGAACAATGGAAAACTTACTTATGATGATTTGCAACATATGAAATACATGGATATGGTTGTATCAGGTTATTATATTAATTTATTTTATTTTATAAATTTCTTCCCTCATCCGACATCTTTACACCTATCTAAAATGTAATTGTGTTTTAAAAATTCTTCTTACTTTCTTTCAATGGTTAGATGTAAAAAAAACATCGATCTTTAGTCGTTCTTAACTTTTCATCTACTGTCTTTCGAAACTCTTAAGTTATTTTTCTTCCAATCTTATGTCCCATCCCAAATACTTTTGAAACGAAATTTGATAATTATTGTTTCTGGCAGTATCTTTTAATGAATTAATGCATTGGTTTTTTTTATTTATACAGAGACATTGAGATATTGGCCACCAGCAGTGGCAACAGATAGAAAGTGTGTTAAGCCATACACATTACCACCATCAAATGATAGCAGTCAAACAGGTGGAAAGGTGATCTAATTGATATTCACTTTACACTGCATAACACTCATGTATTTGTTTCTATTTTTATATATTTGTTTATTATAAATATTTCAGTTGGAACCGGGAGACGGGATTTGGTTTCCCATTTACGCAATCCACCATGATCCAAAATATTACAATAATCCAGAGAAATTTGATCCGGAAAGATTTTCAGATGAAAATAAGCATTTAATTGATCCTATAACTTATATGCCATTTGGAGTAGGACCTAGGAATTGTATTGGTGAGTGATTCTACTTATTTGTATATAAATGTTTGTTTATACACACCTTATGTGTGATGCTCGCAAAATCAGTGAATTGTTTTTGTTTTTATCATTTTAAAATCTATTGAGTAACGAAAACATTTTCACGGACAATCTTTGATATTAAAATTAAAGTACATTTTTAACTGATTTTTATTGTTTATAATAAAATTTATGTGGGATTGCGTAGGAAAAGGGTTATCACTTTTCTAAAAATACTTGTATTACGAGGCGACACGATTAAAAGTATTGCAGTTAACATAGTAAAACTATGATTTTATATTAATCGATAATAGTTGTTCTTTTTATTTTTTCAGGATCAAGATTTGCCTTGATGGAAGCAAAATCTGTAATATTTTATCTACTTCTTGATTTCGATATAATTGTAACAGAAAAAACACCGATTCCATTAAAATTCAAAAACGCATTCGCTTTCCTCCCCGTAGGAGGATTTTGTGTTGGACTTAAGCCGAGAAAAAAGACATAAAGCATATTGTTATGCATATAAAGACTTAAATAAATCATACATAGGTATAAAGAACTAAGTAGTAGCTATGAGAGAAATTTCTCCCATTTACATAAAAAAAATTGTTCTGTGATACTTAAGGGAACAAATTACACATAGATATTGAATATATATTTTTGTGCCTTTTTGCTACAAAGATATGATTGATAATATTGTAGAATAAAGCTTAATAATAATCCAAGAAATTTTGTTTAAAACATATTTATTTTGTTTAAATAAAGGTAGGTACCTACAATATTATACCCACTCATAGAGACTTGTATTCATTGTAATCGCCCTCCACCCCCTCTCATAATGATTGTAATGCATTATTTTTTTTTTTTTTTTAAAAGATATATCTGGGTTTTTGTTATAAACCCAAATACAACCTTATACACCTTTCACAGTAAGCTACTAAAAGCTTGTGTCGTGAAAGGGGAGTTTGCCTTTATTATACTTTAATAAAGGCGTACATATGAAGTGCAGCCCACTGTTGGTCTGATATCAAATTCAATCAGCTATGTTTTCAGTTCCAAGCAGAAGCAAAATAAATCTACCTAATTTGTCAGAAATTACCACACAAAAGACAATTAATTTATTTACCTATGACATTTTTTTCATAAAAATATATTGTGCTATTTGAAACGAATAAAAAATATTAAAAATCCAATTCACGAGAGATAAAATATGCGATAGCAATATCGGAAGAAGAAAAGTTGCTGGCAACAAAATAAATGGTTCGGTGCGACCAATAGTAGCGAATAGAAATATTTCTATCACAGCTAAAACGTTGGTGCACTCGGCTTTCTTAGTGCCAATACTGATATATGCAAGTGAGACTTGAACATTTCTGAAGAAGGTATGAAAGCTATATAAATGTAGTTGAAATGAGTGCATTGAGAAGGGTGTGCTAGAAGTCTGAAGACAGAGTGCGTAATTGTGTAATTAATTCGTGAAGATTGTGGAATGAATTCTTTATTCTGGGGTATTAACAAGAATGAAAGTGAGCAAATTACGGTAATTTGAGCATGTGGAAAGGATATACATATGAGGACAATATGACAAAGAACATATATTTGGTTGAGATGAATGGAGCTAAGATACAAGACCGTATGAACTAGAGCCTCGACGGACTTGTGTTGAGCACATTGAATAGGAGCATGAGGAATTGTATGACAATGACGAAAACGAAAAGTGTATGCAAGGATAAGAGTAAGTATAGTACCCAGAGGTAGCCAGAAAGGATTGATCTGGAAGAGAAACGGCGTGATGGTGATGATGATGATGATAAAACATCCAAAACAAGAAATTAGTGATTTAACTAAGTGCTTTAGAGGTAGGTCAGCTCTGTCTGTCTTATTCAGTCTAGGACATCCGGTCCTTTGTTGTGACATCAGCTTTCAAGGATAGCATTTCCTTAATAATAACTCTAAAGTTTGTACATTCACAGAGTGAAAATTCATTATGATATTATACTTTAAATAACACACAGTTTTCTTTTCACTAAGATTTATTCTAATCTCGAGCGCTTTCGTCAATGTTAATGAATTGACATTTTCAAGAGAACTTAAACAAAAGTTAATGTCTTACAATTTTCTTAATGTCTTACTTAGTTCTCTTGAAAATGTCAATTCATTAACATTGACAAAAGCGCTCGAGGTTAGAATAAATCTTAGTGAAAAGAAAACTGTGTTATTTTTTTTATTTTTTTTATTTATTCTATTTTTCACAATTACAAATAAAAACAAAACTTAACATAATATACCATTTACAAAGTATATGTAATATTTCCTTAATAGTAGGTACTAATTATAATTAATAGTTGAATATTGTTTTTATTAATTATAAAACATAAGTGCAATAAATTTATCAAAATCTGAGAATTAAGGTGGAACATAGTTAATTACCTACCCACATACACCACGATTTACCATAATCCTTAGTGGTCGGTTCCAATAATCTCTCTATCCATTACTAAATATATGTAAAGATTTTCAACTGAAAATAACGTATAGACAGATTATTGGAACCGACCGTAAATGAATTCGAGTTGTGAATTAACGCGGTCAATTATGGTCACATAGGTAGAAAAATAATTTGTGAACATATTAAACGTATTAAAAAAATGCGTTGCTTGGAAGTCGTTAAATATGTCTTCTAATTCTGATGACATTTAATATGTCTTCTAATTCTAATGATTCGGCGCTTAGTGAATTCGACTACACCACTCACCCACATGAGCTTACGCCATGTACAGTGGAAACGTCTCACGGAATAGACGTAGAAAAAACGTAACAAACCGGCGGAAAATCGTATTACTTCTTATAACATTTCAGATATATCTGACCAGTGTCCATCTGACAACAGACTAACAACCAATATAGTGTTGAGAGAAATAACAATATTTAATCTTTATTTAAATAGTGTTGTTAGTAATATCTGTTATTACAGACATAATATATCGAAGTAAGTATATTTTATCGATCTTTGCACTGTTACAGCCATAATACTTACAATCAGTCTGGCTAAGTTAGATACTTACTATCACAAACAGAGATTAATGTTATTCCGAATTAATGACTGCCTAAAATAATTTCCATCTGTAAATTGTTTTTATCGTAGCTATCGTTAAAAAATACATTAAGGAACAAATGTTACATATGTAATTGAAAAAATTGTAAATTCGGTACAATAGTAATGTTAAAATTTTCACTTTCTCTGATGCTTCAGGGGTAAGATGACATTAGATCACATTACAGTAAAGTACATTAATCTTACAATATTGAGTAGGCGCATTATATATTTGATTGTTTATTGAGTAAGGTTTTAGTTTAAACAGGAATAACTTCGAGTTCGAGTTCGTCGGTAGCCTGGAGGTAGAGTCTCGGCCTCGTGAACATGGGGTCCGTGGTTCGATACCAGGTGCCGGCAAACTCCTCTTTCACGACACAAGCTTTTAGTAGCTTACTGTGAAAGGTGTATAAGGTTGTATTTGGGTTTATAACAAAAAACCCAGATATATCTTTTTTTTAAAAAAAAAAAAACTATTCTCAGACTAGCCAGGACTTGTAAGCGAGAACTAAATACGTATTTTTGTGTGTACGGATGTTAAAATATAGTATCTATGTGTACATATACTCGTATTATTGTAATATTCACAAAACAAGTAGGTGCTTGAGTACGCATTATTGCTTTGTTATGTTGATAATAACATCTATGTTTTGTCCGTACTGAGTACTTACAAAAGGTACATTCTGTACGTGTGTTCGTGTATATGTAGGTACATTGGTAGATATGTATATTATTAGATATAGTAGAGAAGATAATGTGAATGATGTTTCTGTGTAAGTACACATTAGTAGCAATCATCATCAATTTATTGTTATTCTAATTGCTCATCAAGGACATTCTCATTATAATATATATAATTATTATTATTATTTATGTAATACATATACCTACACTAGTAATACGTACGCGTCAATATATATATTTAGTATCAAGTGCAAGGGCGAACTCAGGATTTTTTCTAAAGGGCATTCGTACTGCAATAAATAATAGTAATTTTTTAATGAATTATAAACCCAAATATGCCACGAACACCCTAATATAAAATAATACATACATAGCTTGTACTTGTTGTGAAGGAAGAATATGTAACTATTATTTGAAAAAAATGAACCCAGAATCTTCTGGCTGTACCATCAGCCTACCGAACACTTTATTGATATCTCGATTATTCAGTCTAAGTTGATTCTTGAATAAGATTGCAACCTGCGAGATATATATTTGAAATTTCATATTATTTAATAAAAGTTGGTTTTGAGTGGAAGTAGTTATCGGCTCGATGTTGTTTTTCACGATTCAATATTATTTATGGCTACTTTGATAATATTTTTGAACTTCTAGGAGGGAAGACTAGCGTCCCTTTTCCCATGGGTACATCAATGATGGATGATTGGGTGTGTGTCATTACAAAATTAACGTGTTAAAAATAATATATAAATATATATCGCATATTATGCAGACAACAAATTAGATTACATATAAAATACATACTTAGAAATCTCTAAAAAAATATATTTATAATATTATAGAATCACTTTGGTGTTGCTCAATTTCATTTGATTCCTGTATAATTTATAAACCACCGGATGTAATACACTCGTAGTAGCTATATATTGTTTGTGGTAACTGTTATCATAGTTTGCCAAATTTTTGCTGGTCATGTATACTAATACTTTATAAGCATATAATTCAATATCAATTTTTATCGGCCTAGGTACCTACTTGTATTAATTTATAACAGAATCAAATTACATTTTTTTATAATGCACAAAGTTATGAGTTCATCATACTTTTACATTACATAGACATAAATTTTACACTCTACCAGTAGCTCATCGTACTTCCTGGTGAAAAATACAAAAGACAAACTTGTTTTTGCTAATTCTAGCAAAATTTCAGAGATTTCATTAAAAATATTCTGTTAATACTTTCCGAAACAGTGTATAAGTAGTCAAAATGTGACTACATTAATTTTTCTACTTTTCAGAATGTTTCTAATCTCATTTCTGGCATCTGTATGCAGCTATCTTTGCATACCTTGGATTATTGTAGTAATACTAATAATGATTGGAATAATTGCTCGGGTGAAAAAGCAAAATAATTACTTCGGCAAGAAGGGAATCAAAAGTCTGACAACGTATGTGCCATTTATAGGAAATTCTATGGATGCTATATTCAAGAAACAACATTTTACAGAACATATAAAATACATTTATGACAAAATTCCTGGTGAAAAGTACGTATTTCACAGTTTCTCACAATTTCCAATAATTTTATTATTGACACTTTTGTTCTTCCGCGAACGAACTATAATACTAGAACATAATTTGTTTCGCAGCAATATGACTAAAAGTAGAACATGAATATCTATGACTACGGGCCTAGTTTTTTGCAATAAGCAGTCTTATAATCAATTTATTATTATCTATACTAATATTATAAAGAGGAAAGATTTGATTGTTTGCATTGAATAGGCTCCGAAACTACTAAACCGATTTGAAAAATTCTTTCACTGTTGGGTAGCTACATTATACCCGGGTGATAAAGGCTAAATATTATTTTTTCAAAAAAGTTAGGGATCCTTACTAAAACTCCAATCTACCCGTGCGAAGCCGGGGAGGACCGCTAGTTCTTTAATATTTTAAGTGTACCATAAGTAATCGAGGATATGCATCGCGGTGGTCCAACTGATTTTATTTGAAAAGGGTAAAAACATTAAACGAGTTGGTCCTTATTGGTACGTACGACGAATAAAGTTCCACATACTAAGAAATTTCGTATACCAATCTCTTTTTCGGAAAATCGTACATAATTAATTGAATTAATGAATCTCCCCAAAGCACGAGCTACGCTCAATTTTGGGGAATAATTGTATTAGGAAAATAAATGTATTGTGTTATTGTTCGATTATTGTAAAATGATATTGTGTTTAATAAACTATTATTATTATTATTATTTTATTCTTAATACTAACTCTAATAACTTAATACTAAATTCTATTTAGAGAATAAAATATGCTTTACAAATTTGCAGGTATTTCGGATTATGGTACTTTATTCAACCGATAATATTGATAAAGGACATAGAAATCATCAAACAAATTGCAATCAAGGATTTTGATTATTTCACCGATCACATGAGCAGTATGGATGAAAAGATTGATCCAATAATGGGCAATAGCTTAATAATGTTAAAAGGTAATTGAAGTCCCAGAAATCATAAATAATACTTGCATACGAATGTAGTAATTTTGTCGAAATGACAGTTGGTATATTATAAAATTTTATGTATCTTTTTCTTGTGTTTGAATTTAGGTCAAAAATGGCGTGACATGAGAGCTACCATAAGTCCTGCATTCACCAGTTCTAAAATGAGAGCAATGTTCGATTTCATGAGCGAATCGAACAATCAAATGGTCAACTTCTTTCTGAGTGAAGCAAAGAAGCCTGAATCTAAAGGTTTACTCAAAATGATATCAAGGAATAAATACTTTTCAAAGAAATGATATATTTTTAAGATTTTGTTTATTCGTTTAAGATAAGGGTTATGTAGCCGTTGAGCTGAAGGACTTATTCACCAGATACACAATTGATGTTATCGCTTCAGCGGTATTCGGAATTAATGTTAACTCTTTCAAAAACAGGGAGAATGAATTTTATACTATGGGGAAAAACACGACAAACTTCACAGGACTGCGTATGGTGAAATTCTTTTGTTTAATACTAATACCTCGAATAACGAAGGTAAAAAAAATATAATTCATTTAAATTAAATTACTTTATAAATAATTCTCGTTTACTCCTTTATATCTTTAATAGTATTATACTTTTCTTGAGTAAGCTTTCTAATTTTATTGATAAATCTTGCAAAAATTATACACAAAATTGTTGTTGAATAATTGTATATGCCCCTTGGTTTTCAGTTTTTTAAAGTAAAGTTTTTAGAGGCAAAAACTACACTGAGAAAAATACTAACGAAATTTCACAACGAATCATTGGTACGTACTATCAAATTAGGACCAGAGTTCGTAACAACGATTCACTAGTACAGATCTATTAACTTCGCAACCAATTCATTGGTACATTTACCAACAACTTCTTCACAGTGACGTCATCAACTTGAAGTTGGCTGCCGAACGAATCGTTGGTAAGAATCAATCGAATTACTTGTCATACTTACGTAGGTACCTCTACATGACCTTGCTTGTAGCTGTCAAAGTCCAATAATATTAATCGCGATTAGTTGTAAAATGTGATCTATTTTTCTAATAACACTATAATTATTATTTGAAAAAATCTAACAAAAATAATAATATTATTAGAATAATTATTCACATTTTACAAATAAACATTGTGATTAATATATAAGTAAAAAAAGTAGCAAGGAAATAAAAATGATTTTTTTCTTTTAAATTCTTATGTAATATAATAATTTATTAAAAATTTCAATTAAAAAAATATAAAAATAAGGACAATTTATAAAGACATAATAAATATATCATACGAGTATTATAGAATTCTTCCAAAGGTCGTGCAGAAATTACAACTCTTTCTTCAGGGATGTTGAATTTTACTTATTATTATTATTCACAGGCATTCCACCCGGTACGAGTGGTTTGTGAATTTTACTTATCATCATTGCCAAAACTCAAAGGTGCTATTTCTAGATCTCTTCAGGGTGTTGATGATTGTCTTGAATGTGGTGAGGTTCCCCTCCCCCAGTTTTTATTCAGAGAGGACTGATCCCCCCCCCCCCTGAGCATCAGTCATTGCTTGTGTTTTTTTTTGTAATAGCGTATTCATTTCACGACTGAATGTTTTTCTTTTTGCCTTCATTGTTATTGCCTCGATCTGCGCAATCGAGTGCATTTTGTTTTTATTTCTTTTTGTTCTTGGAACTTAGCTGGAACATAGTGTTGATAATATGATGTAAAATAATTTAACAAACTTCACTGGCTTGCAAACCATACAATATTTAAGTTATACTATATAATCTGTAATAGCTGTTTGTTTGTATTTAAGTGTATTAACAAAATAAATAAATTGATTGAGTCGACGTTGATTTTGTAAAACTCCATTATATTGATATAATGAAAACAAATTTGTTCTTGGTTTTACTACGATTTATTTGTTAAATAAATTACCAGGTTTCGACCTATGAGGGCATTGTCAAACTAAATTTACTATAGGCCGTGTTGTTACTTAAATACTATGTCTTAGTAGGTAGGTATAACAATATATTCTTAGAGCAAAGGTTTTATATAATGCAAAAATTATTGAGGGAAATTCAGAAAGAACAGTTGGTTGTGTTGTATATGATTTAAATTATATTGATTATAGAATCAATTAAATTATATAGATAATGTGACATTTTATTGGTAAAGATTAAGGAAGACAGTAGGCTATATTTATATCATTTACAAACAAACTTAAAATCACAATTTATTCAAATCAACAGTTTAGTTTGACAATGACCTCATGAACGAAACCTGGTAACTTATTTAACAAATAAATCGTAGTAAAACCAAAAACAATTTTGTTTTCATTATATCAAAATAAATAAAAAAAATACAAATTCTAATCATACCACTTTGTTGCTCTACGGGAGTTATTTTATTTTGGTATAATTTCTCTGCAACATTTTTCTATGGGAACAAAAATTTTTCACGCTGATAGTTGACCCTTTCTGTTTGAGTATGAATGCCCCAATTCTACTAATTTGTTTTCTTCTAGCCTTTTGATAATTCCATTTGACCTTTTTTCTGTAAAAGTAAAATATATAACTAAAAGTTATTTTTGAACCCGAAAAAATAGAAATTAAAATAACAGAATTTGAAGTATACAAACCAAATCTAGTGCAACAGCTTCACCAATTTGTTGATGTTCTGCAACATTCTGTAAAGTACAAATTTTAGTTAATCGTCAATAAAAACTCAAATTTGGCTTGTAGATAAAACAATTATTGCAAATTAAACATCTCATACCAACTCATCATGGACTGGACTTTATAAAGATTCATTATTTGTTGAGCTGGAAATGCTTTTGCTCGTAACATATTTTATGTATGTATATGCTTCTCTCGGCTAGAGGGACATCAAAGGAGTGTAGTCAAGTCAAAAGATTCTGCACGTGGGGGTTTTTGCCGGCCGGTTCTTCAGGCTGCCCATCATGGCACCTCTTGTGTGGAGAAATTTGTTAGTGTAGAAATTTAATCGGATAAGTCCCCAGATTTCTGAACTATCCAGGAGGACAGTGGGTCTCCTTCAATGTATATACTCAATCACAACCTCGTTTGTTTCCTCCGCAGTCTAAAAGTACAAAAATGATTTATTGAACCAAATGATAACTAATAAAGTTGTTCATTCACAAACAAAATCAATTTTAGTTCAATATTACATACCAAATTCATGGTTGAAGGTTCACTTTCATTTCATCACATGGTTTTTAACATTACATTCTGTAATCTGTGAAGCAAAAAATATTCATTTAATTAAATAATAACCTTATTAGTCCATCCACAAGCACTCAAGGTTAGTTCAATGTTACTCACCAAATGGTTACTTGATGGTAGACTTTCATTCTGTAATTCCACGTTATTTTCCACATTGCGTTTCATCTGTAAAGTAAAAACATAATTATATCAAAACCATTGATGCTTAAAATCATATAAAAATAAAAGTAAATAAGAAGAAATTACAAAGGTTTACCTTGCATTCCCATGACAGATGATTTTTTCGTGCCATAATGCAATATTATGAGGGATCTTGATTTAAATGTGAGTAAATGTTTTTACAATAATCCTCAATCCACTAAAAAAAAACATCGAAATACGAAAACGGCTTGACAGAAATCAACAAAACACAACGGGAAACCAATGAATGACATCGAATACTAGTGTTGCCATTAGAGTAATTAATAATGACCAAAGTACTGTTTTTTTTTTATCAAAATATTTCCACTTATATTGATATAACACATTTTACAACCATTCTAATGTATTCATTATATTAAATTACAATAAATAAGTATTTAGTTATTTGTATAATAACGAAAATACTACAAATAAATAAAACAATATTGTACTATTGAAATACGTTTCGTCAATCATAATGTATTTTTATGCGTGTGGCAATTTCACAAGCCATATGTTCTAACCTGACTATGATTTTAAACCAACTAGCGCCATACACGGATGTTTGGGTAACTAAAAGATTGGTAAGCGCCGAACGAAATATAGTTAATGGTAAAAGCGAAATGAATTGATGTTACGTAATGTTGAATTTGATCTTTATGTCATATTATATCAATGGTAAGGCGAGCAAAACAATTTATTGTGAAATATCAATTGAATTTGGAGATGTACCTTTTCTCAGTGTAGTCTCAGTTGAATGTCGTACCTACCAAAGATTTTATACGTAGTCTCAGTTGAATGTCGTACCTACCAAAGATTCTCATGACAATGGTTTTCACCGACCAGCCCAACAATCCACCCTCCTCCATCCCCGTAAGGAGAAAAGACCCCCAACTTCTGAGATATCCAAGTATGTAAGGAAGTCTTCAACGTTCAGTCATAAATCTGCGATAAACTCGCCCTTTGTATATTGATTGTATGATTGTATTTGCTTTAAATGTATTTTTGTGTAAATTTGCTTGTAATCAATGTACAGTAAAGCATAAATAAATAATAAAAAAAATTACACTACCAATTTTTTTTTGCAGTTTGGAGTGATGATGAATTAATAGCCCAGGCAGTTGTTTTCTTCCTAGCGGGGTTTGATACGTCATCGAGTTTCTTATGGTTATTGGGTTAGGAGTTAACAAAGAATCCTGATATTCAGAAGCGTTTGCAGGAGGAAGTTGATGAAATTGCTGAGAAGAATAATGGAAAAGTTACGTACGAAGACTTACTGCACATGAAATATATGGATATGGTTGTATCAGGTGTATATATTTTCTATTGCATAGAATATTTTAAGTTTAAGGATTGATATGGCATCCAATAAGAAACCGTATTTAAGGTAACGTATATTTCTTACTGATCGTCATTTCATAAATTGTCCCAGTTTAGGATATTTTCAAACAAATAGGACTTTTGTTGATAAACAATATTTGTTGTTCGATGAATTCAACTCGATTGTGTTCCTATCTATGTAAAAATAAATCACGGATCGCTATATTGTGCTTTTCCTAAAATCACATTTTTTTTATTTCTTGTTTTTATAAACACGATATAATTAATTTAATCTTATATAATCTTTACTTTACTTGCAGAAACATTTCGATATTGGTCTCCTGTAGCGACTGAAAGAAAATGTGTGAAATCATATACATTACCGCCATCCAATAGTGATACTGGAACGGGAGGAAAGGTCATTTTTATAATAAAGATCTATTTTTTTTATTTTAGACAGAGAATATACTAATTTATTACCATACTTTGGGTTAGTTGGAAGAGATCGCGCCTTTGCGATAAACTCGCCCTCTGTATATTGATTGTATGTAATTTTGATGTATACCTTTTATGTAATTGTATTTTATCAATGTACAGTAAAGAATAAATAAATAAATAAAATACTTGCAACGGCCAATGCTGGATTACTAGAGAAAACTTTGGTTATTTTTTTTAGTTATGATTATGCAGCTTGATTAGGTAGGTACTTGCCACGTCAAGCATTCCACATGAGGTTTTTGTAGCCATTTATTTATTAATATAAGTTTTCAAATTATATCCTTAATGTGAAAGCGCCAGTCACTAAGAGTAAATTCGTGGATTCTTTCAATTTCAGCATAAAATATATAACAGTAAAAGACCATTTTAAATTACAGGTAGAACCAGGGGATGGAATTTGGTTCCCTCTCTATGCCATCCATCATGATCCAAAGTATTTTAAAGATCCAGAGAAATTTGATCCAGAAAGATTTTCAGACGAAAATAAGCATTTGATAGCTCCATACACTTATATGCCGTTTGGATTAGGACCTAGGAATTGTATTGGTAAGGTCAACTTTCAAAATTGTAAACTTTCCGTTACACAATCATATTCTCTAGCATTTGATTCGAGTCTCTTAATTATCTTACTAATAGTTTAAATATCATTTTTAGACATTTTTATATTATTGTTGTGTAGATAAAGCTTAGAATGCACTTTTTGTAGCGAGGTAGTGTAACGTATTTAATATTTTTTTCGTTTTATTAAATAATGAAAATGTTTGATTTGCTTTTGATTTCAGGATCGAGATTTGGTTTACTAGAAATTAAATCAGTCATATTCCACTTACTCCTACACTTTGATATGATTGTTACAGAGAAGACGAAGATTCCAGTAGTATTGACAAAAAGCGCAATTAACTATTCTCCAGAAGGAGGCTTTCATATTGGTCTAAGACCAAGAAATAATACTCAAACCAACATACAGCGCTAAAACATTATCTACTTCCTTTTCCTTTGAGTCTCTTTCTGGAAAAAGATTTGTTGTCTCCCACTCTTTTCTGTAAGTTTTCTAGAATCCTGTAAAAGGCAGACGTTCGTAAAATACCCCAAAGTAAGATATTTAATATCTTTAAATCAGCTATGACGTGTGCCACTGATCCTGAATGTTTTAGGATGTACTGACATGGAGAGGACGACTTGCATGTTTGTTACATGCATTTAGTTCTTTGGCTATCCTACTTGTGGGAAATGCCGTGATGGTATGTATGAATAAAGCTACGTTAACCATGAGTCGTACAATTAGATTTTTTTTCAAATATAATTAACTTAGTCAACCACCTTTAGTACGCACAGTAGCAAAAAAATAGTTTTGACAAGGTTATATAAGGTAATACCCATCTTTAAAATATTCTCAAATTAGTTTTAAGGAATGAATTGTGAATATTGTCCCAATTAATAAATTTGAGAGGGAATGTTTAGTAAAAATATACTTGAATGGAAGATACATCGATAAGAGACAATAAAATATACCTATATAAAATACATGTGTTTTCAATTATCATATAACCCTTTTCCCTTTACCATCGTCCAAGGGTTGTGTAACAAATCTATCAAATATTTGTCATGTAAACTAGAAAATTTTGAACCAGCACTTTGGTAAAAAAAAAACTGTCGTTTGGAACACCTGTACGTTGCTAGCCTAAGAATATACATGGTAATATTTTTCATCTAAGGAATCATTTCTTACACATTTTCATAAATTTTTCTCTACTACTACTGCACCATCACGGCATGTCCCACAAGTAATAAATAATACAAGAATAATTGCAAGTAATAAATATGCAGACTGTCCGCTCCGTCATTCAGGATGGATGACACGGATACTGGAAAATTTACAAAAAGAGACTTATTTACCTTTACCGGGAACTTCTACTACTTGTTCTCACTGTTTCACTTTAACCATGAGATATATTCTAGTCATTATTTGATGTATCCACATATTTCACAATTTATATTAAAATTACGTCAAAAATTGTAACGCATTAGCAAAAAAGATGCAGTTATTATATTTGATTATCTCATTTAGATTAAGATATTTCTGTCACATCATAATATCAGGTATACCTATAGTATGTATTATTATTGTTACTTCAATAATTATCATTCGCTTCAACAATACATTTTACTTAGTTATCAAACTGTAATGAGTATTAGATAATTATAATATGTAATATTTACAACAATAAACTCTGTGTGAACGAAGTTAGATAAACAAGACTACAAACATACATAGTGCCTACGTATAATATAAGTATGACTGATATCAACTAAAAATGTTATTCATACATTGTTATGACCATGCAAAAGTATTTGTACTAAATAAATAATAACTACGCAGACATGACATTATGTTTTTTGACATATCTCACACACTTTCACGATATTTATTTTTCCAATCCTCAACATAAAATTCCTGTATTCATTCATACCATCAGATCCTCTCCTTTTCCTCTTTCCCTTTTCCTTCCTTTTCTTGTTGTACGTGTGCTTTTTATATTTTATCTTATTTATATTATAGGTATATTTTATTTGTAATTTTTTTGTTTTTTAGCATCTTGTTTGGGGTTTGTTTTTATATACTATTATCTATATGTATTTTCTATTGTTTTATTTTTATTTATTTATTATTTTATTTTTTCGGGTTGGCTGAAAGAAATCGCATATGCGATAAGCCCGCCTTTTGGTAATTTATTGGAACAAAAACTTGTACACAATATATATTGATGCCAATAAAGTTTTATTTATTTATTTATTATTTATTTACCTTCGCAGCATTTCTCATGAGTGGGATATCCACCGTACTATCTACAAGTAAAAAATGTGCAAAACATCATCTCTGTGCCAATATTACCTAAGACATTCAGGATAGGGAGAACACATAATCGCTGGATTGAAGGTATTAAATATCTTTCACGGGATGTTTAACGAACGCCTGTCTTTTACAGGACATGAAAAATTGGGAGACATATTCTTTGCCAGGGACTCCATGGAATGTCGACATATATTATATCTTGTTATTTATCATTTGGTTTAAACTCTCCTTAAACGACACAATCTCTTAGCTTGCTGTGAAATGTGTATAAGGTTGTATTTGGGCTTACTACAAAAACTCTTTTTAAAAAAAAGATATCAGAACAGAAGTGAAATTTTCAAGGGATATTCTAGATAAGACTATTAAATTATTATTATTACTTCTTTTCTTTTCGGGTCCGGACATTAGTTAAGACTAAGAAATCATTAGGTATATTAAAAATGTTATTCATTGTATTTCTGATATGTATTACTATTATGTTCCATCAAATTTTGATATCGTAACATTCATAATATGGAGATTTTTAATCCAATTTTCATAGGTAGACTAAAATCAGTTTATAAAAATATAAATATATACATTTTACATGGTGATATTTCTATAATAAACACTTTACTTATTATGATTGTCGTCAAATATCTCGATTTTTTATGTCACCAGTCTTTTTGATCATTTCTGCGTAACGATATAAAACTAACGCTCAACTAGCTTATAAATTATTAAAATTTATAATCAATATTTTACGTTGACCTTATTTGGTATCATAATAAACTTGGCTCATAAAAACCACTTTAACTTGTTATCTTTTTAATACTTAAAATGACTAAGCATTTTTATTTATCAAAAATAAAACGCTTTCATTTGATTGTATTTATTGTGACCTTGGCGTGGCGGAGAACCCTTAGTGTTTTGTGGGTTGGGGGCGCAGTAAGCCGAGCACATCCTGTGGGAATGCTCTGTGATGAACGATGCTAGAGATGCAATGATAGATTTGAAAACACTAATATAATTTGGGGAGGTTCTGCAATGCCTGAGGAACCTTTAGGCATTTTAGGTATTTGTAGATGTGTGAGTATCTCGTTGGGAATAAATATGTTTATTGTTTACAGAATAATATAATTTTAATAAAATACTCTACTAGTTTATTGAATAATATCATTTTGTAGGCACACGTAGTCAGGAAAGGATAAAAGGAATATGTGAACAACCACGTGTCGGAAATACCCGCTATGTCTACGTGACTTTTTTCAGAAGATAAATTATGTCATCTCTGTTATTAACAGCACTGCGAATAGTAATGCGAATATTTCACTGTAGAAAAGACAGGCTATTGATTTTTTGCATTGTCGGAACCATTATGAGATAAGAAATTTTGAAGACAATGAGTAAGAGCAGAGTTCGAAATATCAAATATTTGGGATACAAGCATTTCTCATCAAAGTTTTTAAGAATGAAAATAATTATAAATAAAGCTTTATTGGCAACAATATATAATGTGTACAAGTTTTTGTTCCAATAAACTACCAAAAGGCGGGTTTATCGCATATGCGATTTCTTCCAGCCAACCCAATTGTGTAATTGTTAAATATTATGATAGATGGTAAATTATTTTGAAGAGCACGTCCATCTGGAGCGGATGATAGCATATAACAATTTGGTAAAATTAGAAGAAAATTATGTTCTGATTGATCGTACAGGAAGAATGAAGGGTTTTTTGGAGTTCTTAAAATAAATTAACGTCGTAACGGAACCATTTTAGTTTTATCACGAGATACATTTTGCCTTGAATAATCGATTGAACTTTTTCTAGAGACATGAGTGCAGGGCTCAGTGAAGCTTTTTTTACCACACTGGCGTAAGATAACGTGTATTGTGGGTAAAGTTTGGAGGCTTAAAGCTATGTCATATGTGCATATCCCTTTGTCTTTCATATTCCGGACATGATACGCTTTTATACTCAGTCGAATACTATGCGGGTCTCCGGCAAAAATACGTCCTACAGTCACAAGAGCACACAAATAAGAAAAAGCGTTCAGCTCCTCTCAACCGAATTCATATTCAAATAAAATAAATTCCACTCTGTGGTTCATTATCTGGTGGAAGCCTCATTCACATAGGGAACAGAAGATAAACTCCATCGGTGCATATAGGTATTCTGCACATCTATCATGCCCTGATCATATGAAAATGCAAAATCCAGAAGACATTCTAGGGTCACAACCCTCGGAACCAATGAACAACACAATTTTTATATGTGAAGTAGTCCAGTATTACATATTATTACATACTCATTTAGTACTCTTTTTAATCATACAAGACGACGAATCGACTTGATAAGGGCGATATAAATATTTGATTAAATTCGTAAATAAGATAAGATGGTTTAATTAAATCGTAATTGGTGAATTTTTTTTTGTTTAGATAACGATTTCCAATTTATTGTGAAATATCAAAAACTAATAAAGCCGGTTGATTAGATTAAATTATTGCAATATGTTTATAAAATCTATTTTTTATTTATATTTATTTATTTAATATATTTTATTTTATTGTTATAGATTGAGTACTTGTTCTTCATCTAACTCGTTGTGAGTTCCAAAGTAAATTCAATCTAAAGTGGGCTACAATAATATGATATTGGTCGCAGTGTATTACACACTTCATAAAGATAAATTACGTAGGTACCGTCCTTAGTAAGACTTGAACGAAAACGGTAACCAATATAATTTAAGTCGTATACGTATATTTTTATGCACGAATGAAGATTTTTTTGAATAATGAGCTTAATGAAATTTAATTTCTAAGTAGCAATATACACTATAATTTTAAGATAAAATATTTATAATTTTTAAAATGAAACACGATATATAGTTATTCCACTATTGACTTTATTTATTTTTGCGACCCGGCTTTCAAGAGCTTCCGCTCTCATCGTCAGGCAAAAGTAAAATATTTATATTAAAATTATGTGCACTCGCGCAAACATTTAAGATCTTTTTTATAAAAGATCAGGAGTTCCGCAAGGTTTGAGTAAATTTCTCTTTTCATAGTAGGTATTCATTGTAGTTAGTGTACAAGTTGTTTATTTCATTATTATTTCAATATAATGTCAAAGGGAAGGTATAAAAAATTAACCAAATGAAAAATACAAATTCTATTTTTTATTGAATAACCTGAATAATAATCAATAATCTGAAATTGTCAAAAAAGGAGAGATCTTTTTGAATTACTAATTGCAATATATTGCACAACGTAGTATACATATTTTACAGTGCATTTCATCAGATAAATTTTAAGTCTCGCACCACATACAAGTAGTTCTAGGAAAATTGTGAGTCATCGATAAACGATCGATTGCACACCGTATTGATGTTTCGTGCCAATTTATAAATTTTCCTTTATCGTATTGATTTTTACTTTTATATATAATAATAATAACACTTGAAGATCATGAAGAATTGGTGAGCTTATTGCCTGGAGGCAATATCTTCCAGCTAACCAAACTACTAAATGATACACATAAATGTATTATTACATATATTCTATTTTTGTTAATATTGTAATGATAACCGAATGGGCTTTTCTAAAAATAATTTAACTTGATACTTAGACACATATGAATAAGACATTGCATTGTGTACTCCTTGTAATTCTATATTATTTAATTGTGTTTGATATGTATTATTATTATTATTTGGATGATTTGTAAAGCGCCGTTTTGTGAAAAAAAAAAATCCACCTCAAGGGCGCTCTTTACTAACTAAGGTTGTGCTTGGATTATTGTATATTATTAGTATTGTATGTATTGTCTGTAGTGTTCTGTTGATTGAATAAATAAAATAAAAATAAAATAATAGGTTTGTTGTGATTTCCTCACGTGGTTTTCTCATATACCTAACAGCTGTTACCTGCAAACTGTAACCAGTCGACGTCACCACAATCAAGCAATTCCTACATACTTAATGGATATTTGAGTGTATATTTATATGAATTGAATTCAATGCGAAGCCGTAGTTTATTCATTACGGCCACAGCTTGCGGATTGCGAACATATTATTAGCGTTGACTAAGGATGCCAATTGTTGTGAAACTGTGAAAATTATAATAATTGTTAGTAAACACTTAAATCGACAGTAATTATTAATAATATCTCGGGTACCTACCTTATACTTATAAACAATTGATAACTAATATTTAAATACCTTCGTGTTCAATGTAAAGAGTGTTTTATTTGTTATAATAATAATAATAATATAACAATAATAAACTTTATTGCACAAAAAAAATAACATGAAAACATTCAATTTAACCATACAAAAAAAAAGTTGTGCAATGGGCGAGTTTATCGCAGAAGCGCGATATCTTCCAACTAACCCATCGTGTTATCTTATGTCATGTTATCTTATCTATTTACTCTTCATTTGTTGATTTATTTGATATAATATTTTTCCGTTCTTTGTAATATAATATGTTCATTGTAAATAGGTTTTGGTTTATTTGTCTAATTGAGTTATTCATACTATTATTGACAATAGTACTTAATGCACTCAATCATTTGATGTACCATACATTTTTTTAAAGGATCCTTCAGTTATCATAGTTTTAGTGTTATTAAAGTTTTGTTTTCTGTGTTTTTTAACGGGTGCAAAGAAAATAAATCTTTTATGTGAATTATCCCATAACACAAGGCATTGTGAATTAGTGGGTGTCTCCTGCTACATTTCAACCATTTTTTTTATTTATTTTAACAACAGTTCAAACACTAACTCTATTGCCAATATTCAGTTGTAGTTTGCCATAGAGCACTGGCTTCTCAATCTGTCATGGAATAGTTTAATATAGTTTAAAAAAACTTGTTGCAAGTGCAAGATCGTGAATCATGATAGGAATCACATTAATTCAACTTTTTATAACTCATTGAATGTTGTAGGAAGATACACTATAATTTTATTGTTTAAGACTTTTTCAATGAGAACCCAACGAAAAAGTGCCTACAAACATAATTTCTCACTAATAGTCAACTTGTAAATAACCAATTGTAAACATATTTAGTGCGCTATTATCTAATATGTAACTTGATTTAAAAAAAGGGCGAGTCACTATGATTAGATTTTCCCTATGTGTAGGTATCAATTTAAAATTTAATATCGAATAACCACATTGCTTTGCATATTTAACAATAAACTAATTATAACTTCTTGTGTTAACTTGAAGTCGTATGAATTTACTTGATTTGGTTTAATTGATAGCCTGGTGTCAAAAGCCTATTTCCAAAAATGAACTTCTTTTTTTTCAGACATAAAAAAATGTATTTTTTGATAAACTTATTTTATGGAGCAGTGGGTGTAATTATAATCACATTAGCTTTAGGCTGGTGGGTGAATGGCTACTTTAGGAGACGAGGGGTTAAGAGCCCTCCCGCATACCTGCCTTTTGTTGGAAATATGATGTCTTCAATAAGACAAAAAATACACTTCAAGGATTTTGTATACGATGTATACAACCATGATCCCGAAGAACGGTATAACAATAAACCAATAAACATAATAACAAAATTATTTTGTCAGTTAAATTGAAGTATTTTTTTAATACCTATTATAATTTTGACCTTTCAAAACAGATACATTGGGATACTTCAGTTCACTAGGCCATTATTTGTCCTGAGAGATATAGAGTTAATCAAACAAGTTACAGTTAAAGACTTTGATCACTTTCTCGACCATGTTACATCTCTAGGCGGAGATGCAGACCTTGTGTTCGGAAATAGTCTTTTCAGTCTTCGAGGTAGGTAGAAGAATTTATTGCCATAGATATTATTCACATGCTCTTCATGCATTTCTCACAAAACGTGTTCCTATCAGGTCAGAAATGGCGAGACATGAGAGCCACACTGAGTCCCGCCTTTACTAGTTCTAAGATGAGAGGAATGTTCCAGTTCATTGTGGATTGTGGGGAGCAGATGGCAGATTATTACATTAAAGAAATGGATAAAAAAGAGAATAAAGGTGAAGAGAGTGCACTTTAGAAATATATTAATTTGGTTAAAATTGATTAAACAGTATTAGGTACTTATAAATAACTTGATGTATTTTAGTTCGAGGATTGTTAGAATTAGAAATGAAGGATGCCTTCACCAGATATGCCAATGATGTGATTGCCACCAGTGCATTTGGTCTGCAAGTCAATTCATTCACTGAGAAGAATAACCAGTTTTATTTGATGGGGAAAGAAGCCACAGACTTTTCAGGCATCAAATTTTTCAATTTTTTCATTATGATGTTCTTGCCGCGACTGGCGAAGGTATTTGATTTATTTGTTAGAAATGTTAGAAATATTGTTAATGCTTATTGTCTTAGGCTATGATCACATGGCAAAATTTTGACGCGCGTCAAACCTTGCAAGCGTTCACATGAGCCTAAACGCGCGCTCATGTGAACGGTTGTTAGATAAATATAAGGGTTTCTAGACGCGCGTTACATGTGGACAGCCTTATACGTAAGGTTTTACGAATACTTGCCTTTTACAAGACACTCGATATTTTTCAATTGCAAAAACGATTTAAAAATATTTCCGTGTTAACAATGGATTAAATATGAAAAAAGTCAACTCCATTTTTTTATTTATAAGCAAATCTTTTTTTACAGAATAAACCTACTTGTTATAAAGTTTAATTTATCGGCCGACGGTTCTTGGTGGCAGTTCATATTAATAATTTATTAATGAAACAAGATAATATAAATAATTATTCCACTGTTCAACAGTATACAACAGTGGAATAAGTTATACTGTATTTTGTTTTTTTAGTAAATTATTACTTGTTATAATTGTTGTCATTGATGTCATATTGATTATTTTCAACTGTATCACTTAATTTAAATCTACTGATTATAAATTTATTACAATGATAACATAACAATGGTTGTTAATTTATGTTATTACTTTAGATTTCCAATTTAAATATTGTTTTTGTAAAGCAAAGGTTTTGTAAGTTATTCATAATTTTAATTGCTTGCAGATTTTAGGAATAAAATTCTTCTCAGAGAAGTTGAGTGATTTCTACAGGA
Source organism: Athripsodes cinereus (assembly GCA_947579605.1). NCBI lineage: Eukaryota > Metazoa > Arthropoda > Insecta > Trichoptera > Leptoceridae > Athripsodes > Athripsodes cinereus. The sequence continues at coordinate 9,806,069 of OX388307.1, read as the reverse complement.
ATTTAGTGTGGGATACAGTAAGAGACAGAGAACAGCGTAATGTTGTAAGAAACGATATGATACAACTACTGATGGAGGCCAAGAAGGGTACCCTGAGGCATGACTCTCACGAAGATAGCAAGGATGCTGGATTTGCTACTGTAGAGGAATCTTCTGTGGGAAAAGGATCTGTAAAAAGAGGTAATCAGAAAATTATTATATTTTTCTCACGATGTGATGTTAATTGAAATAAATTAGACAACTACCAACTGTTTTTTTTTTTTTTTTTTTTTTTTTAGTTTGGACAGATGATGAAATAGTAGCCCAAGCCGTACTTTTCTTAGTGGCTGGTTTTGACACTGCATCAACTCTTCTTTGTTTCTTGATCCATGAATTGGCTCTACACCCTGAGATACAGAGAAGGCTGCAAGAGGAGATAGATGAATTGGAAGATAGTCTTGATGGGAAATTAACATATGATTGTCTGCAGAAAATGAAGTACATGGATATGGTTGTATCAGAAGCTTTGAGAATGTGGCCACCAGTCGTTGCTATCGACAGAAAATGTATAAAGCCATATACATTGCCTGCTCCCAATAAAAACGGAAAAAAAGTTCATGTTAGTTATATTAAAGCATATTGAATCTGTGTGATTTCATAATTAGAGAAATTTCCGAATCTCCTGAAAGTTAAATGATCAAATTCGAATCACTATGTTTATTTGTTATATTAATTTAAATTACGCTATCGCGATTTCAGTGCACTTGCACCATTGACGAGCTTTTCAAGACTTTTAGAAAAGCTCGTCAATGGTGCAAGTGCACTGAAATCGCGATAGCGTAATTTAAATTAATGTAACAAATAAACATAGTGATTCAAGTTTTAAATATTTTATTTGAAAATGTCTCGTAATTGTTACATAGTCAATGCCTCTAAAATAAGTGAAAATGATCAAATTCATTGAATTTTCTGTGGTTATCTTGCTGTTAACTTCTTCGTCTTTATACCTCGCGTCAAGTGCTCCCGTCTTAGATGACTAATTTTGGGCAGCCAAAACAGCTCTTCGACGCTCCTTATATGTGCGTTATGGAGCCAGGAAATCCATCGTATTAAACCAATATCATCAGATGTTTTATACTTACTTAATTTTATTTCCTACAGCTGAATGAAGACGATGGAATTTGGGTACCAATATACGGTCTGCACCACGATCCCAAGTATTTCAAGAATCCTGAAATGTTTGACCCAGAGAGATTCTCAGATGAAAACAAAGATAGTATCGAGCCATTTGCATATCTGCCATTCGGGTCTGGACCTAGAAACTGCATCGGTATGATTTTATTTTTATCCTATACACCTCTCTGAAATGATATAAATAGTTTGTCTGTCTCGAGTGGTGTTATCATCAATTTTATAGTGTGATAGACCTAGACCATAAAATAAAAAATTATTGATTCCAGGATCTCGATTTGCTTTGATGGAAGCCAAAGCTGTTATATATAATCTGCTATCGAAATTTGATATAATTACTACAGCTAAGACACAAAATCCCATTCAGTTGAGGAAGGATACCTTTAACATGCATTCGGAGAAGGGATTCTGGGTTGGACTAAAACCGAGAGGAAAAAAATGATGATATTGTATATAAACAGAATAAACAAGTCATTCAATACTTAACTTATCACATACTTATTTTTTACTCATTTCATATAATTCTAGTTATAGGATAGGATAAATCAAAAAAATATATTAAAGTTCACTTTTTGTTGTTTGTACTTTTGATTGTACTAATTTTATTTATTTGTGTATTCCAACATTCTTAACATTGTATTTGGATGTGTCCAGCGCTTTGATTTACATTTGCTATGGAATTAGAATTCTTCCCAAGACCTCAAGGCTTCCTATGTCAAACACCTTCCCAAATTCACAGACCCTTAATGTCTCTTGGAGGAGATACTCAATACAAAACACTACTCACTACTTTAAACATTATAACAATAATCTTCTGAGTGTATATATATAGTTTCTGATTAATGAATCTGCATTTATTAAGTTAATGTTTGAAACAACATATTACTTCTATGATGCAAAAATAATTAATTAATTTCGCTCTCAGCTGATAAAATAATTGTGCTGTTTGTGTGGGTGTACACAATAATGGTGTCTTTGCATTATGTGTAAACACAATCGTCATTTACTCATCACAATGATCTCATGTGAAGGACTATCAGGACCAGTTCTTTAAGTAGCAATTCTAAAGCATCAAAAAACCATTTCTAATTTCTCATTAAAGGATTTTGTACACTATAGAATGTATGCATTGAAACTATTCTTACATACACATAAATAAACAATGTAAAATCTAATCAAATATCATAATACTTCATATTTTTCTAACAAACATTGCACTCAATGCCTACACAATTATTCATCATTACAGATATGCTGGGATTCTTCAGTTCACTGTGCCATTGGTTATTATAAGAGATCTGGAATTACTTAAATTAGTCACAATTAAAGACTTCGATCATTTTGAGGATCACATGTCATATATAAATGAAAGTGCAGATATATTGTTCGGAAACAGTTTATTTAGTCTTCGAGGTAAATAGAAATATAATGTGTCATTACATTTCATAATGTTTAAATTTATTTATTAAGGATAATACTTTTCATCTTAGGTCAGAAATGGCGAGACATGAGAGCTACTCTGAGTCCTGCCTTTACAGGCTCCAAAATGAAAGGAATGTTTCAGCTCGTTATAGACTGTGGAGAACAGATGGCAGATTATTATGTAAAGGAAATAGATATAGACGAAAATAAAGGTGAGAGGAAAACAAAACATAACTATTAAGAAATAAATAAAACAAGCGTTTTATTCTACTATTGTTATAAAACAATAGTAGAATAAAACGCTTGTTTTATTTATTTCGATATGAAATTCTACTACCTAAACACCGACAAAGTGAATAACTATTAAGGCTTCTAACTCAAGAATCCCGGAAATATTTGCTTTACTTTTGCCTTAATTTACTTTTTAGTACGAGGATTGGTAGAATTAGAAATGAAGGATGGTACACAAATGATGTGATTGCTACCATTGCATTTGGCTTCGAAACGAATTCATTCTCCGAGAAGAAGAATCAATTCTATATGATAGGAAAGGAGACGGGGAATTTTGCCGGATTAAGATTTTTATCATTTCTCTTCATTGTCTTTTTACCAAATTTAGCAAAGGTACAGCATTCATAATTTGATTTCATATATATTTATTAAATATCTGGCACGAGCATAGAGTAAGTAATAATAACTTGATCTTTGGGCACGAGTGTAGTATTTCAATACAAATAACTCATTTTGAAAAATGGTAAAAACAAGGGATACTTAAAAAGAACTTATTACAGATTTTAGGAGTCCAAATATTTTCGAAAAAAATAACTGATTTCTATGGGACTTTAGTTTCTGACACTATGAAACATAGAGAGGATAATAATGTTGTGAGAAACGACATGATACAACTACTGATGGAGGCAAAGAAGGGAACCCTGAGGCATGACTCTGAGGAAGATAACAAAGATGCTGGATTTGCCACGGTGGAGGAATCGAACGTTGGGAGAGGAACGGTGAGAAGGGGTAGTAAATTGACGAATTTAATTTAACTTATTTTGATAATTATAAATTTTCCAGAGCATACCTACCTAAGACATTATTTCTAGGCTCTACTAACTAGGTAGACTAAAATCAGTTTTTAAAAACATAAATATAATATTATACATTTTACATGGTGAAATTTCTATAATAAACACTTTACTTATTATGATTGCCAAATATCTCGATTTTTTATGTCACCAGTCTTTTTGATCTAACGCTATTTGAAGTAAGTTTTTGATCTAAAACTAACGCTAACTGATTGATATAAAACTAACGCTAAACTCGTTAGTAAATTATTGAAATTTATAATCAATATTTTACGTTGACCTTATTTGGTATCATAATAAACTTGGCTCATAAAAACCACTTTAACTTGTTATCTTTTTAATACTTAAAATGACTAAGCATTTTTATTTATCAAAAATAAAACGCTTTCATTTGATTGTATTTATTGTGACCTTGGCGTGGCGGAGAACCCTTAGTGTTTTGTGGGTTGGGGGCGCAGTAAGCCGAGCACATCCTGTGGGAATGCTCTGTGATGAACGATGCTAGAGATGCAATGATAGATTTGAAAACACTAATATAATTTGGGGAGGTTCTGCAATGCCTGAGGAACCTTTAGGCATTTTAGGTATTTGTAGATGTGTGAGTATCTCGTTGGGAATAAATATGTTTATTGTTTACAGAATAATATAATTTTAATAAAATACTCTACTAGTTTATTGAATAATATCATTTTGTAGGCACACGTAGTCAGGAAAGGATAAAAGGAATATGTGAACAACCACGTGTCGGAAATACCCGCTATGTCTACGTGACTTTTTTCAGAAGATAAATTATGTCATCTCTGTTATTAACAGCACTGCGAATAGTAATGCGAATATTTCACTGTAGAAAAGACAGGCTATTGATTTTTTGCATTGTCGGAACCATTATGAGATAAGAAATTTTGAAGACAATGAGTAAGAGCAGAGTTCGAAATATCAAATATTTGGGATACAAGCATTTCTCATCAAAGTTTTTAAGAATGAAAATAATTGTGTAATTTGTTAAATATTATGATTAGATGGGAAATTATTTTGAAGAGCACGTCCATCTGGAGCGGAAGATAGCATATAACAATTTGGTGAAATTAGAAGAAAATTATGTTCTGACTGATCGTACGAGAAGGATGAAGGGTTTTTTGGAGTTCTTAAAATAAATTAACCTCGAGACGGAACCATTTTAGTTTTATCACGAGAGACATTTTGCCTTGAATTATCAATCATAACTTTTTCTTGGCACATTAGTGCAGTGTTCAGTGAATCTTTTCTTTTGCCACACTGGCGTAAGACAACGTGTGTTGTGGGTAAAGTTTGGAGGTTTGAAGCTATGTCATATTGTGCAAGGCTATGTATTGTTTTCTTTTCCTTTGTCTTTCATATTCCGGACATGATACGCTTATACTCAGCCGACTGCTATGCGGGTTTCTGGCAAAAATACGTCCAACCGTCCCAAGAGCACACAAATGAAAAAAAAAGAGTTCAGTTCTTCTCAATCGAACTCGAATTCATATAAAAAATACTCCTCAATGTGGTTCATTATCTGGTGTGAGTCTCATTCACATTCGGAAACAGAAGATAAACTCCATCGGTGCATATAGGTATTTTGCACATCTACCATGCCATTCCGTGGAGCAACCGGTAAAGAATTGGTCTCCCACTCTTCTGTGTAAGTTTTCGAGTGTCCTGTAAAAGGCAGGTGTTCGAAAAAATTAAGACATTTAAAATCTTATATTCAGCGATGAGGTTTGCCACCCATCCTGAATGTCTTGATTTTATATTGGCACGAAGAGGACAGTTCGCATGTTTCTTTCATGCAGCTGATCTGCTGGCTACCCCACTTGTGGGATATGCCGTGATGGTATAGTAGTAGTGTAGTAGTAGCATGCCCTGATCGTATGAAAAGCAAAATTCAGGAGACATTCTAGGGTCATAACCCTCGGAACCAATGAACAACACAATTTTTATATGTGAAGTAGTCCAGTATTACATATTATTACGTACTCATTTAGTAGTCTTTATAATCATGCAAGACGACGAATCGACTTGATAATGGCGATATAAATATTTTATTAAATTCGTAAATAAGATAAGATGGTTTTGGTTTATGGGTATAATTAAATCGTAATTGGTGAAATTTTTTTGTTGTTTAGATAACTATTTCTAATTTATTGTGAAATATCAAAAACTAATAAAGCCGGTTGATTAGATTAAATTATTGCAATATGTTTATAAAATCTATATTTTATTTATATTTATTTATTTAATACATATTATTTTATTGTGATAGATTGAGTACTTGCTCTTCATCTAACTCGTTGTGAGTTCCAAAGTAAATTAAATCAAAAGTATAATATGGGCTACAATAATATGATATTGGTCGCAGTGTATTACACTTTTCATAAAGATAAATTACGTATGTAGGTACCGTCCTTATTAAGACTTGAACGAAAACGGTAACCAATATAATTTAAGTCGTATACGTATGTTTTTAAGCACTAAAGAAGATTTTTTTTGAAGAATGAGCTTAATGAAATTTAATTTCTTAGTAGCAATATCATTTTTTTTTAAGATAAAATATTTATAATTTTTAAAATGAAACACGATATATAGTTATTCCACTATTGACTTTATTTATTTTTGCGAGCCGGCTTTCAAGAGCTTCCGCTCTCATCGCCAGGCAAAAGTAAAATATTTATATTAAAATAATGTGCACTCGCGCAAACATTTAAGATCTTTTTTTTATAAAAGATCAGGAGTACCACAAGGTTTGAGTAAATTTCTCTTTTCATAGTATTCATTGTAGTTATTGTACAAGTTGTTTATTTCATTATTGAAGGTTGTGCGATGTATTGAAGATGTGGCTTCATGGATGAGTGGCAGTCGTCTGAAAATGAATCCTGACAAGACTGAGTTTATGTGGATTGCATCTCCTAGAAGACAGCATCTGATTGATCTCACACCTATAAATGTTATGGGTATTAGTATAGTACCCCAGGAATCAGTGAAATTCTTGGGTGTACACCTGGATAAGGCCCTCTCCATGAACATCCAAATATCTGGGATGGTGAGCTCTAGCTTCTATTGCCTGAGACAGATAAGGAGGGTCCGAGATTGTCTTTCGCTTGATGCAGCAAGAACACTTGTGAATGCCTTGGTGGTCTCCAGACTGGATTATTGCAACAGCCTGTACTTTGGTCTTCCTATGGTGCAATTGAATAGGATCCAGGCTGAATTCAACGCTGCTGCAAGACTTCTTCTGAGAGGTCGAAGATTTGAGCATATTACTCCTCTCTTGCACAACTTACATTGGTTAAGGGTAAAGCAACGGGTGGAGTATAAGATATGTGTGATGGTGTTTTCGGCCTTGAAGGGAGTATTACCATCTTATTTGTCGGAGATGTGCGAGATGGAGACCATCAGTGAAAGACGGCTCATGCTTCGCTCAGCACAGGGTGAGGCAAAATGCAGACTTGTTGAGCCATCTCGATCTCGCAAAACAGGCTTTGGAGATAGAGCGTTTAGTGTTGCGGGTCCCAGATGTTGGAACAAGCTGCCTCTGTGTCTGCGAGAGGAGGTGAATGGAGAGAGTTTTAAAAGAGGACTGAAGACACACCATTTTGCTGGAAGTTTCGGGTGATGGATACGATAAACGGCGCCCTTGAGGTCATGTTATGAGTAAACGGCGCTTTACAAATTGTCCATATATATATATATTATTATTTCAATATAATGTCAAAGAGAAGGTATAATAAATTAACCAAATGAAAAATACATATTCTGTTTTTTATTGAATAACCAATCAATCAATAATCTGAAATAGTCAAAAAAGGAAAGATTTTTTTGAAGTAATTGCAATATATTGCACAACGTAGTATACATATTTTACAGCGCATTTCATCAGATAAATTTTAAGTCTCGCACCGCATACCAGTAGTTCTAGGAAAATTGTGAGTCATCGATAAACGATCGATTGCACACCGTGTTGATATTTCGTGCCAAATTATAAATTTACCTTTATCGAGATTATTTCTAAATTTACTTTATTTCGTGCCTAGAAGCGAAGACGATCTTTTCTTAAAAAATATACCTGTAAGCATAATAACTGCTTCACCTGACAACCTAAAGGTGTTTAAAACAAGTCTGTATATCTGACTCGCCTGAAAACCTTAAGGTTTTAGACCTTTAAAGTAGTTTTATCTGTTTCCTCTGATAAACTTAAGGTATTTAGACCAATAAGTATATCTGATTCACCTGACAAACTTAAGATATTTAGACCAATATCTGATTCACCTGACAATAAGAAGGTGTTTAAAGGCCTGTTTGATAAGGGATGTTTAACAAGACCTAGAAAAGGACGCAGAAAACCAAGCAAGCCCCAGACAACACTAACCGATAATATATAAAAAAATATAATAGGTTGATTCATTCGGAGGAGGAGGAAGGTGATTAAAAGGACCTGTAAAAGTCCAAATGGGAGACATTTGTTCAATACTGAACACCAGAAAAAGGCAGAAGATATAGTAATGTGTTTAGGTATGTGTTCTCCCCAAAGCACGAGCTACGTTCAATTTTGGGGAGTAATTGTATTAGGAAAAAAATGTATTATTTTATTGTTCAATTCTTGTAAATGATGTTTGTGTTTAATAAACTATTATTATTATTATCCTGGACAACGCATTGCCTGACTGACACACAATGAAAATGAATAGGTAACAACTAAATGATACACATAAATGTCTTAATGTATTATTTAAATTTATCTCGCACTGTGATTGTTCACTCGAAGATGAAATTACAAAAATTTTTACTATTACAATCTCCCCAAAGCACGAGCTACGCTCAATTTTGGGGAGTAATTGTATTAGGAAAATAAATGTATTGTGTTATTGTTCGATTATTGTAATATGATATTGTGTTTAATAATCTGTTATTATTATTATTATTATTTTAAAACCATTACATACATGTACTATAACATTTTTTTTATTTTCCTTTAGTATTGATTTTTACTTTTATATAATAATAATAATAACACTTTATTGATAAAAAAATCATGAAGAATTGGCGAGCTTATTGCCTGAAGGCAATATCTTCCAGCTAACCAAACTACTAAATGATACACATAAATGTATTATTACATATATTCTATTTTTGTTAATATTGTTATTTTAATATGAATGATAACCGAATGGACTTTGCTAAAAATAATTTAACTTGATACTTAGACACATATGAATAAGACATTGCATTGTGTACTCCTTGTTATTGTATATTATTTAATTGTGTTTGATATGTATTGTATGTATTGTCTGTAGTGTTCTGTTGATTGAATAAATAAAATAAAAATAAAATAATAGGTTTGTTGTGATTTCCTCACGTGGTTTTCTCATATACCTAACAGCTGTTATCTGCAAACTGTAATCAGTCGACGTCACCACAATCAAACAATTCCTACATACTTAATGGATATTTGAGTGTATATTTATATGAATTGAATTCAATGCGAAGCCGTAGTTAATTCATTACGGCCACAGCTTGCGGATTGCGAACAATTATTAGCGTTGACTAAGGATGCCAATTGTTGTGAAACTGTGAAAATTATAATAATTGTTAGTAAACACTTAAATCGACAGTAATTATTAATAATATCTCGGGTACCTACCTTATACTTATAAACAATTGATAACTAATATTTAAATACCTTTGTGTTTTATGTAAAGAGTGTTTTATTTGTTATCTTATCTATTTACTCTTCATTTGTTGATTTATTTGATATAATATTTTTCCGTTCTTTGTAATATAATATGTTCATTGTAAATACCAACTTGATTTATTTGTCTCATTGAGTTATTCATACTATTATTGACAATAGTACTTAATGCACTCAATCATTTGATGTATCATACATTTTTTTAAAGGATCCTTCAGTTATCATAGTTTTAGTGTTATTTAAGTTTTGTTTTCTGTGTTTTTTAACGGGTGCAAAGAAAATATATCTTTTATGTGAATTATCCCATAACACTAGGCATTGTGAAGTAGTCGGTGTCTCCTGCTGCATTTCAACCAATTTTTTTATTTATTTTAACAACAGTTCAAACACTAGCTCTATTGCCAATATTCAGTTGTAGTTTGCCATAGAGCACTGGCTTCTCAATCTGTCATGGAATAGTTTAATATAGTTTAAAAAAACTTGTTGCAAGTGCAAGATCGTGAATCGTGATAGGAATCACATTAATTCAACTTTTTATAACTCATTGAATGTTGTAGGAAGATACACTATAATTTTATTGTTAAAGACTTTTTTAATGAAAACCCAACGAAAGTGTGCCTACAAATATAATTTCTCACTAACAGTCAACTTGTAAATAACCAATTGTAAACATGTTTAGTGCGCTATTATCCAATAACTCGATTTAAAGAAAAGGACGAGTCACTATGGTTTGATTTGCCCTACATCTATCAATTTAAAATTCGAAAAAACCACATTGCTGTGCATATTTTACAATGAATTGTGATTATAATTTCTTGTGCTTGGTTTGGTTTAATTGATAGCCTGATGTCAAAAGCCTAATTCCGATAATTTACTTCTTTTTTTCAGGCATATAAAATGTATTTTTTGATAAACTTATTTTATGGAGCAGTGGCTGTAGCTATAATCACATTAGCTATAGGCTGGTGGGTGAATGGCTACTTTAGGAGACGAGGGGTTAAGAGCCCTCCCGCATATCTGCCTTTTGTTGGAAACATGATGCCTACTTTAAGACAAAAAATACACTTCAAGGATTTCGTATCCGATGTATATAACCATGATCCCGAGGAAAGGTAACACAATGAAACTAATATACATAATTAACTAACAAATATTTGTTCAATTAAATTGAAGTATTTTTTAATACCTATTATCATTTTATTCCTTCAAAATAGATACATTGGCATACTTCAGTTCACTAGGCCATTATTTGTCCTGAGAGATATAGAGTTAATCAAACAAGTTACAGTTAAAGATTTTGATCATTTTCTCGACCATGTTACATCTCTAGGCGGAGATGCAGACCTTGTGTTCGGAAATAGTCTTTTCAGTCTTAGAGGTAAACAGAACAAATTTTTGACATAGATATTATATTTACATATGCTTTTCGTGCATTTTTCACAAAAGGTGTTCCTAACAGGTCAAAAATGGCGAGACATGAGAGCCACACTGAGTCCTGCCTTTACGAGCTCTAAGATGAGAGGAATGTTCCAGTTCATCGTGGATTGTGGGGAGCAGATGGCAGATTATTACATTAAAGAAATGGATAAAAAAGAGAACAAAGGTGAAGAGAGAGAGTGCAATTCAGAAATATATTAATTTAATTTAAATTGATTAAACGGTAGTTTATGTATTTGAACTTTATGTATTATAAACTTGATATATTTCAGTTCGAGGATTGTTAGAATTAGAAATGAAAGACGCCTTCACAAGATACGCCAATGATGTGATTGCCACCAGTGCATTTGGTCTGCAAGTCAATTCATTTACTGATAAGAATAACCAGTTTTATTTGATGGGGAAGGAAGCCACAGATTTTTCAGGCTTCAAATTTTTTAGTTTTTTCTTTTTGATGTTCTTGCCACGACTGTCAAAGGTATTTGAAATATCATTTTTATGTTTACATAGAAAAAGGATCTTGTATGAATAGTATCCCGGATAAATTTTTCAGTTTTTTCTTTTTGATGTTCTTGCCACGACTGTCAAAGGTATTTGAAATATCATTTTTATGTTTACATAGAAAAAGGATCTTGTATGAATAGTATCTCGGATAAATTTTTCAGTTTTTTCTTTTTGATGTTCTTGCCACGACTGTCAAAGGTATTTGAAATATCATTTTTATGTTTACATAGAAAAAGGATCTTGTATGAATAGTATCCCGGATAAATTTTTCAGTTTTTTCTTTTTGATGTTCTTGCCACGACTGTCAAAGGTATTTGAAATATCATTTTTATGTTTACATAGAAAAAGGATCTTATATGAATAGTATACCGGATAAATTTTGTAACAAAAAAAATACATTATTTTTAAAATGTATAAATTATTAAAAATAAAAAATAACAATGAGCTGTTACCCTCAATAAATATCTTGCGATTGCAAAATCGATAAAAAATACAGACTCGTTAACAAAAGGATTAAGAAAAAACTCCATCTCAAGGTTTTTAATTAACAAATTTTGTTTTACAGTATGAACCTACTTCTTACAGTTGTTGTCATTGATGTTTTATTGATTATTTTCAATTTTTTCACTTAATTAATTCAATTCAATTTATTTGTAATTTGCTTTTTATATGTTCAATAGTTTTCTAATATAAATAAATTTGTTTAAAAAAAATTTAAATGAAAATTTAAAGAGAATTTTTACTGATTACATATTTATTACAACGACAACATGACAATGGTTGTTCATATGTTATTGCTCTAAAGCAAATCTAAATTTCTGATTGAAATATTGAAGGTTTGATAATTCATTAAATTGTTTTCAGGCTTTAGGAATAAAATTCTTCTCCGATAAGTTGAGTGATTTCTACAGGAATTTAGTGTGGGATACAGTAAAAGACAGAGAACAGCGTAATGTTGTAAGAAACGATATGATACAACTGCTGATGGAGGCCAAGAAGGGTACCCTGAGGCATGATTCTCACGAAGATAGCAAGGATGCTGGATTTGCTACTGTAGAGGAATCTTCTGTGGGAAAAGGAACTGTAAAAAGAGGTAATAAGAAAATGATTATATTTGTCTCACGATATAATGATAGTTGAAACAAATAAGACAATTTCTGTGTATATTTTTTTTTAGTTTGGACAGATGATGAAATAGTAGCCCAAGCCGTACTTTTCTTAGTAGCTGGTTTTGACACTGCATCAACTCTTCTTTGTTTCTTGACGCACGAGTTGGCTCTACATTCTGAGATACAGAGAAGGCTGCAGGAGGAGATAGATGAAGTGGAAAATAGTCTTGATGGGAAGTTAACATATGATTGTCTGCAGAAAATGAAGTACATGGATATGGTTGTATCTGAAGCTTTGAGAATGTGGCCACCAGCCGTTGCTATTGACAGAAAATGTATAAAGCCATATACATTGCCTGCTCCCAATAAAAATGGAAAGAAAGTTCATGTAAGTTATATTAAACAATATCAAATTTAATCTGTGTGTGATTTCATAATTACAGACATTTCCAAATCTCTTGAAAGTTAGATGATCAAAGTCATCGAATGTTCTGCGGTTATCTTGCTGTTAACTTCTTCGTCTTTATACGTCATGTCAAGTGCTCCCGTCTTAAATAACTTTCATGTTTGAGAATTTTGGGCAGCCGAAACAGCTCCTCGACGCTCCTTCCATGCGCGCTATGGAGCCAGGAGATCCATCGTATTTAACCAATATCATCAGATGTTTTATATTTACTTAATTTTATTTCCTATAGCTGAAAGAAGACGATGGAATTTGGGTACCAATATACGGTCTGCACCACGATCCCAAGTATTTCAAGAATCCTGAAATGTTTGACCCAGAGAGATTCTCAGATGAAAACAAAGATAGTATCGAGCCATTTGCATATCTGCCATTCGGGTCTGGACCTAGAAATTGCATCGGTATGATTTTATTTTTACCCTATACACCTCTCTGAAATGATATAAAAAGTTTTTCTCTCTCGAATGATATTATCATTAATGGTATTTCTTTACATTTTATAGAATTATAATCCTATAAAATGTAAAAAAATATATAAATAAAGTTTTTAAACTTAGATCATATTATGACAAACGTGTTTATAATTCCAGGATCTCGATTTGCTTTGATGGAAGCCAAAGCTGTTATATATAATCTGCTATTGAAATTTGATATAATTACTACAGCTAAGACACAAAATCCCATTCAGTTGAGGAAGGATACCTTTAACATGCATTCGGAGAAGGGATTCTGGGTTGGACTGAAACCGAGAGGAAAAAAATGATGATATTGTTTATAAACAGAAATAACAAGTCATTCAATTTATACATCACATACTTAATTTTTACTCATTATATTACATTATCTAGTTTATAGGATAGGACAAATCAAATAAATATATTAAATTTCACTTTTTGTTGTTTGTACTTTTGATTGTATTAATTTTATTTATTTGTGTATTCCAACATTCTTAACATTGTATTTGGATGTGTCCAGCGCTTTGATTTACATTTGCTATGGAATTAGAATTCTCGTTCTGTGATGTTTTAGTATTTTCAAACGGAACTTCCCCAATACTTTACAGAGGCTACAGAGTTTGTGTCACAGGGGTGACATCTTTTACTTTATACTTCCTTTCCTTTTACACATATAAACTGCAATTTTATCTTTATCAGTAAATGAGATGATATTTTTTATCTGAAACATGCCCAAAGGATGAGCATCGTACAGAGAGTATTGTAGACTTAAATATTTATTCGAGGATTTTATACGAGTCTGATGATGAATGGTATCTGATGAATGACTTCAATAAGAGTTTTCCAGAATATTTTCTCCTGGTTATTTTAGAAGCAAAGTTACTTTACCATCCAGGATCAATAAAATAATTTTTGTTTTTAAGGAAGGCCTCAAGGTTTCCTCCGACAATAAACTTCCTAAGGCCTCAAGGCTTCCTATGTCAAAAACCTTCCCTAATTCACAGACCCTTAATGTGTCTTAGAGGAGATACTCAATACAAAACACTACTCACTACTTTAAATATTATAACAATAATCTTCTAAGTGTATATATATAGTTTCTGATTAATGAATCTGCATTTATTAAATTGACAAGGATGCTAGGTCAAGCAATGCCAACATGATGGGCGCCAAAATTGACAAGGCCTTCCTCAGCTGGAACGGAGGCGAAGAGAAAAAAACAAAGAGAAGAGAGCAATAAATAAAAATAGTTACTCACTCCTGTCAGATGTAGATACTTACCATATATGATAGTGTACAGCAATCAATTAAAATAGATAAATATATAAAGTGAATTTACTAGAAATGAGAATATTTGGCATATTACAGTGAGGTGAAGGCGGATGATGTAAAAACACAGAACTTTCGATTAAAATAAATCCTAAACCTAACTTACATATTTACTTCCCCCCTTTTTATAAAAATGTTTTTAAAAAAAATTATTTAATTAAAATTGTCTTTACGAAGAACAAAAAAAAAAAAAAAACACAAATCACTCCCGCTGGTTTCTCACCCGTCTCGGCCCTTGAGCCTGAAGATCGTCCTGCCCGCGGCCATTGCGGGCAGGCGCAGTCCTTCCAACGAAGGCACCCTGGCATATAGCCTTCAGGGTGGATTTGCCCCGAGGCCGGCGGCTGCCGCCCCAAAGGAGGTCTGCACCATCCAGAGACCGTGGCGGGAAAACTGCCCACGTGGAACTCCGTGGACGGCCCGGCGGGGTCGTCTTGCCTCTATAGCCCTGGTGGGAAGAGAACCGGCCTTCACGACAGTCTGGTGGATAGTGTTCGTGGCCTGTTGCTGGCCACTCGTCTAAGGGGGATGGTACCTCACCCCTCACTACCATACTGCACCCCCGCGTCATAGTGTCGGCTTGGCAAAATTGTCCCGTTAGGCCGCTATTGTTTTTCAAAACAATAACCGCGGCCAGCATACGGCGTACCAGCTCGTATGCCCGGGTATTTTGCTCGGTTCCTACCAATGGTTATATATTCCGCGCACATATTCATAGTTTATATTTATAATAAAAAAAGTGTCCATTTTCACTAACATATTTATTTTGTGTTCGCCAATGATTCACAAAAACCCCCAAAGATTACCAATCTATCCTAAAAACAATCTAAACTAAAAATACCTAAAGATAACTTACCTACTAATTACAATAATCATGAGGGTGTATGCCTGTAGGTATATACACTCGTGAACGCAGTATACCATATCCCACTCGATATTATACCTACCTACAAGAGCGTTTACATCGAAATTATAATGAACATACAAACAGACACACACCCCTAAATACGATGTATTATTACGTGTGAATAGCGAGCAGATCGTAAACCGGACGTGACATTCCTGAAGGATGGTGAACACGTTTTTTTAAAATGACTAGCTGGTTACGTAACACAGCGCAAAAACTACACAATTTAAGAATTTTATTATTATTATTAATATTATCTTTACTAAATTATTTAAAAAAATATTCGGGATAATTTTTTTATCATCATGCACAGACCCTCCATATCAATGTTAATGTATGAAACAACATATTATTTCTATGATGCAAAAATAATAAATTAATTTCGCTCTCAGCTGATAAAATAATTGTGCTGTTTGTGTGGGTGTACACAATAATGATGTCTGTGCATTATGTGTATACACAATCGTCATATACTCATCACAATGATCTAATGTGAAGGACTATCAGGACCAGTTCTGTAAGTAGATAAGTGTGTAGATTATATTATCTACTTATGATCTCTCCGAATATAAATATTTAAGTCCGTTCACATATTTAAGGTATATTTGTTTGTAAATATATCAACTATAGATATGTACCTTAATTAAACAAGCTATAGATAAGCCATTACCCTTCATATGAATTCTCAACTCACAGTTGAGCGTATTTTCAAAGTGAACCTTTCTCTTCTTTCCCTCTGCGCTGAAATTATTTTGTACATAAATTATTATTTATATCAAATCCTACCCGATTTCTTACCTGGCTTTTAATTGTCACCCGCCTCCCTCGTTATTTCCAATTTAGTACAGCGTTTCGAGATATTTCAAGAACTCTTCAACGTTAAAATTGTAGAATATATTCATTTTTGAATGTTGTATATTATATAACGCACACTTTTGTAAGCATATGGAGAGTTTTAACATTTACATTGGAAGCATGCTCCACTTGTGGGAGTCGCCTCGATGTCACAAATAATAATAATAAAAATCTTTATTCCATAAAAAAATCAACACATTGAAGGAGACCCACCGACCACCCGGATAGCGCAGAAGTCTGGGGACTTCCATTTATCCGAATTCTACACTGCACAAAGTTTGTCCACACCGGAGGCGCCATAGTGGGCAGCCTGAGGGGCTGGCCGGCCAAAAACAACCCCGTGTGTGGAATCTTTTGACTACACTCCTTCGATGTCCCTCTAGCCGAGAGAAGCAAATACATTCATAATTTATTTAAAACTAACAATATATTTATAAAGGCATTTCCTTAACCTAGATAACAAATCAATACTTAAAACAAAATAATAGAAATAAAAATTAAAAGAAATAAAAAATGAGCAGAGAGCCGAGTTGAGGTGTCCGGAAACTTCTTTAGGTATTCATGCCGGTGAACCCGAGGGTCGCTGATACCGGAGTCTTCACAGACACGCTTCCCTCCCCAAGGGACATCCCTCCCAGACCTAAGACTCTCCACCAAGGGAGACAGGACAGCACAAAAGACGAAGAAACGAGTTCGCTCGCGACAGCCACGATCACACAAGGCAAAATCAACCATCAAGCTCATCCAGGTAAGCCGGGGGTAAGCCCGGCTCACGCAGAAGGTCCCACCGAGACACCCAGACATCCGTAAATTCCAAGAAGGCCCTGAAATTTCTCGGACTAATCATTAATTCCCCAGACCAAACGGGTCTCGGAGTATCATCACTCAAACTATCAATCATTACATCCCTCGCATCCGTCATCATTGGGCACTCCCACAGGATATGCCCCGCAAACTGAGCTCCCGTCCCACAAACACACCACGGGTCGTCCGTCAGCCCTAACTCAAAGAGCTTGGCTTTAAACTCCCCGTGTCCCGTCACCAACTGCACGGCAAAGTGATTGAAGGACAGGAAGCGCCTTTTAATCCTCTCTCTTACATCCGGAAGAAAATCGTAGACAAGTCTAGCGGTTCTCCCCCGGTCCCATCTTTCCTGCCACACATCCAAGGTTCTTTCTCTGATTTGGCTGAAGGCCCTACTAATTCCCCTGTTCCCGGGTTCCGTCTGAACGGAAATACCAAGATGTTCAGTCCCACCATCCGCCATGATCTTACGCCTGGCCACACTGTCTAGGACTTCCAAATCAGCGGGTAGCACGCCAGCGATAACAGGAAGGCCATCGCTAGCGGCAGTACGATACGCACCTGTGACGGCGAGCAGCGGGAGTCTCTGTCCCCTCAAGACTGCCGTAGATACGGAGCCAACCGAAAGTCTATGAGACCAAACCCGAGCAGCATACGTAACTTGCGCCACGTACGTCGCCCGATATATGGCCCTTACAGTCCCCGAACGCAGGCCCCATGTACCACGACTAAGTCGGCGAAGGGTGAAGAAAAGTACCTTCGCCCTCTCGGCAGTCGCTCTCACGTGAGGAAGAAAGGAAGAACCCCTGTCCAGAACAACTCCCAAGTACCGGACTTCATCGACCACCCTTACGGGTGTTCCACTCATCCGGAGAACCGGATTTCTGCCCCTTCCAAGCGCTCCCTTCAACCACATCGCGGAGGTCTTGCTCGGCGAGAAGACAAGCCTATTCACACTGCCCCACGTCAGGATGCGCTCGATCGCGGTTTTAAAATTGTCCTCAATCGCTCTCCTCGTGCTGCCAGACAGCAAGAGAAGAGCATCGTCAGCATAAGCGAAAATCGTACAGCCAGGAGGAAGATCTATTTTCAAAAGGTCATCGAAGAGGACGTTCCACAAGAATGGTCCGAGGACCGAGCCCTGCGGACAGCCCATATCTACAACCCGTTCAACCAAGTGTCCCGCGTGGGTGATCACAACTGACCTGTCGCTGAAGTAGCTGCTGATCACATTAAACAGCCAGCGAGGACATCCCCGTATCTTCAGTTTGGCCAGTATGAGTGGCCACCACGCATTGTCGAAAGCCCCAGCTATGTCAAGGAAGACACCCAGCACATTTTTCTCCTTACTGTCATCCCTCCACTTCATGCAGGCATCAATGGCGTGCTCTGTGGATAAGCCCCGGCTAAAACCAAACTGCTTAGGATCTCCCGGCACAAGGGCCCCATCTAGCCGGTTCCTCACCAAGATCTCAAGTATCTTGCCAAAGGAAGGCAGCAGAGTGATAGGCCTATACGCCTTGAGATCCGACAGAGGCTTATCGTTGCCTTTGGGGATTACCCTAAGCAAACCTCTCTTCCATACTTTTGGAAACACTCCCTGTCGCAGACAGGCCCGGAAAAGTCCCAACATTTCAGCCGGACAGAATCTCCAGACCTGCTTCACAATCACACCATTCACTCTGTCAATTCCAGGTGCCTTCTTTGGTCCTAATCTTTTGACGATTTCACCCAATTCTTGATGTGTCACATCGTCAATTTCGATTACTGACTCATCGGGGGGGCAGCGTGATTGGAAACGCAGCGCTGCATGAAATGGTGTGTCCCCCGACATTGAGTCAAGGGGCACCAGACCATCTAATAGCGCCCTGAGTGTGCCGTCAATACACACTGTTTCATTATCGCCAGAAACAATACTGGTAAGATAGTGATCAGCAGACCTCTTAGACTTAACCACAGTTCGAGTCACGGACCAAGGGTCGGCGTTTCCCGTTTCTGTTATCCACTCCTTCCAAGCCGAGGTCTTAGCATGCCTTATGGCTGATTTGAAAGAGCCCCTCGCTCGCTGGAGCCGCTCAAAGAGTTGCCTCCCAGCTGGAGAGTCCCGCAACACGCTGCCTTTTCTCACCGGGCAGAAGGCCCGTTCGGCGGATTTAAATTGGCGTCTTAAAACCGTGAGTTCCGGGGTCCACCAATTGGTGGAACGACGTCCCCCAGGCCTGCACCTTCCCAGCGCCACTGTCGCCGCTGAGACGATAGCTGAGTTAAATTTTTCCCCAGCTACTTCAGCTCCATCAGCCAAATATACATCAAAATCTCTCAATTCTTCTTTCAAACAAATTCCAAAAGAATTCCAGTTCGCCTTCGAACGCTTGAAACTCCACAGACCGTATGGTTCAATTCCCAACGAACCCCCGACAGACCAAGTGATCAGCCGATGGTCGCTGACAACCTCCCCAACGTGGACCCTCCAATTGGAGAGATCCGCAAGCAGATCATCGGTGCATAGAGTTAAATCAATCCAACTCTCCCCCATTGGCCCAGCAAACGTGGCCGGTTGACCGGCAACATTGAGAATGTTGAGGCCAGCGGAAGATATAAAATCCTCCACTGGTCCACCACTCCCAGTGCGGTCCGTGCCAGGTCTGTCGTGCCAGAGAGGCGAGCGTGCATTAAAATCACCAGCTACCAAGACCGGTCTGCCCTGCAAAGCGTCAAGAGTCCGTCTCAAGCCCCGGAGGTGTATTCCTACATTATCAGAGAACTTAAAATATACAGATATCAAGAAGATCTCGCGGCCATCGATTCGGAGGCATATACAACACCGGAACTCATCCGAAAGTCCATCCAAGAACAACGGCTGCACCTTACTGGTGTCCACCAAGAAACCCGCCATGGGACGAGACCCCTTGTTGATCACGGCAAGCGGTACATCGGCACCATCGAGGATCACTCGTGAAAACAACTGCTCCTGAACAAAAACCAATGGAACGCCCCTGCGCTGCACGGACCTTACCAAATCAATAGCAGACGCGCGGCATCGCCCTAGATTGATCTGGCCCAGCACGACGGCAGCCTCACTAGCCATTGTAATTCGTTGACTGCACCATCCTGTCAATTGCGTCCCGTAGAGCGGGACAATCCCGATCACCCGTGGGGTGGGCAGCATTCTTCCTGAAGGCTGTGCACGTGGCACACACCCTTCTTGCAATAGGGACATTGCAGTCCCTCTCTTCGTGCCCCTCTTTAGCACAACGTGCGCACACTGGAGCAGCGTGTTTGCACTCCCTCTGGGTGTGCCCATACATATGACATTTGAAGCACCTTGTGGCGCCTATGTAGTCTCTGGTTTTACAGCAACTCCAGCCCAACAATATTGCTCCGTTGGCCAGAAGCGCGGACCTGACCTGCCCGCTGCAGATCAGTATGCTGCCTATTCGTGACGCAGTCTTGGGGCCAAACTTAGCCACTCTTCTTGTCGTGGACAAAAAGGCTTCCCTACTGATGTCAGTTTTCCCTTCAATATTGGCCCTGTAGATCTCTTTCAGGAGATCCTCATCTGAAAGATCTCGTGGGGTGTCATACACCACAATGCGCGGAGATCTTCCCTTTGGCTCGGCAGCAATGAGCCCTTTGCTCTTAAGCTTCTCAGAAGCCAAGAGTTGAAAGAGAAGCCAAAAGAGAAGCCAAAAAAATCAACAGTAGAAAAAATCATGACAACATTATACTATACTATACTATACCCTCACGCCATGTCCCAGGTGGGGTAGGCAGAGAGAACGGAACGCCATGTCGCTCTATCCTTACATACTTCTTTCGCTTCCTCTACATTCATCCAGTTTCTCATACATGCACGCCTATTCCTCTTACTTAACACGCGACCGTCCTTGAGAATTTGATCCACGTGGTTAAACCACGTGGTTCTCGGACGCCCGCGCTTCCTCACACCCTCTCTTTCAGCTAAATACACCCTCTTCGTCAATCTTAAACCATCCATTCGCTCCACATGACCAAACCATCTCAATTTATTTACACGCATTCTATCAACAACACTCCTCTTGCATCCACTCATTCTTCTAATATCCTCATTTCTTACTCTATCACGCAATGTTTTACCTACCATTCTTCCCAGTGATCGCATCTCCACTGCATTTATTCCACTCTCGTCCTTCTTCAGCCATGTCCAACAACATGGCAACAATGACAACATTATTACTGAACAAATAAATTTTTGCAATGAGCGAGTTTGCAATGAGTGATAAAACAGAAGCGCGATATCTTCCAACTAACCCATTTAACAAAAACTAAAATAAAATAATAAATAAAAAAAAAAAAATTAAGATATAAACATTTATAAAGCTACCAAAACAAATATTCACATACAAAAAACTACATAAATATAAAGACAATTCCAGATACGCGACACGACACACATGGTGGGATACAGGGATGGGGTAGAGACAGATAGGTGATAAAGACTAAAAAAAATATACTTTATTATTACATATATCATTACAGCGTGATAAAGAATATTTCTCGTACGGAATCGGGATATAAACCAGTGGCGTGCCTTCCATATATGCAAAAAAGCAAAGCACGCCCAAGGAATAAATCTATAATTTTCGAAAGAAGTTTCTAAAAAAATGACGAAGTAAGTTTAAATTGATTTAAATTCACCGCCAAACGATAGCAAATCTTTTGCAAACTTCAGGTCAATAGCTAACATAGACAAAATTATGTGACCTCTAATGCACCCATAAAGCAAATTAACCGATTTAAATTTCGCGCGAAATGTTCTCAAACCTTTGCAAACTTCATTTCAATCTAGTTCAATGGTTACCATAGATACATTAGTAGGTATGACTCCCAAAAATAGTTCTGTTTCGTTGCATCATATGGAGCTTCTATGTTCTCTGTCACACGCAGGGAAAGAAGGTACGTTAATAATAATATTATTAATAAACACAAATACAAGTCTACATGCATGTGTAGTGGTACAAAATATATGGGGTCCAGAAGCTTGCTTCTCGGAAACGTTTGTATGTATTAGTGCATACTGCATACGACAGTAATATTATATTTTATAATGTGTGTATTGGGCATCGGTTGTGTCATTTTTAATTAATTATTTTTGATGAATTGAAGTTGTTTATTTTGTAAATTTATCTAAATCATACACCTTTAAATTTAAATGACGAAACAGTAGGTCCGCGATTAAACTATTTAAATATTTTGTTAGAATCTTGGGGTAGGAAGGAACTTCATGCTAGACACCTCAATGATCTCAACCAATCTTATGTTGACAAATATGCGTCAAGCAGGTGGTTGACCATTGAGGAATTGTATGGGGAAACCGAGGGTTTTATGCTAGCAATTCAAGATCAGGTAATAAATACAAAAAATTATCAAAAATATATCATAAAAAATCAAAATATAATTGATGATTCGTGTAGGAAATGTCTGGCCAAACCGGAAACAATTCAACACATAGTTTCGGGTTGTTCCACTCTCGCTCAAACTGAGTATACCAATAGACATAATCATGTCGCAAAAATAATACATCAAAATTTAGCAATTAAACATAATCTTTTAATCTCACAAATAGCAATACATTATTATAAATACAACCCGGAACCGGTTTTAGAAAATCAAAATTACAGGCTCTATAGTCTATTATGATAAAACCATAATAACAGATAGACAAATACATCATAATAGACCCGATTTAGTATTACATGATAAACGTAATAAAATAACGTACCTAATAGACATCGCCGTCCCAAATACACATAATATACAAACAACCGTCGCAGAAAAAATACGTAAATATACAGAACTAGCAGGAGAAATAAAAAATATTTGGCATTCTAGATCCGTTTATATAATACCTTTAGTCATGTCACCTACAGGGGTAACTCCGAAATCTTTAATAAATAATTTACAAAAATTAGATTTACCGGTTAATTGGATATTAAAATTCAAAAATCTATTATAATAACTACTACTACTACTACTATACCATCACGGCATATCCCACAAGTGGGGTAGCCAGCAGATCAGCTGCATGTAAGAAACATGCAAACTGTCCTCTTCGTGCCAATATAAAATTAAGACATTCAGGATGGGTGGCAAGCCTCATCGCTGAATTTAAGATGTAAAATGTCTTAATTTTTTCGAACACCTGCCTTTTACAGGACACTCGAAAACTTACGCAGAAGAGTGGGAGACCAATTCTGGAAGAGGGATGCCTGGGCCGACGGAACCCTTGCGGACGGAAGAACAGTGCTCTTTTTGGCCAAATATCATTGGGCATTCTCAAAACATGTCCCAGCCAGGACCATCGCCTCTCCTGTATTACGGAGATTACAGGTCTCTGCTGGGTGCGCCGGCGCATATCATTTGTAACATGACACTAGATATAAGAATGTACAAATTGGAAAAAAAAACATTATAATCATATGAGTATTTATTTTAAACAATTTGATATGCCCAGAGTAGTTGTCTATTGTGCCGAAAAGTTACCATTAAAATAATAATTGGTTTTTAGAAAGTTGTACGGGAATTCAATATTGAACAATGCAGTTCATGAGAAATCTGAAAATCCAAACATTAAAAATATCCCTTGCACTTAAAAGGTACCTGCATTAATATTATTATTAGATATTGTTTGATAATCTTCGTGCATTCAAAATAATATTATCATTGTTTATTTAAATTTGTACCTACATAGCAACAGGGGCAATAAAAAGAATAATGCGACAAAGGATTGAGAGCCGTATCTATTATGTACTTCGCTAATTGTTTTTTTAAATTATTTTATGAAGATTCTAGAATGTCTGCGTATTGTTATTATTTCATAGTGTCGGCTTGGTTGGATTTTTATACCTACGCTTCGAGATATTGAATGTTGATATCGATGATATATTTTGAATTATGTAAACGACTCTTTAGGTATGAATTTTAATTTTATTGTAACATACGTAGTTTGAGTATTTAATTATCTACCTAAAGGGTTGTATTGTGACATATGTAATAGAATAAGGATTGTGTTATTTTGTGTTGTGCGAAAAGACGCTTTGATAAAGAACAGTGATAATGGACACAAGAAATATTGTTTTAAATATAATATCAGTGAAAGAGACGCTTTAAATATTCATATGTGAATTAATTAATAATTATAAATCAGTGCATTGAACGCTTAACAATATCAAACTTATTTGTAAATATTTATTTCATCATGTACATAATTCCTGGAATGCAGGCAAGGGTGCAGGTGTACTCGCAATACAATGGAACTGCGGGAAGGCGTGTACTTGTATTTTCATTAGCCAATCACGGCGCTGCACGTCGATGAATCACATCATAGTAGGAGTACATGACCAACCCCCAACCCCACTCAAGGGTAGTAGAGAGATGTCCTTGAAGAGTTAGTATCCATCAGCCATCAGTGGTGAACAGTGATCATCAGCGAGTCGTAGTGAGTAGTCAGTTGTCCTTGGTAGAAGGATTGCTCTTGCCATCACTCAATGACTCATCATCTGACCTTCAGAGAGACAAGTCTGTCTCTGGCCACCGGACTTCAGTTGAGTCGAGATATTCTCCTCCTGAAGTCATGACGAGCCAACTCTGCACCTGTGTAGGCTGGTAATTGCCTCCAGGAGCCTCGGACGTGGGACTTCGCCCTCCCAGCACTGCGCCAAGGGGCGCTTTCTTCAACTTGTTTCTAGGCATTTTCATGCCAGAGGCGCCCTCATCGTGGGATCCATTACAATCATCGCAAAGTGAAATTTAATTATTTTAAAAGTGCTACGTTTTCGTTTTTATTGAAATAATAATCAAGTGTGTTTTTTTTATATTGGGATAATTACGTGTGCACAGACAATACGGGGTAGTGAGTAAGTCGTAGTATTGTGTTGCTGTTTAAACGTGTGTTTGTAATAGTGGTAAGAATTTTTTTATTTTTAATTAAATGTCTATTTGAATCTAAATTTGTCTTTTACACATTTGTCCATTTAATTACAGATAACTTGTCGTCTCTTAATTTATATAGCCTCACTGTATAATTTAATCGAGACCATTTTATTGTTTTAACTCCTGGAGTGCTGTAAGTAGCCCAGTAGAGTCTCAGCCGTTGGCATTTTTGGCATAATATTTTATTTATTTTATCCTTAACCAAAACCATTCTTTCACCCATCTCTCACCCCCCCCCATATCATATTGGCCCCCTGAACGTGTGGCTCGTAGCGAAAAAATACACATCTGTGTATAATCGCTACAACGAATCCGTCCCTGAGATTTTGTAATTAGTTTTTTTTGTGATATCGGAGGAGGGTGTATGTATTTTTTTTATAATGAACTGACAAGTTATCTGTAATGGCGAATGTGTATTGTTTTGACTTTTGGCTTTGTTTTATTGACATGTGTTTATTGTGTATTACGGTATGATTCGATCGATGGATAAGGTGTCGGTTATCAGATGCTATGTGCGCGAATTTTCGCTTTCGTTCGGAGGCTGGACTGACGAAGGCCCCGAACGTTTCCTCAAAGAATGCGAGGAATGCTGGAAGCTTGAGTGGGAAGATGAATTGCCAAGGGAGGCTGTGTATTGCTTGCGCGGCGACGCTAAGCGGTACTGGAAGTCTCTGGGGTTTCGGTATTGTCGATGGGGTGTATTCAAAGAAATAATTTTGCGAAGGTTTAGTGTGGAAGGGCAGATAAATGCGATCTATAATGACCTGTTGACAGTGTGTCAAGGTCGGGATGAACTGGGGAGTGATTTTGTTGACTGGAAAGTCAGGATAAACAATCGTTTAAAAGGGTATGGTCACGTATTATTTAAAGATGAAGGACTTGCAGGTAAGGGTCCAGCAATGAGCGTATGGAAGCAAATGACATCCTGGTATAGGACGAGGATTAATGGTCGGGAGTTAGTTAATCTGGAACATTTGCAAGAGTTGGTATGGCGCCTGGACTTTCCAGAATACATTCCGGAGGGACAATCTGAACCTGAGGTGATCACAGAGAGTTATCAGGTTGTGTTAGATAATCTTCCAGACATAGCATCTGTTCGCGATGAGGTTCGGTATGTACCTAGCCAGGACGCTAGGGAGGAAATTGTACCCGTAGAGGATGGGGTTACCCTCTCGGAGGAAGAGATAGATGAGGACACCGAACGGGAGGTACTCACACCTCCCTCTATTCACGAATGGGTTAAGTCTTTCGCGTGGGTGTTGAAATCAGTGTTGGCAATGCTGATCGTCGCAGGATTGATCGCGGAAAGCTGCATACGTTTGCTTGTATGTACAGCTATAATTATATTGAGATTCGTGAATAGAAAAATATCGCGTCGCCGTAGAACAGCGTTGATATTGTTCACAAAGATAAAATATGCATCCATCAATCGAATCAACTATGAATGTTTTGCTATCGATGATTATTTTTGTAATTTGTTCATCGATATGGATTCTCGATGCTTGAAGTCGAGGAGAAAATTCAATCAAGCCAGATAGTCACATATTATGTGTGTTATATTGGATTAGGATTGACTTAGGCTTGTTATAGGAAAAATGTTTTTGTTTCAATTTTCTTAAATGGTTTGAATATTTTCCGTAAAAATATCTCTGGCGCCCAGTATAATTTAGGATGTGTAGATAGGTATAATTTTTTGTGTAAAATGTTTTAATTACGTAGGTAGGTAGGTGCAACTTTTGTTTATGCCTACATATACATTAATTTTTTTGTAATCGTTGTGAAATGTTAATTTAAATTTGGAATATGGAAAATAGAATTTGTTTGAAGTAACCAGCGAGTGAAACGTGTGAAGATAATTTATGTGGATGTTGGATGTGTGGAATATGTGAATATAATGTTGTTTTTCTGAATATGGAAGTTGTAACAGAGGAGAGAGATGCTTTGTATGATAGAGATATGTGAGGGATTCTCAGTTGGCACGGGGAGTTATTTGTAAGGAGAGGTATTTATTCTGCGTGTTTTGAGGAGAAAGTCTGCGTGTATTGACGAGTATTTCTACGTGTATGTTTTGTTTGTATGGGATAAGCACAGAGGCGATGAGCGTTCCGTCCTGCTTAGTTCTCCAATGTATTTCGTCGTGTGGACAGTGAGGTCCGTGTTATTGAGTTTGTGAGGGACATGGAGGTCCGATGTTTGTGAAGAGAGATGTATGTGCAACTGAGAGAACCAGTCCCCCAGTCTGCTGTCACAAAGCATGCTTGATGAGAGATATGAAGAATGTAATATTTGTTTGACATGATAGTCACATCTACGTTGTTTTATTTTGGTCACATACGAGATGTATGTTTGACAATGTGTTTCTGTAATTCAAATGTAGCTGGTTTTAAAGAAAAATGTTAAAGAAGAAACGCGTTTATATGTTAATTATTTTATTGAAATGTGTGTGCACCTATCTACTTGCTAATTGTTTTGAATTTTATTGCTAGTCTAGCTAAATTGTATTGTATTTGAAATTTTACTATGGGATATGTTTTATAAAGAATGGATAACTTTTCGACAAGGAATGGGTGGCGATTTGATATGCCCAGAGTAGTTGTCTATTGTGCCGAAAAGTTACCATTAAAATAATAATTGGTTTTTAGAAAGTTGTACGGGAATTCAATATTGAACAATGCAGTTCATGAGAAATCTGAAAATCCAAACATTAAAAATATCCCTTGCACTTAAAAGGTACCTGCATTAATATTATTATTAGATATTGTTTGATAATCTTCGTGCATTCAAAATAATATTATCATTGTTTATTTAAATTTGTACCTACATAGCAACAGGGGCAATAAAAAGAATAATGCGACAAAGGATTGAGAGCCGTATCTATTATGTACTTCGCTAATTGTTTTTTTAAATTATTTTATGAAGATTCTAGAATGTCTGCGTATTGTTATTATTTCATAGTGTCGGCTTGGTTGGATTTTTATACCTACGCTTCGAGATATTGAATGTTGATATCGATGATATATTTTGAATTATGTAAACGACTCTTTAGGTATGAATTTTAATTTTATTGTAACATACGTAGTTTGAGTATTTAATTATCTACCTAAAGGGTTGTATTGTGACATATGTAATAGAATAAGGATTGTGTTATTTTGTGTTGTGCGAAAAGACGCTTTGATAAAGAACAGTGATAATGGACACAAGAAATATTGTTTTAAATATAATATCAGTGAAAGAGACGCTTTAAATATTCATATGTGAATTAATTAATAATTATAAATCAGTGCATTGAACGCTTAACAATATCAAACTTATTTGTAAATATTTATTTCATCATGTACATAATTCCTGGAATGCAGGCAAGGGTGCAGGTGTACTCGCAATACAATGGAACTGCGGGAAGGCGTGTACTTGTATTTTCATTAGCCAATCACGGCGCTGCACGTCGATGAATCACATCATAGTAGGAGTACATGACCAACCCCCAACCCCACTCAAGGGTAGTAGAGAGATGTCCTTGAAGAGTTAGTATCCATCAGCCATCAGTGGTGAACAGTGATCATCAGCGAGTCGTAGTGAGTAGTCAGTTGTCCTTGGTAGAAGGATTGCTCTTGCCATCACTCAATGACTCATCATCTGACCTTCAGAGAGACAAGTCTGTCTCTGGCCACCGGACTTCAGTTGAGTCGAGATATTCTCCTCCTGAAGTCATGACGAGCCAACTCTGCACCTGTGTAGGCTGGTAATTGCCTCCAGGAGCCTCGGACGTGGGACTTCGCCCTCCCAGCACTGCGCCAAGGGGCGCTTTCTTCAACTTGTTTCTAGGCATTTTCATGCCAGAGGCGCCCTCATCGTGGGATCCATTACAATCATCGCAAAGTGAAATTTAATTATTTTAAAAGTGCTACGTTTTCGTTTTTATTGAAATAATAATCAAGTGTGTTTTTTTTATATTGGGATAATTACGTGTGCACAGACAATACGGGGTAGTGAGTAAGTCGTAGTATTGTGTTGCTGTTTAAACGTGTGTTTGTAATAGTGGTAAGAATTTTTTTATTTTTAATTAAATGTCTATTTGAATCTAAATTTGTCTTTTACACATTTGTCCATTTAATTACAGATAACTTGTCGTCTCTTAATTTATATAGCCTCACTGTATAATTTAATCGAGACCATTTTATTGTTTTAACTCCTGGAGTGCTGTAAGTAGCCCAGTAGAGTCTCAGCCGTTGGCATTTTTGGTAACTATTTTATATATTATCTATCAAAACCCATTCTTTCACCACCATCTCTCTCACCCCCCCATATCAAGTTAATAACTTATAAAAATATAACATTAAATTATACTATGACAATTTAATAATTTAACTATTCATTTTTTTATTTATTCACTTTTTAACAATGCATTTCTAATAAAAACTTTACTGTGCTTTGTTTATAAATATTAATAAAATAAGTTCGTTTACTGGCGGGTGCTATAGTTATATATCTGCATTGTATAGTTGTGTGTATATGTGTGTGTGATAAGAAAGTGTGACTGCGATTGAAAAAAACTGTGATTTTTTTAAATTTGATTATGTTTAATGGCCTTGTGCCGTGTATGAAATTATAAATAAATAAATAAAAAAATTGCATTAATAATAACATTATGCTGTCTTACTCCACATCATTAAGATGATAATCGTCTCCTTCCTACTAATGCTGAGGTATACAGTAGTACTTTCTTCATACCTGCAGAGGGAGTTTTATCCAATGTTATCCGTCACTGACTGTGCAAATCCTATTATAAAAAAAAAAAAAAAAAGTTTTTGAACACAGATATTTCAGGCACAATGTTGGTATTTTGATCCCGCGTTTTGAGCCTAATCCTTTGATATCCTGTATATCTGGATAGGTGAATTTTTCCCGGCATTAGACTGTTAAGTTTTTGTGTGACCATGACTGATCATATGGAGACTTATCTGGTTGTATAATGCTGAGAAGTGTGGATGGCAATTCTGCCGCCGCGTAAAAAAAAAAAAGCGGTAAAATGAAAGGTGTTTATTGAGATACCACAATCATGTTAACGCGATATAATATTGAGGTTCAATTTCAATCAATTAGAGGATGCAGATAAAAATCTTGATACTTTTTATATTGTTGTCATTACTTCAAAATTTATTTATATCTTACTTACGTAGGTGTTATGATTAGTTGTAATATTATTTAATATTTATCATAACTCAATAATTTATTTCTTTAATTCTTTTTATATGTGATGTTTAATCAATAAGCAGAATTTCTTATAAAATCAAAGACATACTTTAAAATATTTTATTCGTTCTAGTGACTGCACAAAAAATTAACATAATTATTATCATTATTTTTATTTTAACACAAACACAAAAAATCCATCTATATCCAAATGTAATGTTTTTTTGCGTTTTAATTTATTTTCAAATTTGCATCTGATTGTTGATATTTTTTTATATATATAAGTTGACTATAAATTAGACTTTTTTAAGATTTATTATATTTACTATTATTTTCCAATTACTTTGTAAAAATTTTTTATTAACATAATTTTGATATTTAATTAAAATTGATAACTTGAAGTTAACAATTATAAATGTGCGTGGTGTATTATTTTATGATTATAATTATGATACTATTCCACTTTATTTCTTAGAAATACTGTAACAATCTCTAGATATTTTTCTCTAATCCAAACATTTGTAAAATTGTATGTGTTTCGTATAGTAGAAATTAAAAATTTATAATGAAAAAACTGACATACTTGAGCGGGTGTAAATGTATGTGACGTAAATTTAAATAATGTCTTTGTATTGCACTGTAAGAGATTATCATTCCTTGTTTTGTAACGTACTTGATTGAAGTTTAGATATTCGATTCGAGATAGACAAGGTATTAAGTACCATAATTAACTCGATTGCGGGTGCCTTGCCTTATGGAAAGAAGGTACAGTATTCAGTTTCAAAAGATTATGTACATTTAGAGATGCTTTTGATTATTCAATAGTTATATTTGTTATTTGATTTTTTTTACAATAAGAATTTCTTAACGAAGGGACTTTCACCCTTTATCGCTCTTCTTGGGATTAGGTATAGGGTAGAAATAAGCCTCCCCCGTTCAACGTGATTCTGCGCAAATTGAGTAACTTTTTTTCATTTAATGATATTTATATTGTTCAATAATGTTGGTGTCATTAAAACGGTATATTGTAAAAGAGGGTCATCGAAACTGTCTGGATGATTGTGGGCAGAAAAAAATGTAGGTTTTGGCTAACAATTGGTTTCTAACATTATAATAAATTCTACCTACTGTACCTACACAAACCGCATGCCCAATACCAAAAGTCTAGTCCCGCCACTGACATAAACTAGTATCTAAATACATAATACGCATTATACCAAGTCACATAGAATACCTCTCCGAAACCAGTTTAGTTACCATTTAGCATTATAAACGAACGCTTTATAATAAATGAACGTAGAAAACATTTGGTAAAGTTGATAAGTACATATTATGAAATTAATAATATTAATAATCAGCGCTGGAGTCTTGACTTTAGATGACGCATCCTACACGAGTTAAGGTTTAACTACACATCTAGCCACACGAAAAGTAAAGTAAGTATTGTTGACCGACGATACTTGGTGGAAGTTCATGTTAAATTAATAAAATGTGCATATAATTTAACATCTTGCTGTGTATGAGTGTTTTTATATTTATATCTATATATTCATATGTACGTATGTGTTTTAATTTTATTTACTATATTGATAGGTTAGTTGGGAGATATCGCTTCTGCGATAAAATTGCCCATTGCAAAGTATAATTTATTTGTATCACATTATTTTATAACTTCGTAATTATGTATGTTATTGTGCAATAAAGTTTATTATTATTATTATAAAAATAAAAAAATATATTAAAATTTGTTTATCAACATAATAAATTTATAAAGGCACAATTAAGAATTATAATGCATTTCACATATTAAATGCATTTTCCAAAATCCAATATGTTTGCTCCGTTCCAAAGTGTATCAACACTTGTGTAAGAAGTGCAAGCAAATGTCTATATACAATAATCAATGAGCAACACTTCATTACACACACTTATAACATGAATTAAGCATATATGGGTTAGTTGGAAGATATCGCGTCCCTGCGATAAACTCGCCCATTGTGCAGAATATTTGTATATACCATGTTGTAATCTCATTCTTTTTGTTAAAATATTTTGTACAATAAAGTTTATTATTATTATGTATACCTATACTATACAATAAAATATTTTTTATTTTCACATAGTACCTACCTACTTAAATAAAAATATTTGCAACAAGTGAATAAAATATTCTACCCATTGCTTAAAATAAGTATGTTCCAATATTACAATTAGTGGGTAGTTTATATTAGTGAAATATCCGCTATCCGAATTAAGACCTGCGGCGCACTGGCAACTTTATAGCAATCATTTAGTTGCTTTGATAGATTTAAATGAAATACAAGATATTGAATGTGACCGCGCGCATGAGCAACTAATTAGTTGCTGCAAATTAATACTCACCCGTGAGTAAACTGTTTAGTTGCCAGTGCGTGACAGGCTTTATGCACATTATTATAACTAACATATCCTAAATCAAATATACGAATCTATTGTGGGAGTTGAAGCTGTTCGGTTAGGTTTTTTTTGCCTCGCGTTTTTTTAAAGATTTTTTTTTTAGAAAAAAGGTTTAAATTATGTTTTTGAATTTTGTTTGACATTTTGTATCTCTAGGTACCTATACTGGGTAGCTTATCAAAAGAAATTATACCTCTATATGTATAGGTACTGATTTTGGGCTGTTATATTCTTGTAAGGTTACGTTAGCCTGATGATGAGAGCTGGAGCTCTTGAAAGCCGGCTGGCGATTTATAAAGTCAATGTAGAAATACGATGGGGAAGATGGAGGCGAATGTAGGAGAAGGCCAAGGTTCATAACGGGCTGTAGAGCAACTGATGATGATAAATGCGGTAAACTCCGTTATTTTATTATTATATTTCATTTTATTTCGTTGGCACCGAGAGAACAGCTTGCATGTTTATTACATGCAACTAGTCTAGTGAAGGATATGCAGTGATGGTATAGTAGTAGTAGTTATTTTATTTATGTTATTTAATTTTGTTCTAGGTATTGAACATGTCCACACTATGTAACATATTGTACGGAGCAGTAGGTTTGGTGGTGTTCACACTAGTCCTGGGCTGGTGGATGAATGGATACTTCAGAAGACGGGGAGTTAAGAGTCCACCTGCTTATCTACCTTTCATTGGACACATGCTTCCCACATTGACACAAAAACAACACTTCAAAGACTTTATAATAGACGTTTATACGCGTTATCCCAATGAGAGGTAAAAAATACAGTATTTGATAATTATTTTAGAATTCATTCTTGCCAACTCAGCGTTTCCCATATGTGGAGTATCCAACGAAGTAACTGCACATAATGACTATAATATTATATATACATTATACTGTTTCAGTTATGTTGGAATTCTTCAGTTCAATAGACCATTATTTCTGATTAGAGACCTGGAATTAATTAAACAAGTCTCTGTCAAAGACTTCGATCATTTCCTGGATCATATTTCATCTCTAAATGAAAGTGCAGATCAATTATTCGGAAACAGTCTCTTCAGTCTTCGAGGTAAGTAAAAAAACAATGAATGATTTTAATATTTAACAAACAGGAGAATATTTCTTTTAGAAACCCATTTTTAATTTTAGGTCAGAAATGGCGAGACATGAGAGCCACACTAAGTCCTGCTTTCACGAGTTCTAAGATGAAAGGAATGTTCCAGTTCATTGTAGACTGTGGGGAACAGATGGCAGATTATTATATTACAGAAATGGCAAATGAAAAAAATAAAGGCGAGAACAAAATGAAAATGCATAATTTGATATGGAATTCCTTATGTTCGCTATGCTTATATGCGTGTAATTTTTAGTTCGAGGATTAATAGAATTAGAAATGAAAGATGCCTTCACCAGATACGCCAATGATGTGATTGCCACCAGTGCATTTGGTCTGACTGTGAATTCCTTCTCTGAGAAGAAGAACCAATTCTATATGATTGGGAAGGAGGCGACAAATTTTACTGGAAAAAGATTCTTAACGTTTTTCTTTATCATATTATTTCCACGCTTATCAAAGGTACAGCATTCATAATTATTATTTTTCCTTTTATCTGTAAATAGTAGCATTTATAGTTAAATATAATTATTTTATTCAGTTTTTAGGAATACAATTATTTTCAAAGAATATAACTGATTTCTATCGAACCTTAGTTTTTGATACTATGAAACATAGAGAGAATAATAATGTTGTGAGAAACGATATGATACAACTACTGATGGAGGCCCGGAAGGGAACCCTGAGCCATGACTCCCAGGAAGATTGCAAGGATGCTGGATTTGCTACCGTAGAGGAATCCTCTGTTGGAAAAGGAACGGTGAGAAGAGGTAATCAGACGAGAATTAATCCAAATAGAATAAACATAAATAACATATTATCATAAAATATAATATGTTATTTATGTTTGTTATACACCGCGCTACCGCTACAGCGCGATTGGATTTCGCGTATTTTTGGACGATAGTCACTTCGCGCGTCGTATGATTAAGATTAAGATCATATTTAGATTTTGTCAAGAGTAACCCTGCAGGTGGTACGATGTAACCGAAATATACAATAATAAAGTACCTACAACAACAATAACAAAAATATTCATAGGATGCGATAAAAATCTCAATAATATTTTTGCAGTGTGGTCTGATGATGAAATTTTCGCACAAGCAGTATTATTCTTTATTGCTGGATTCGACACATCTTCAACCCTCCTATGCTTCTTGTCACACGAGTTGGCCTTACACCCTGAAGTACAAAGGAGGCTGCAGGAGGAAATAGATGAAGTATATTTCAGTATTAATGGAAAGTTGACTTATGACTGCTTGCATAAGATGAAGTATATGGATATGGTTGTGTCTGAAGCGTTGAGAATGTGGCCACCAGGGGTAGCTACAGATAGACAGTGTGTTAAACCATACACATTACCTGCTCCCAATATGGATGGCGAAGAAGTTCAGGTAAGGAAAATGTCAAATTTGTCTTATATTATCAAACAGTCTTGTCAAAAGAAGTACTTAAGTAAAATGAAAAATCCAGCATCTTTGTAGTAAAATAAAATAAACTGATCCCATTTCAGTTGGCTGAACGCGATGCAATATGGATTCCGATTTATGCCATTCATCACGATCCTAAATATTACAAAAACCCTGAAGTGTTTGATCCAGAGAGGTTCTCAGATGAGAATAAAGATAATATTAAACCATTTACATTTATACCATTTGGTGTTGG